>SSNR01000153.1:225834-314127 GCA_006937965.1 Callopanchax toddi
TTTCATTCAAAATAGTCAACATGGTTGCAAGAAGCGTGTGGAAAAACCAAGGTGCAAAATAACTGCCCATGAACTGAGAAGAGTCAAGAGTGCAGCTGCCAAGATGCCACTTGCCACCAGTTTGGCCATATTTCAGAGCTGCAACATCACTGGAGTGCCCAAAAGCACAAGGTGTGCAATACTCAGAGACATGGCCAAGGTAAGAAAGGCTGAAAGACGACCACCACTGAACAAGACACACAAGCTGAAACGTCAGGACTGGGCCAAGAAATATCTCAAGACTGATTTTTCTAAGGTTTTATGGACTGATGAAATGAGAGTGAGTCTTGATGGGCCAGATGGATGGGCCCGTGGCTCAGGGCTGTACGTTAACTTTTTTAGCTCATAGCACCGGTGCTACAAAGGTTGCAGGTTTTGTAGCACAGAACAAAAAGTTGTAGCACCAGCATAAAAATTCAGCTACAATCTCTAAAGCCAAAATTAGTACCCATCGTTTTAACACACTGAGAAAGTGCTTATTGTGAAAACACAATAACAAGAAATATCTTCAAACATGTTTATATGTCAATGTAATTTCAAGAAGAACATTTATTCATTCAAATTAGTGTAGATTTTTTTAAAGTGCGAGTGTGAGCTGAGAAATGTGTGCACAAAACCACAAAAAAAGATGTTTTCAGCTGTTATAATCTTTGATTTATTAATCAAATGCAGAAACTGTTATAATTCTACTTTATATTACTTATTTTATGAACTTTGACTCATCTATTTTAAAGTGCCCATGACATCGGTTTCCATGTTTTCTGACTTATCTATCATGTTGCACCGTTGAGTTCTCACCTTCAACCTGCCAGAAAGAGCAAAAAACGGCGTCCATCTGTCTCCTAGTACAGCCAGTGAGAAGCTCTTCAAGATTTCAGACCCAGGTTTCAAACAGTTTTTTTCACTCCAGCCCGCTATGAGGTCATAGTGATCCAGACTTGCTTATATGGTCAATTCTCCTCCCACATGCACGTTCACGACAACTGGAGCGAGGCAGTGCCGCCGCCATTGCCCATAGACCGTGTAGTGTTTAGTTTCAGTTTCGTTTCTCTTTCATGCGACAGCACTGCCCCCTGCTGCAGCAGAAGTGTCAGGCTGCCAAATAAGGAGAAACCCAGCAGAACCGGACGGCGGCGCTTTCTTCTGATCTCTGAGTTGCTCGTTAGGAAATAATTACAGCGTATTTTGAGTTATAATGGTGCAACGCTAATCTAGAGGCATCAAAGATTACACCTGTTTAATATAAAGTGATTTAAATATGGAGTCACAGGCACTTTAAGCTTCTGCTCTGTAGCACTTTGAGATTGTGAAACATAAAGTGCTATATAAGTTAAATTTATTATTATTATTATTATTAATTTCGACGTTGAAAGCAAATTCACAGGCAGACAGTTTTATGGTGTACAGTGAGACTGTGATGTTTTAAAATGTTCATTTGTCTCCTGATTTTGAATCTGCTGCATAGTTCTTGCTAAACAGATTTTACTTCAGTAAATAAATGTTATTAAAACTTTGATCTGCTGTCCATTGCAGTCCAAGACTTCAGAGCATTTAAATATAATAACCTTTTACTGTGCCACCCTTCTTTGCCCCTGCCTGGACCCCCCAAGAAAAAAGTTGTAGATACGCCCCTGGGGCTGAGCTGCGTTCAGCGGGGTCAGACTCCGGTGTGAAGCCTCGTCTCCCCCTGACTCGGACCGTGGACTCGTTACAGACATCAGTGTGACCCATTCAGATTTATCAGTTCCTCTGGTTTAATGTGTGTCTGAAGCACAGGGACACTTTCAGAGTCAGAGTTTATCCGAACAGCTAGAACTGATGGAACTCCGTCGCTAGACTCGCCAGTCGACTCGACGCAGAACTTTAATCCATACAAGTGCGCAAATATAGGCTATATATATTTAAGATGCTTTACATTGTTTCAAAGTCATCATCACGGCTCCTGCGAAGGGTCAGGTGTCGTCCCGCACCAGTGCGTTGAGCCTGGGTGTTTCCAGTACTGGCGATCTTGTGCCAGCTGCGCCACGGCATGACGGCAACTCCGGATTGTTGGGAGGTCGCCGTGACGACATGGAACCATCGGGTGCGGCCGGGGTTTACATCGTTGTCGTCTCCAGGCTGCGGCCCTTGGGTCAAAATGCAGAATGGCTCTGGTCGGATGACCAAAATGAAGACGAAAGACGTGCCCGAGCCAGCGTATGCAGCGCGTTGCGCTGCCAGGCAAGATGCTCTGAACTGGCGCCGCGCCTGCGTTCTAGCGCTGGGTTGGAGACCCGCTAAGGCCACCTGACATTGTTTTTAATATAAACAATATATATAAAGTTAATTCTGACGGTGTGGCGGTGCGCCACGATCAATTACATGTAGAGGAAACCCTGATCGCACAAGTGATACATCTAAAAATATTTTGTAGCACAGACTGTTTTTTTAATCGCACGTGCGACAAATATGTCGCACTGTACAGCCCTGTGGCTGGATTGGTAAAGGGCAGAGAGCTCCAGTCCGACTCAAACGCCAGCAAGGTGGAGGTGGAGTACTCGTTTGGGCTGGTATCATCAAAGATGAGCTTGTGGGGCCTTTTCGGGTTGAGGATGGAGTCAAGCTCAACTCCCAGTCCTACTGCCAGTTTCTGGAAGACACCTTCTTCAAGCAGTGGTACAGGAAGAAGTCTGCATCCTTCAAGAAAAACATGATTTTCATGCAGGACAATGCTCCATCACACACGTCCAAGTACTCCACAGCGTGGCTGGCGAGAAAGGGTATAAAAGAAGGAAAACTAATGACATGGCCTCCTTGTTCACCTGATCTGAACCCCATTGAGAACCTGTGGTCCATCATCAAATGTGAGATTTACAAAGAGGGAAAACAGTACACCTCTCTGAACAGTGTCTGGGAGGCTGTGGTTGCTGCTGCACGCAATGTTGATGGTGAACAGATCAAAACACTGACAGAATCCATGGATGGCAGGCTTTTGAATGTCCCTGCAAAGAAAGGTGGCTATATTGGTCACTGATTTGTTTTTGTTTTGTTTTTGAATGTCAGAAATGTATATTTCTGAATGTGGAGATGTTACATTGGTTTCACTGGTAAAAATTAATAATTGAAATGGGTATATATTTGTTTTTGTTAAGTTGCCTAATAATTATGCACACCTGATATAGGGTGTTGATGTCATTAGACCACACCCCTTCTCATTACAGAGATGCTCATCACCTGATATGCTTAATTGGTAGTAGGCTTTGAGCCTATACAGCTTGGAGTAAGACAACATGCATAAAGAGGATGATGTGGTCAAAATACTCATTTGCCTAATAATTCTGCACTCACTGTATAAAAAACATTATCAGGTTATTGGATCTATTTTTAATGCATTTTTTAATTTCAAATAAAAGAACAGTAATTTGCAAATTTAAAAGAAAATTTAAAAAATTTAAAATATTTGCTAAACAAACAAATATAATGAACAACAGTACAGTGTTTTAGCTAAAACATAATGTGTCATTAAAACAGCTGTCCAGCTAACAAAATTATCTCCACCATGCAGGAAAGTATAAGCAATAAAAATAAAACCAACATTTTACAAACAAATAAATACATTTGATTCCTTTTCCTAGGTCAATAGAAACAATGATGTAAAATAATATCAAATACTGTCATTAGACAATAATGTGGTAATACCCACTATAATCATCACGTTGTTTTTCCTTTAGGGGTTTTACAGTCTGCACGCTGCCTGCTACATCCTGTCACTATCAAAACATGTCATTATAATAAAAAAAAAAATCTAACTTAAATTGTCAATTTTTATAAAACTCTGAATAAAGTATGATCTTTAATTGGTTTTACAATTTAAACCTAAAACTATTACCAATAATTTAGAAAATTAGTTACTGACAGATTATTTCAGTCAAGGTTTTAGGGCTCAGAGCTGCACACCAAAGTCAAACACTGCTGTAACAAGCTTTGCTTTGAATGTACTTTTTGCCTCTCATATTTTCATGCTGCATGGCTGATAAATGGAAACATGTTGAAGTCATGTAAAGAGGTCACTAAGGTTAAACTTGGGTCTCAGGCACGCAGACTGAGAAACATGCAAAGAGCTGGGGAACTCCCAAACTGCTAACTGCCTGCATGCACCACTGGGCAAGTCTAGACCCGAGAAATGATACACTACACGCAAAGAGAGGGGACAGAGGGGCAGACAAATGGTAGTATTTGTGAGCAAAAAGGAGACATGCAATTAAAGGTAACTGTTCTTCTATGCTGCACATTTAACTCCTGGTGTAAGAGTGTGTTTCACAGTTTCATTCTGAATGTCTTGCATGCACTCAAATACAACTGGTTATAAAAGGAGAGTCTGATATTTTTGTCAAAGAACAAATAAATGTTTTGTCTGGCTTGTTTACATAAATATCTGTTAGAAAACAACCATTTATCTGATATGCATGTACTGAATAAAACAACACAAATCCTGGAATGCCCTTTTATGGCCTCACATGCTTCTGAGTTATTGCATCACCTAGAACTCATCATACATGTGGGTGTGTACAGTGTGTGCAACAACTTAGGGAGGGGAATGGGCAGTAGAGTACTCATAATTACAAAAACTACAAACTGACCGTGTCAAGAAAAATAGCTTAAAAGGTTTACATTATGTGCAGATATTTGTACAGAACATTACTCTGTCACCACTTACTGAAACAAAGTTTGTCTGTGTAATAGATTATGCTGTTCACCTTGCCTCCCTTCCTGTCTCTTGTCTTTGTCATTTCCTCATCTCTTTCTGGATATTTTTCCTTGCAATGTGTGGGGTGACTAGCTTTGTTTAATTCCTGTCACTAAGTTTGTTTAACTGATGACCTAAACCCTTCTTCACTGGACTCTCCGCCCTTTTATGACAAAATTGTCTTGGTTTACCGCCTGAACTTGGGCGTGTTGTCATTTATGGTTAGAATTGCAGCCATACTTATTTTTAAAAACCCATTTAATGAGAATTTGTGATTAATCCTAATGGAATTTTCAGGGTAACAGAATGAGAAAAAGTTGTAAACTAGTTCAAAGTCATCATAAAAATGTAAGGCATGAAAAAGTTAAAATTACACTCATGGAACACTTTGTTTTAAAGTTTAGCTTCATTGATGAGGTAAGAAAATTTGTGCATTCCAAAGGCAAAGGATCACAAAGTAATAGCATATAGTTCAGCTTCAACAAAAAGGAAGCATAATAACCATCAAGAGGGCTTTATATCAAACGTTCAATGAAACAAAATCAAACTTTTAATCAACCAGTGAGAAAAACATGGCCAATTTCCAGGAACAAGATTTAGTTGGTGATGCCATAAGGCAATGTTCTAGGACCTTTTTATGTTTCTACTCTTGATTCAGGCAAACCAACATAAAAATACCTCAAAAACCTAGTTATTCAAGGATTAGAGGGTTCATTTCAATTCACATCACAGGTAAAAATCACGTAGTGCCTTGACTAAAACCTATCTTTACGGTCAATACAAAATTTTTCTTACCAGATTGTAGCATCTTGTCATGATATTGTCTGACTTTTTTTGTTTTTATCTCTTACAGTGTAATCTTCACCACAACCAAAATACCCACTGATTAGCTGCTTTTCTTCTGATTGTTCTCATTAAATTAATTCAGACCAAAAGCCAAAAAAAAAAGGGATAAAATTTTAACATTTATTCATAGCTTTAAACTTTCCATAAAGATTGTTTTACTTTCCTATTCTTTGAAGAAACATTAGTCACTAAATCAAAAAAATTTCAGAGGTTTAATCTCCTGCTTTTACTGCAAATTAATTAATTAATGTGATTAAAATTAGGTGATAAATGCCATCAAATCAAATATTGGCAAAACATAGTGGGATTAAATTTGTCATGTTGTTGGTGATTTCAGAATTGTTGTTAATAAAGTAAGATGAAGACTATAGTTTCAAATGGAAAAAAAAAAACGCTATAGGGTAAATCAGTGGATCTAAAATGTAGGTCATTACAGCAGAAAATATTTTTTATTATATGCCAAATTAGAAAGAACATACTGAGTTGTTAGATGTCAATATTGTGTATCTCTAATTTTCATGTTAAAGAAACAACAATACCATTAAACTGCAAACAGACTTTAACAAGAAATAACAAATAATTACACTTTCCAGAATGGGGACCTACATGAGTGACCAGAAATAAACAAGACCTAAACAATGAATTTTAAAAAGCTCCGAGCTGGGCAGCCCCGGTGGCCAATTAGCCACGGTCTGGATGCTATTTAGCTTTCATCTGCTTGTTCCAGTCAGCCTCTTCACTGTAGCAACAACGTAACAGAGAACCTCAATAAATCTGTGTCAGGCTGCTCATATTCCACGGCTCATGGAACTGTTCTGCAGTAAAAAGTTTATTTGTGGGACATGTGGCCTGTCATCATCCAGCGGGTGTGTTTAGGTCTCTTTTATCCCATCATGCATTGAAGTTTAACTGTTGAAAGGGATTTTTTCAATAATCACAGATTTGACGTTTTTGTTTTGCTGCCTCAGTAGTTTGAATTACAACATTATGATTGTGACAATGTGGTGAAAGAAGAACATTTAGCTGAGTTTTAATTGTTGAACTTACAGGAAGTTGATTAGTCTTTCCTCCTTAAAGAGAGAAAATTAAAGAAATCTGCTGGTACTTAGTTATTATTACATCACTGACCTTGAAGTTGGTTATTCATTTATTTTCAGTATATAATTCATTTTCCAGTGGCTTCGAATTCAGTCTGATTTGAAATATAGTTTATTTACTCAGAATATTCACTTAAAAGTCTCAAAACAAAGCTTTGGAAAATAAATCATTAAACTGGAAACATTAAAAGATCTGGGAACTGGGATGCTCAGCTTGAAATGTCTGTTATAATTTTTTAAATTTAGCATCAATAAGTTTAAAGGAACACAGCGAAACAATTACTGACATCTAGTGGTCAGGTTGGAGATAACAAGTAGGGTAGACAGACAGACGGATAGAAAAAAGATATTTACCTTACTTTGTTAAAACTCAAATTGCTAGAATTAGACCTCCAGCAGAAATTAGCAAAACCATTTTATGAACTTCAAAGTATTTTAAACATCAATGGTTTAATAACCCTACGGTACTGACCTGACCAGTCAGTGTGTCACATATTTCATTCTGTTTTTTCCTTTGTAACAACAATACATTTTCCTGTCTAAACAGAAACAGGGATAACAAACCATCTTGAGTCCTGGTGACAGTGGGGAAAAACACAAGCCTAAACAGAGAAGCTAATGATACCCTTGGCTGGATGTAAACAGGAGCAATGTGTTGCTGAGACATCAAGAATTCCACCAGCCACTGACAGAGGACCTAAAATTAGCCTAATGTTTACCTTCACTGAATAACAAAGGCCACAAACATACTGCCTGTGAGTCCCATTCCTTACAGATTGGTACTCATTGAGTCAGAAACACTGTAAAATGTTTCACTCATTATTAACAAGCAGATCCTTGTAACTTTATTAAAATGAATCCATACATTTTGCACAAATCTACGTTTCATATCGTGCAAACAGCTGCTCCAGTTTTCTAGAATCCCACATTCTGATGGGAAAAATTCCCCAAGAGATATGGGGGGGAAATTTAAGGAATTGCTAATAGCGAGAAGGGGATGTCCTTCCTGAAAATATACAGGAAAAAAGGAGGGGGGAGTGGGAGAGGAAAAAAATCAGGCAGAAAGGCAGAGGGAGAGAAGAGAAGTAATGAAAGCACAAAGTGCGAAACACAGTAAGAGCACAAGTGAGAAAATAAACAAGTGATGGGCTGCCAAGCTAGCCGAGCAGAGGTACTTCCCCTTATGTGCACAGCTGGATTTATGAGACGATGAGCAATTCTGCCCTCTCTTCTCCCAGACTCTGACACAAGCAGGGGAATTTAGCTTCACTGAGTTAGTCTGCTTCAAAAATAACTCTGGACAGCGTGGTGGTAGCCTCCAAAATAAACAATGGTTTTGAGATTTCCTTTCAAGTCTCAAAACCCAATATTATTTTGCTAATATAAATACTTTCATGATCAAAGGTTCATTGAATTAGAGAAAGGAAAACATATAAAGATAACTGAATTACAGATTATATAAACCATGTAACTTCCAGTCCTCCAACTTCCTGTGTATTTATTAATGTTGCTAATTTTCTAGAGAAGCAGCAAAAAAAAAAAAAGAAATCAGCTGGTGATTGAAGTCAACCAATGTCTGCAACGATTGGCCTAATCTGTGTTTGGTCAATCTGAAACTCAAAAATCAGCTGGGTTTTTGTCCATGAACACACCATTGTTAAGCAGCAATAATACAATTTTACTTTTCCCAATTCGTGAACTCACCACTGCTAGGCACTAATTCACACTAGCAACAAAAGATCTTCCATGAGAAAGTTTTTACTTCTGGAATCATAATTTTTTAAGATAAATCTAAATTTAAATAAAACTATATCTGTATGTTCTGAGCGGATCAAAAATTGGAAATGGTTATCGGCTCTCAAAACCAGAATTGGTACATTTCCACATTATAATCACAGCAGAAAGTATCGAGTGAGAAAGCAAACTTGGTGGTACTCTGATTGAATCCCACGCTCAAATTTCTAAATAATGGTGGTACAATCAACAGGGGCTCAGATAAAATCCTTCCTGAGCCAAAGATCCAAAACAACTGGAACCAGTTAGAACCTTTACAGGATCAAGAGACACCAACCTAAGATGATGCTGTGTGTAATCAACATGTACAAGTGCACATTACTGCTAAAAACACCACCAGAAACAGTAATTCCACTCTTTACCTTGTGATCACAACCATGAAAAATCCAATTACTGTCGCTATGGTAACCCCTCCTAAACTGTCAAGACCAGTCTCAGAGTATTATGAACCTGGGAGCGGTGTTGTGACTTGTGATGTGGCTGTAAACTCAGAGATCTCCTGATAAAACTGGACTTTAAGCTCTGAACACAGGTCTGCTCTGTATCGATAGCAAGACAAAGAAAAAGCAGCACCTTTATTCTGAAAAACCACTAAAGCATGTCACTGTTTGAAACAATAGATCTGCAGTTGCAAGAAAAAGACCGTTTGACCTTCAAAATGATTATTTGAAATGTGTTGAAAATTTATTCTGAATGTTTAATAGCTTCAAATAGACCTGAAAAGTGCCTTAGCATTCAGATAAACATGGTAAAAATGCAGAGATACAGTAGGAATGTATGAATAAAAAACTCAAAAGTCTAATTAAAGCAAAGTTTGTGTGATTTGGGCCTTTGTGTTGTGACATGCAGCCCCCTCCTGTTGATGCTGTCAACACATTATGAGGGCTGCAGTGAGTGGAGGTGTGAAAAAAAAAAAGACTGGAAATGAATTCTTAGAAAAAGACTAACAGAAAACTGGAAATATTTAGAAAAGAAATAATAACAAAAATGAACACCAAACAAATACCACGAAGTTTCCGGTGAATTTCCAAGAAGACATCCATTAACATGAACTTCAAAATCTGTTGAATCAAATGTAGATAGGAGTGCTAATCTAAGAATAGAAATCCGTTCTCTTTCATAAAAATCACATTACAGCCAATTTGTCCTGTTTAGACTAGCATTCTGGTGAATCACAGCTTCATAGAAATGATCGAATTTACAGATAACAAGCAAAAACAGATTTATTTAAAACCCTTTTTTGGATTATCATGACCTGGATGACTGAGAACCTTCATCAGCATAAGCAAAAACAAAGTTTAAAAAACTGAATAAAGAGGTACTTTGCTTTTCCAAGGATCTGACATTAATAAGTTAAAATAAGCAAAACAAAGTGATAAACTGTTCACACCTGAGAAGCAAAATTAAAGTAAAATATTCCTTCTGATTGGAAAAAAAACCCTTTTATTTTACTCACCGGTAGCTCAGATGGTTCAGGGAGAAACTCTGCATCTTCTCCAAAAATAAAATCTGGAGGCAGTTCTGGATACTGAGCGTTGAAGATGATGTCCCCTAAGAAAAATGAGATAAAACTGTCAGTATATAATAAAGGAACACTTTTTAATCAGAGTATGGAATCAAGTCAGTTAAACTCCTGGAATATTGATCTGATCATTTAAGTATCACAGTAGGTGGTTGGTAATCAAGTGTCAGCAGTTTTGGTGTTAATGAAATTAACAACAGGTGCAACAAAGAGACAACCCCAAAAACAGGAATGGTTTTGAAGGTGGAGGCTACAGACTATTTATCCCTCATCATCTTTTTCTGACTGCTCTTCAGTAGTTTTGCATTTGACTAGGGTCAGTGTCACTGCTGGTAGCATGAGGTGATACCTGGACCCTACAGAGGTTGCAGGCTGTCCAACTCCACCAGGATGGTATACCAATACGTGTCATTGTCAGAATGTTTGCTTCAAGCACAGTTTTAAGAGCATGGAGGAGATTCCAGAAGACAGGCAGTTAGTCTAGGAGAGCTGGATAGGAATGTTGGAGGTCATTAACCCATCAGCAGGACCATTATCTGCTCCTTTGTGCCAGGAGAAACAAGATGAAGACTGCCAGAGTTCTTCACAGACCTCCAGCGGGCCACTGGCCTCAGTCTCTCTAATCAAACTATTTGAAAGAGATTTCATGAGAGTGGTCTTAGGTCCCCATGTCCTCTAGTGGTCCCTGTGCTTACTGCCTGACACTGTGGAGCTCTACTGGCATTTGCCAGTGAACACAAGAATTGGCAGGTCCAGCACTGGAACACTGTGCTTTTCACAGATGAGAGCTGGTTCCCTTGAGCTCATGTGACAGATGTGAAAAGGTCTGGAGAAGCTGTGGTGAGCATTATGCTGCTGCTACATTGTTCAGCATGATGGCTTTGGTGGTGGTGTTGGTCTGGAGAGGCAGATCCATGGAGGAATACACAGACCTAATGATGGTACCATCTATCATTAGGTATCAAGATGAAATCCTTCAGACCCACTGTTAGACCCTTCACTGGGGCAGTGTTTTCTGGGTTCCTCCTGGTACATGATAAAACCTGGCTTCATGTGGCAAGAGTATGTAGGCCATTCCCAGAGGATGAATGAATCAATACAAATGACTGGCCTCCATGCTGGCCTGACCTGAATCCAACAGAATGTTTCTGGGACATCATGTTTAGGTCCATCAGGTTGACCTCAGACGGCCCAGGAGCTCAGTGATGTCCTGGTCAGGATCTGAGAGAAGATACCCCAGAACACCATCCATCATCTCATCAGGTGCCCTGAGGTTGTCAGGATGCTACCAGCAGTTGGAGCCAGACAAACTACTGAGAACCATTTAGCGCTGCTGCTATGACATTCAGCTAACTGGACTAGCCTGGTGCATCCGTTTTTCAGTTTAAATTTCTTAGTGACTTCAAATGAAGCTCTCTGTAGGGTGATAGTTTTCATTTTTCTCAAATCATGTTGCATCATTATGAGGAGGATTAAAAAAAATAAAATATGAGAAATAGTGGTTACGATTACCTGTTATTGTAATAACTTAAAACACACTGCACCCACAAACTTTGAAGATTTTTATTTTCTGGGGATTACCTGATTTCACATTCACCATCATAGCCACTCAGATCAAGACAGTTTTATCTTGTAGAGATTCTTTAAAAAAACTTTATCCTAAAAATGTTACAATTAGGTTTTATTTTGCTCCTTTTGCTTATAAAATATGATCCAACATTTATCTAGGTCACAATTATAGTTAGGTAACACCACATAAACATCTGTATTCTTCATGACTTTTATGAGCACATTGAGTAATCAGTCACAGCCCAGGCAGGAGAAAGAATTTGAACATCTCTGCTAACAGGTTGTGGAGATGTGACTGTAAGTGAGGGCTTGTAGCACTGCCGCTCCCTTTAGGTAAATAAAACACACACGGTCTAACTGACAAGGCAAAACTGCTCCTCTGAAGAAATGCTTCTCTAACTTTGACAAGTTCTTATAAAAGCTTTATTATGTATTGGGCTGGAAAATGTAACAAAAGTATAAAATTACTTATGTACAAAAATGTTAACAAGTTCTCATTTCGTAAACTTTGTTTCTGGGGAGACTAACTTTTCTGTAAAATTTGGATAAAAAAATTTCCAGGCTTTTAGAAAGTGTTTCAAAATGTTTTCTTAGTACTTTGGCTGCTTTTAAAATCTGCATTTTCAGTACTTGCACCTGATTACTAAAGAAAACTGAAGTGTGTGCTTATAAATAAAAAGAGAGGTGTAAGACTTTAAAAAATTGTAGATTAGAAATAATTAGGTTTGAAGAAGCAGAAAGGTTTTAATGATTAAAACAGTTGACTTGGATTTCTCTAGCATTTAGTTTTATTAAAGCATATTTCCCTATAAATTAAACAAACTTGTATAAAACCAAATAATGCAGAAAACTACTGCACTTAGTGATTGATACAAAAAATATTAAAAAATACATCAAATTAAATATTTATTGGCTTTGCACATCATATACGCACATTCTTCGAGTCTAGCCACAACTTCCTGCCACAGGTCGCAACCACTTCTGCTTCAGCCACATTTTGTGCAAAATAAGCAAAGCCTACTTCCTCTATTCTGCCACAGGTTTGTTCCCAAAGTAAGAACAAATTTGTATCAAACGTAGACGACACTTTACACACTCAATAAACAGAGTTGACAAACATGGATCTCGAGCTTCATTTCGATATGATGATCTTCAAATGACTGGCTCCTGTTTTCATTTTGAAACATGCAGACATTTGTCCAAAGAAAATTTTAATATTTTATCAGCCACAAAAACCTTCTTCACCACCCCGAATAAAATTTATGACTTGTGTCACGCAAACCATTGAGGAAATGGATTGAAAGAACGTAATATTGTGAAATACCGGAGTTACCTTCATGATTGTGTAAACAAGCATTATTACAAGCTTAATAAACAACATTTAAATTGTGGAGCTACTTTGAAGTTCTGAGAATTTTAAGTTTGCACTCTCCAGAAATTGCAACAGGTACATTTTTTTCACAAAGACTCAAATGCATGTTAGTTGGAGGAAAACTAAGATCAGAATAACACAGACTGATAATGTTCTCAAGACGTGTGCACGTATGATCCTCTGCGTCACCATAATTTCAGGTTTGAATCAACTGAACTGATGATCATTACACTGAGTGACAGCCTCCACTGTGCATGTTCAAAAAGAAAAATCTCTGGTGTCGGGATTTGATTAAGAAGTGAGAAACCCTTCCAGTAAAAGTTATAAGGCACAACCACAGAAATCTTACTGGTATCGTTTCAATGATTAAGCATCACCTCTGCAAGAGGAATGATCATTACATTTAACAGATCCCTGCTGGTGCTTTATGTCTCACTGCCTGCTTAGCTTATAAATTGGCTTGCCAAAACATATCAATACTGTTGTTTTTAAAATTAAAACAGGTTATGTGCACTTTTTACTCAAGTTGCAGTGAAATTTCAAGTGCCTTTATTCAGACTTCAAATATGCTTAAATAAAAACATTGGTATGACTCTTTGGTTGACCTTTAAACCATTTTAAACTGGTAGACTGTGACAGTTTATCACTAATTAAGGATGGATTTAAAGTTACAAAATAAAAGAAAGTCAGCAATTACATTCTCTTCTCATACTGCAGACCTTTGGTTTTGAAAATAACTCAAATTACCAGACCTCAGCTGGAAAGCTGCAAATTAAAACTATGCCATGGTGCCAACAAGCTGAAGTAAAAAGTGGAATCACAATGCAAAACACTGTGCAATCAGAATGATTAGGCTTCACACTGTTCCACCTAACTTTGTGTTTGCTGCTATTCCGTTTAGGAATATCTAGATGTAGACTAACAAAGAAGCTTGATTTGAGGTCACTAAAATGTCTTGGATGAACCCTACTTCCTGCTGCTGCCACTTTGAAACGTAAAATGGAATAATGACAATTTCTAAGAATTCTCTTTCAAAAAAAAAAAAATAAACAAAAACAATCATTCTGCTCAGTTCTGAGCAGCAAGATAAGAAACGTATCTTGTTTGAGTTAAAAAAGACAGAGACTTACATTTCAGGGTTTCTCCAGCATAGGGGATGTGAAGTTTGAAGCGATCACAGCAAGGACCTGGAGTCAGAGATGTACATCTGGACATGGGGAATGATTGGAAACAAGATCGTCAACAAGAAAACCAATTTAACATAAAGCTGCAATGTTTATTACATAATCCATTCAGAAATAAATCTTTACGCTAATCTAAAGTTTGACAAAAAATGCATATAAAGATTAAAAAAGAAATAAAAACATAATTTACCAGTACTTATTAACATTCTTTTATAAAAATCTGCTTGTATTTAAAATCCTGACAAGATACATTTGATTATTGATTATATTTTTCTGAGTAGCTTTGGGAAAAAAAAAAAAAAAAAAAAAAAAAAAAAATATATATATATATATATATATATATTTTTTTTTTTTTTTAATTTCTATTATTTTTTATATTATCAGATTCTGTCAGGTGCCACCCTAATCTGTGTAAACTACAAACTAGGTTAGATTCTTAAAGCTAAATCATTTGTGAAGCACCTTGACAATAAAAATGAACTGGATATTTATTTTAAGATTCTAAGTCTGAGGTTGAAATCTCGTCCTCACCCGGTTTTGAGGTCGGTGACCCTGAGACAGTTGGAGGAATCCAGCCCCACTCTGCCATTCCTCACCACGCTGCACAGCAAAGGCCGCAGCTCAGGCGAGATCCGATGCAGAGCAACCTCAGGTGACATGTTGTTCATTGTATCTACTCTCTGGTGTCTGTGTAGGAAACAACAATGTTTAATAGGCAATTTTTAAAACTTGTTAAAACTGTTTTAGTACAGAACCCCTCATGCACCATTTATGGTGTTTTTTTCTTGTCTGTACAACATAACTTCCACATACAATGTCAACAATCAGGAATTTCTTGGTGACAGAAAATGCATTGCCTCCTGATATCAACTTAATAATGTCAATTATTTATAAGCACTTTACAAACTACAAGAACTGCACCAAAGTGCCCTGCAGCAAAAATTGCTAAACAAAACAGTATAAAATAATAATAAATATCCCAAAAGATAGACATTAGTAAAAACAAAGTAGTAAAATTGTTCCATAAAATACAATCCAAGTACAGATAAGAAATTATAAGCTGTCAAACTCAACTCGGGTTGAATGCCAAAGAGTACAAGAGCTCCTTAACATCTACACATCTGATATGAAAAGGTAAAATTATTTCAAAAACCTGGAGCAGCTACTGCAAATGCGTTACATTTGTATTATGTCCTCACATTTTCTCATTACGGTTGCAAGCTGAGAAACAGCATTTTGTTCAATCTACCATCAATGTAGAGGACTGATCTATGCCCTTGTATGAGGAGTTACAATATCTATGTAAGCTGTACTAAAAGCATGACCAGCTTCAATAATCTTTAAAACCGAAGCAGGACTTTAAATGGGCTAAAAGATGTAGCTGAATAAAGCCTGATTTTACAACCGACTTGTTTACCCAGTTTTGAAAAGCTGTCAAAGATCACACAGAGATTTTTTACAGAAAGTCGAGTGAATGGAGTTAGGGTGCCAAGGATCTCAGCAGAATTTTTCATTTGGCTGGACGGAATTCATTCATTTTTCATTTAATCATTTCAGGCAGTCTAATAAAGTCTTCAAATTATTTAGCGAATTCCAAGACTGAGTTAAACTGACTCTTATGAAGTGATTAGTAAAACATAACCAGTGACACTCAAGTAAATTTTTATTTTATAGTACAAATGTATTTAGTCAAAAGTCAGATGGCTAAGACTGAGACTTTGGTGTCATGAAAATGTTTGTGGGCAGTCCGAATCTTGCTTTAAGATTTTAAGAGTTTCTGCTCAGGATACTTAGAGGGGGAAAAAAACTATAGAGAAGAATATACGGACTGACAAATCATCCATCTCAAAATATTTTTGATAGTTAACACGACAGTCCCGGAAAAACAACATTAGCTGTAATTGTTAGCTTCCTCTTCTTTCGTCGCGAAATAAATAATATTTTAAGGATAGCTAAATTGAAACATGATTTGCTTATTTCTGTTCGTTTAAATACATAACGCGGTGCGTGTTAAAGTACCTGAAAGAGACAGAAACCTGTTTATCTGACAGCTAACTCCAATGTTTACTTCATTCTCTCAAACTTTCCGGTACATGTCATTCGGGTCCTGGTGGTGATGGACCCACGTTTAGACGTCTGAAAAAATGCCTGGTATCAGAACGACAGTTTTTGAGTTTCAACCCCTTTTCTTCAGTGATATTTTTCTCATCAAGCATATATCAGTTTACATAAAATACATAAACATAATAAAGCAGAATTAAATGTGTAATCTTTTACTTTATTATGACAATCGGTCTGGCGGCAGCTAAAACGTTTGGCGGCTGTATTTCTGTACTTTGACCGGAACTTGCCTGTTAGTGCTCAGACGTCCACTTTGCAAGAACACATTTAAGACAAAGGTAAATTTTGTGTCGCATTTCACTCAAAAGTTTTGTCCCAACACACTTCATTTATAGTCAGTGTTTGATTTTTCAAGCTAATTTTGGTTTGTTCATTCCAAAATGCTCCAACAAACAGAATTACTTAAACTTACTGTTGCTTACTTTTTACTGCTCAGTAATAATTATATTGGGTTTGTTTGCGCATTATCATATTACACATTATAAATACATTCGTATAATACACAGTTTATGGACAAAAATGCTATCATGTTCTATTAAAACAGATAAATCAATTAGCACTGATTTACAGCAAAGTAATATACAAAAAGTTTTCAGGTCACATTCAACCCTAGTTACGTTCAGTCTAAACAATATGCAATTCCCGGACAGAGTTTATGCTTAGTAATCTGACATGTGTGGCATTAAAGCACTGGTAAGTGCTGTGTGAATCAGATGTGAAGCAAAGGTTTGAGCCAGATGTGGCCCAGAAGGTCAGAACCAGGTCTGATTGGTGCCATAGCAGGTGTTGTACGAAGCAGGTGTGATCTTTAACCTGATGGTCAAATTGGGTTTTAGATAAGGGTAAAATATTTTTTCTTTCGTGGCTTTAACCGAGTCACATAATATCTGACTGTTTTAATGTATGCTTTAAAACATATTAGAACATCAGCGAATATATGCTGTGTATACACATATGCTGCATGGTGGCACAGTTGTTAGCACTGTTGCCTTGCAGCAAGAAGGTCAGAGGTTCAAATCATGGCAGTGACTTTTCTGTGTGGAGTTAGCATGTTCTTCCCATGCATGCATGGGTTTCCTCTGGGTACTCCGGTTTCCCCCACAGATCACAACATGCCTGATAGATTGTTAATATTGTCAGTTAAAGAGCAAGTTGCAGCTTAAACACTCCCTTAAACAAATGTTTAGAGAAATATAAACTTTTTCTGAATAAAAATTTACACAAATTCAGCTTATTTAGGCTTTTGGATTCATTTTTGTGAGAATTGTCTATTTTTTTCACCAAACCAGAAGTGACGACAGTTCAGGGAGACCTTTCGTTCTCTATATAGAAAACTGATCCACTTATCACTGCTTGTGACGAGTAAAACAAACCCCCAGAGTGCCGTTATTTTATTACTTTATTACTATAGTGAGAAGTTATTTTATTAAGATTAAAAATAAAAAAGATAAAAACAATCAGTCCAGTAAGGCTGTACCCTGTCGGTCCAGCTGTAGACCGCGAGGGGTTCACCAGTCTAGACCACCTCCTCCTCACTTGGGTCTGTGAGCAGAGATCCAACCGTACACGGATACCAGCGTTTAGCACCAGGTTTTTGATAATCAGAGCTCCAAACATTGAGCTGCGTTCAGGACGAGCTAGATGGATTGTTAAGAAATGAAAGAGTTTATAAAAAAGTTTCACAGGATGCAGCTGAACGGTTCAGCTGACACCGGAAGTGTCGGGCCAGGCTGATGGAGAGCACCGTCGGAGGGTCCCGCTGGAGTTACGTGTAACCCCGCCTGCCAGGTGAGGGTCCGACAGCTGAAGGAAATGCTCTTATGAAATCACTGATCGGTACCGGACTACGACGACCCGCCACGAACCGTATCAAACCCTGCCATGGCAACGAGACTCAAATCTCCCCGTTAGCTCCTGTTAGCTGCTGCGTGCTAACAGCGGTTCCGGTGTTAATTTGAATGGATCGAAGTAACGGCGCCTGTTTAGAGTCACACTGAATGTTTTTCGTCGGTATGTGGGACTCCATCACATCCAGTCCTGGACTAGACCAGGACCGCCGGGGTTTTTTGTCGCCAAACAGAAGTCACCGTACCGGTAAGGAAGCCATCCCGTTGTTGTTGACTCGCTGTCCTGACAGACTGGCGATTGGCATTCACAAACGTAATAATTTAGCATTTTTTATTAAAATGAATACACACTGACTCGATTAAAGAGCGCTCTAACCTAAAACTAACAACTCATCGCCGACAGCGAGCAGGCAGCTGGCAGACTAGAGCGGTGCCAGTCTGAGATGTTAAAGTAGTTTAGCTTTAAAAAATCTAACACAATGATTAAAACAAGCATCTGTTACACAAACTCCACACAACAAAGGGCTCAAATCAAAATATTTATGGGATTATTGATCGTACAGAGTGTTAAATTATTCTACAAATACTTTATTTATCTACATCTGACAATGTAAGCAGCGCCACCTAGCTGGGAGCTCCCTCTGGTGACGTCACAGGTCCAAATATGGGAGGGGGGGGAGCGTTTTTAGAAACTTTGCAAAAAGGGGCACTTTTGACTAGAAAAATGGTTTTAAAATGTATTGTAAAACAAAATACCCTCAATAAACATTTCAAATAGTATTTTTGGACAGAATTTTATCTGAATAAAAAAAATAACCAACTTTCAATTTGTTCTTTAAGAAAATGAACCAGTGGCGGCCAGTCAGTAGGGCGCGCAGGGGCAACGCCTCACCAGTCTCACAGGAAGAGGAGGAAGAAGAAGAAATTTGGAATCACAAAATTGTTTTAAAAGAACTATGAAAATTAAACTAAACGATTTATCCATTATACATTCTATAAGTGTTGTGTATAATCTGCATTTAGGTGTAGTTTTAAAATGTTTTTTTACCATGACTGAAAGGTTGTGTGATGCACTTCCTGTTTCTTAGGGGTCTTCTATGCATACTTCGGACACAAATCTTTACCCCCAGACCAACACTATAACTGGTGCATGCGCACTGGAACCCCCTTCAATACAAAGTATAGGAGAGCCTTGCGCAGAAGACCGGAATCCCAGCTCAGATCACGACATTGACCCGGAAGCTCTAAGTAGCTCGAGAAGATTTTATCATGGAGAAAACCATAGATATATATAAAGGCTAGATATATTACCTGCGCTGTTCATCAATGGACCCTGACGTACCTACGCCGGCAGCCATCTTGCCACCGAGAGCTGCCCCCTTTCATAACATTGGTGTCAATGGAGCATATACTATTAAATACCTCTAACTTGCTCAATTTTTAATCGATTTTCAAACGGTTTGCATTTTTATAAACGTCAGAGACGTGGCTGTGAAAATATATTGATAATGGTCAGAAAACAATAAATTGTAAAAGTATCATATTTCAAGTCTATAAGGTTTGTAAGAAAGTGAACCGTTTGTAAATCCGTTCATTTTTCATTGAGTTATGAGTGTTTTTAGTTAAGTTGATCGCTCACCTTCCATCTGCTGCCATAGAGAGCAGAACGTCAGCTCTCAGTGGCAAGATGGCCGCCATGTAGCTACGCTGTTGAATCCCAGATCATCCATCTAGCCTTTATTTATATCTATGGAGAAAACTACATGGATATTTATTCAAAGAATCTAGTCTCTAGCCTTCTTGACAACTTTTGACAACCATGCCGATTGATTCCATATTATGTCCGGATTTGATTAACTTGACGGTGAATCACTTGGTTTGTTTGTTTCTTTTGTTTTATTAACAATGCACCGCTGAGTTCCCCCATTCAAAAACACCTATGAGCTAATGGCTAGGGCTAACTAGCTCTGTCCTTAATAAGGATTTTATTAATTAAACAGCAACGTGTCTTTGTTATTGCTGTGGCCAAATGTTAGAACTACACAGATAGTGTTGATTGAATATTTTGGTTCATGTCTTTTTTGCCAGTTTTGGATGTTTTTCGTTACTTTTCCTGTTAATGCCAAAGCAGCCTATGGTAGTTTTGTGAGTGGTCTGAAATCATAATTTAATTCATTTTGATGGGACCCATCAGTGGATTTGACTTTATTTTGTTGTTCATTCACTTCATTAGTTGAGCTGATTGTCACGACTTGCTTGGTTAGTGTTTGTTGTCTGAATTGTAACATTAATAGGGTTTATGCACGGTCACTTCCTGGTTGCGATAGACGCTGCTCCTCCCTTCCGGTTCAACGCTGTTCCCACACAAACTGGACAAAATGGATTTTTTTTACCCGTTTTCTTCAAGACCTGCCGCGCATCACGGTAAACGATGTCCACCGGATTTTTGAAAAACACACAGAGACGTCTGTGAGCAAGCGGGTGAAGGACTTTAAGCTGTATATAACCAGCTTTATTCATGAAATTGAAGGTAAGCTAACAGCGTTAGCTCGTAGCTTCCATCATCAAAAAACAGTGAGACAAATCTATATAGCCGTGATCGTGGGCTCCAACTGCTTCCCAACTTTCAACTTTCTCTGGTCTAGCTGTACGTTATCAAACACCAAGTCTTCATTCACCAAAAGAATAGTTGTTCCAGTGAAATAACACACGAACGGCGCCGCGCCTCCTCCTTTAGCCTCGTCCACTCGGCTCTTTGACTACTGTGCTGCAAAGTGTGGACTGCAGACACGGTGTGGTTAGAAATGATCACGTTTTCTCTTCTTAAGTTCACAATCCTTCCTTTTTGTAGTTATTTATTCAGTGGAAATGTGTGGAAACGGACTGATGAATTCTATTCAGCTGATGCGGTACACAACGGAACACAGCAGTGTTCAGCTGTCGAGGCTTCCCGTCGCTGATACTTATATGATGGCTTCATTTCTTAGTGCTATAATATATATATCATACTGTACTATACTATACTATTACTCGTTTTGATTATAAACAATATCTTTAGCTGGAAATGCACTCTTAACTCTGGAAATCTTCACGTTTCAAATGGAACCGGAAATGGTCCCACGAGTTAATTTTAAACAGGAAGTTCTACTAAGTACTCTGTGCATAAAGCCTATTATCTGACTGTGTTTATTATAGATGTATTTATATGTTTGTGGTGTCAGTAGAAAGCTGTACAAACCTAATTGTGAATATTAAGTTATGTTTTTGACCTTGTTTAGGTCAGGTTATTTTTTTTCCTGAAACTCTTACAACTTCCGTTGTGACCACATTGTGGTTGGTTTTTTTATTTTTTTTTATTTACTTCTGATTATATTTATATTATTCTAAGGTCTCCTTATAAAGACCTTATGATTTCTTTACTGTTGTATGTGTATAATTAGGCCAAAACTGTGTGACCTAACTGCACCACATGTTTAGTGAATTGGTGGTAGGGATTTTTACCAGCAACATTTTCAGTCAGATGAAAATATTTCGCTTCATTTCCTGCCCTAGTGGTGATATGTGTTTTTTTTGCACATCTGAAAACTGACTTGCAAAAATGCGCCCCACCAAAAAAAAAAAAAAAAAAGTCACCAGCCACCACTGAAATAAACATAACATATATTATAAACTTGCTGAGTGGGTGTTTGTTTAAATCAGAGGTGTCCAAAGTGAGGCCAATTCAAAAATGACGGAATACATTCCCCTCAGCATACATTTTAAAAATATTTTTACTAATGTGAGATCAAACAATAAATGCTGATAAATTAGAATAATTGTAAAATGTAAAAGATTAAGGTCAGTGCACAATGTTTGTCTTTAATTACACATTTTTGCTTTCATTATAATTTCATGATAAATATTTTTTTCTTTTTTAGTATTTTCAGTATCAAATAATATCACAGAATGAGCATGTCTTCTGACATCTAAAATATGTGAGGACCTTTAAAGAAAAAAAAAAATCTTATTTATCTTGGCAAATAATAATAAAATAAAAACCAGTCTGTGCAGCATTATCGTGATGTTTCTACATGAGGGCTTTTGCGGCTGAATCATGACTGGGAAAGTCCACCTTCTTGGGGGTGATTCAGAATCAATCTGTAAGTATCCTGTAAAAAAACTGCCAGACAGCAGAATATGCTCAGCTGGTTATCGTCCAAACACTACTGGTGGGATTCCTTTTGAGATAACAAGGAACTTCTCCACTCTGAGATACTGTTTAGTGCTCTGACTTTGATTTGCATTTAGATTAAATTGTTCAAAAGCAAAATTTCTTTATTTTAGGGTGAAAATATTTCTATATAACCTCTCATGTGGCACTCATTTACATTAAATCACATGCAAAACCTATAATTGAGGTTAGTCACTTGGTTAATTATGGTTCAGCTAAATGTCATTAACTGTGGGAGAACTTTAAATGGTGTTATAACAAAGATGTCAAAAACTGCAGGTCTCCTCACATCCTCCTGCAGTTTACATACGTATGAGGGGTTTCAAGGTTGACTTTTAATGTCTGCAGAGTGAAGACAATACTCTGTGAGATGTGGGAGAAAGAATTGAGCCATCCTACAGCCAGCGGCCAAGCTTTCCAAGTCTTCCAGTGCCTAGGAAGAGATTTGAGGAGATTAACACGCTAGCATTAGCTTCAATACAAGCAGAGGATTGAATTAATTAGAAACATCACTGGGCTGTGCTGCATTCACGTGGCGTAGCATTGAACACACTCACACACACACACACACACACACACACACACACACACACACTCACACACACACACACACACACACACACACACACACACACACACACACACACACACACACACACACACACACACACACACACACACACACACACACCCCACCTCCGGTAAGATTGGACTTTTTCCAGCTCAGCCTGAAATGAATGCTCTATTTTTACCGTCCTCCTTGTTTCAGTCAAGCTCATGCTAATGTTGGAGATAAATCGAGTGATTTTTGTTTGGAGGCTTTTTTAGAAAGTAGTTTACATATTTTGCCTAAAATGCTCCCACTATGAACTTTCAGCTTTCTGAGTGTGCTGCGCAACACTGAATACCGAGAGGTTCAAAAATCTCCTGTATCATCAATATGCAACAAAATAAAGACTTGTGGAGAGAAATGAATAAATAAAAATGTGTGTTTTTATCATCAGATCAGATCATGGCAGAGGAGGCTTTTGATGTTGTGGTGGTCGGTTCCTGTATGACTGACTTGGTAAGGTGAGTAAGTTAAACCTTTATTCATATTACAAGGTCACTGCGAGTTGTATTATCACTTAAATGGTCATTAATCAACCTTTTATGTGACGAGAAGTCTGAATAGAAAGTCTTGTGCTGAATTTGGGCTCAGGAAACTCCTCAACTTCCTCAGGTGGGCCTGACAGGAAGCAGTGTGTTGGTCAATTTTTCATTCCCATATAAGGAAATGCATTTCAAAAATGTAAAGCAGAGTTTCTCAACATTTTTATCAAATGAAAAAAAATCTTTGATCATCCTGTTTAACTCAGTGGATCCCAACTTTAGAACTGGGCAACCAAAAGTCTCAGTACAATGTAAAATTATCATATCAAAATACAAGAAGGCTACTTTAATCAATATAAGATACATAACTTATTGGAAATATAAATGCTTTTACATAAAGCAGAGATTCATGAACTAAATATTGTTACATGCAAAAGTTGGTAGTTGAATAAATGTTTTTTATGTAACAAATTAAACATTTTTCATTAAAAGCTACAGTATTAGTTTTTTAGGCAATGCTTCATTTTCTGATGCTACATTTATTTAACAGTTTGTCAGAACTGGATTGATCTGCTCTGTTCTGATCTGTTTCTGCTGTTCAGATACCCACCCTCTTTTTTTTTTTTTGCATGAATGAAAACAAAAAACTGTGAAATACATTTAAAAGCCCAATGTACTTATACACTAGCATCACATATCCTGAGCCACATACCCAGTTCATTCTGCGTCAGTGACATTGTTTGGTCACACTTAAAAGTTATTACCATTTCACAAATATTTGACTCAGTCGATAATAAAAGTATGTCAAATGGTGAACATCTCATGTTGGTGTTTGATTAAAAAATACTTTTATTAATTAAACAAAATCAACCACAGATAACCACAGCTGGTAGATAAAATACATTAAAATCACTCTCAAAGTGATAAAAGTGACTGAAAATGTGATTTCAAGTTAGATTAAAAATTTGTAAGGAAATAAGCCTGTCTTATAGATAATGGTAACTTATATTCCATAGTTTTGAGCTGCTACTGAAAAGGTATAATCTCCTCTGAGCTTCAGCCTTATTCTAGGAACAACCAAAGCCAGCTGATTGGCTGATCTTAGAAATTGTGGAGGAATATAAGACTGTAGCATTGCTGACAGGTATGGTGGGGTAAAACTACTCCGGCATTTAGAAGTCAGCAGAAGAATTTTATTGTCTTTTTTATATTGTTCAGGGATCAAATGAAGGGAGGAACACACAGGTGAGATGTGCTCACACCTGTGTGTTCCAGTTAAAAGACGAGCAGCTGTATTTTGGATGAGTTGCAGACGTGAAAGTAAAACCTGGCTAACCACAACATAAAGTCGAGTTCATTACAATAGTCTAGACAAATCGTAATAAAAGCATGAATAGTTTTTTCCAGGTCTTGATGTGACAGAATAGGCTTTAGCTTTGCTATTTGACATAACAGTAAAAAAAAACTTCTGAACAGCCAAGTTTTTTTCACAGGGTTACTGCAGGTTTAAGGAAGCCAAATTTAAGGCCTTTTAAGACCCCTTTAAAGGCTACTTTGATCAAATTTAAGACCTTACATTCACAAAATGGGAAAGGGGATGTGACCACCTTACAAATAGTTCTGACTAAACCTGTATTGGAACTGAAAGTGCAGAAAAAATAACAAACATCAAGATAATTGATCTGCATTATATTTTATGGAAGCGAATTGCATTCACCTGAAAATAATAAAAAAGCTTTTTCTTTCTGAATTAACAAGATAACTTTTACAAAATAGAAATAAGCTCCATTTTACTGAATTAACCAGATAATAACAGCCTTAAGTGACTCTTGCAGTCTGGTGTGCTGCTGAGTTTCAGCTTTGTGAGAATCCCAGTTTTATACTGGATGCCACTTTGTTTGTGGAGTTCCTCGACCCAGTTTGTGATCTTCGTAACCTGGAAATCATAGGGGCCCATGAAATTTAAGACCTTTGGACACTGAATTTAAGGATTATTGATCATTTTTAATGATATTTAAGGCCTTAATTTTGGAAAAGCAAATTTACGACCTTTTAATGCTTTTTAAGGACCCGCAGATACCCTGTTTCAAACAGGTTTTAATACAGGGCTGTGTGTGTGTGTGTATGTGCATATTTTTACAAGAAAATCAGCAGCACATGAAGCGTTGTTAGCATCATGATGACTGAATATTACCACAGCCGATACTGTCATTGCAAAATTCACCCATTTACATTATTATTAAGAATCTGCAACCACTTGTCTTTCAGCCTCCTGTACAAGAACAGACATTTCAACAGATTTAAAAATAACCATTTTCAGGATCATCTTAAAATGTCTCTCTCTCCATTATTGACCACAACAACCACCTTTTTCCTGCAGAGATTATATTTAACATGAACGTCTGGGGAATAAAACAACAAATAGACTGAAGGGTGTTTTCCATCATGGTTTAAAGTGGACTGTAAAGCAGTGCCACCAGAATAGAGGAAGTGGTCTAAACTTGGATAACACTGCTGTTCTTTAGTATTTAGGAACATGAGTGGTCTAAGACTGTTGGTTCTAGAGCTTTAAGACCAACCAAATCCAGGTTTAAATCCTCATGATAAAAATAATAGTATAAACACTTGTTTGAAATATGCTAAGTCCAGAAAAGGTTTCAACAATCCAAAGTGTGCTGATAGTCTGGTAGAACTGCTGCTTATGAAAATGTCAGCGTTGCATCATCCTCAGAGCGCCAAGAAGGATCTATTCCCACAAATCGTTAGTCATCAGCTGCAGCTCAGTGTGTTAGCTGAAAACAATTTGTCACTCGTCTTTGTGAGCAATGACACAATCTCAAAAGACACATAAAGCAGCTTTAATGTCAGAACTCCTCACCAGCTGCAGCCAACAGAATGTGATGTTTGAAGCCGAGCGGCTTGGAATAAACAAACGCAGCGTGTGCCGTAGGAGACTTTTAGAAAGTGTTTCCCGATCACAAACACAACTTGTCACATTTTAGTCTTCGAGCATACAAGTTCCCACTCATCAGAAACACATGCCCTCTCCTACCAAGGGAGGAAGCTTTCATTTTGTTCACTATTAACAAATCAACCGGTGACTTTCTGCTTTGAAGGGCAGAAGTTGTCAATTAAAGCTGTAATAAGCTTACGGAAAGTGGCCTGTTTTTGGGTGGGGATGTGGAGCAGGAGGCTTTTTGGATGGAGGTCAGACAGCGGATAGTGGAATACAATTTCATGCCTTCAAAGTGAGATGCACGGCTTTGAAGTTAGAAATCCAGTCACTGTTTGGGTGGCAGTGCAGCTGAGTAAGACGAGGCGCACACTCACACAGCTGCTCTTCTGCTTCAGACTCTCAAAAGTAACTCACACTGCCGGTTTTAGTTGTAACTTCATCATCAGTCAAGTAGTGAGAAGTTATTTCTAATATTTGCGGCTCAGCACTGCAGATCCGCTCAAGCTTTTAACCCTTTGTCAAAGATAGAGAGTGCCCCCTGCTGCCACAGCTCACTGAGGATATGGGGGAACTTTGTGCTTTTAAGTTATGGAAAGCCAAAAGGCAAAACAGGAGTGCTCCTGACAAAAATGAAGCATTTTAAAATTTAATTAACCTCAAGCAAAGAAATGTAATCATATACAATTTAAAAGACTTTTCTAAAGCATAAAGTTTGTTTATGATAAATCAAAGTATAGTAAAAAAAAAAAAACAATGAAGGGATTTTCATAAAAAGATGAAGCATGGCCCAAATTAAAATATGTTTATATTTATTCATTTAGCAGACACTTTTCTCCAAAGCAACTTACGTACACTTATCAGGCATGTTGTGGTCTGAATCTGGATCCAGGACTTGGTGGAAAATAGCAGTTTTGCCATTGTTAAAATAATTTGAGTACAATAACTTGAGAAAAAAGTAACAAAGATTAAAATCTGGCAAATATCCTATGTCAAAAGTTTTCACTAAAATGTAATGAGTTTTGTTTTTGTGTTTCACTTTTCATCACATTTTATACATATTCTGCCCTCCCTAGAACGTAGAGCTGGGTCCTAGTTTGGCAGACAGCTTAACAGGTCCAAAATAAACATCCAGGAGTCAGCAGGAACGTTTTAGATGTTTACTGTTGAAACACTGTAAAACTGCAATACAAAAACAAACATAAAACATTACATTCATGTTGTAATTGTCTTACTTTGTGGTATTAACACTGAAACATAGACTGTCATGTGTATTACAAGTAAATACTTAGACAAATATAGCAAAACAGGTAAGTATTTTTTCCTAGGAATCTAACGGTTAGCTCAATGCTAACATTACATTGAAAATCCCATAGACGCGCTAACGCGTTAGCATCGCTGCCGTTTTTTTCTCATAAATTAAGCTTCTCACATGAAGATCGCTGCTTTTACATAAAACTATTATGGTTAAACCTCACACAACAATATTAATAACTTACAGGCATGTGATCTTTCAGGCTCAGCAAAGAAAAATGTAAGCTGAAGACAACAGTTGGTCTAACGGCTTTCTCGAGAACAGAGGAACTACGGCAAGTCTGCTGGTACAAAACAGCCAAATTCACAAACCTGCCTTAAAGGGGCAGCACACTCCCCGCCTGGTGTAGTGTACTATACCACTATGTCTCTCTAAGTAACAGAACAACTTCTGTGGCGGGTCTAGAATAAACTCTGAGAGAGCCATCCTTGACAACCCTAACCTCCACTTTACGAACTCTGCCATCAGGACCAGGAAAGGTGTTTACCACAAGTCCTGTAGGCCACTCATTTCGTTTAGCCTGGGTGTCCTTTAAAAGTACAACGTCCCCAGTTTTTAAGTTGGTTTGCTCTGTTTGCCATTTCCTTCTTGGCTGGAGGGTAGCCAAGTACTCCTGACGCCATTGTTTCCAGAATGAGTCTGCAAGACTTTGAACTTGCTTCCACTGGTTCCGGTAGAGATCCTTAAGGTCGAGGTTCTCTGGAGGAGCAGACACAGAGTCTACTTTTTGCGTTAAGAGCATAGCAGGGGTGAGTACAGTTGGCATGTCTGGATCTGAAGACACAGGAACTATTGGTCGGGCATTCATTATGGCAACAACATCTGCTATCAAAGTGGTGAGAACGTCATGGGAAAGACTAGGAGAATGCATCTTGAGTAACATGCTATCCAAAATACGACGAGCAATCCCTATCATTCTTTCCCACGCTCCCCCCATATGAGAGGAGTGCGGAAAGTTGAAGTCCCAAGTACAGCCTTGGTCTTTGAGGTACGACTGAAGCTGTGGATCTTCTGATGCTATACCAAGTTCTTTACATGCACCAACAAAGTTTGTGCCACGGTCAGAATGAAAAAGCTTTGCTGGACCTCTGATGGCTGTGAACCGTCTGAGTGCATTTATGAAGCTTGATGTAGACAGAGAGTCTATCACCTCCATGTGAACTGCTCTCGTCACCAAACAAGTAAACATCACAGCCCAACGCTTACTCTCCATGAGACCTCCTCTGGTACGACGGGCAGAAACAGTCCAGGGTCCAAAAACGTCTACTCCAACTTGTGTGAATGGAGGAGCTTGGGCCAGCCGGTCAGCAGGTAAGTCAGACATTTTTTGTTTTTCAGTAGTTCCCCTTAACCGTCTACAGGTGACACACTTGTGTATGATGCTGGATATGAGTTTTTTTTTCTCCTAGGATCCACAGTCCGGCAGACCTGACGGCTCCTTCGGTGAAGTGTCTACCTTGGTGTGCTACTTGTTCGTGGTAATATTGAATCAACAAGGTAGCAATGCAGTTGTTTTTGGGAATGATTATGGGATGTTTTTCTTCCCAAGAGACTGCTGTTGATGACGTGCGACCACCAATCCTGAGAACACCATCTGAATCTAGGAAGGCGTCAAGTTTCCTGAGAGGGCTGCGTTTTGAGATAACCTCTCCTTTTAATAGACTCTTGAGTTCTTTTTTAAAAGTCTCTTGCTGAACAGCTTGTACAATTGCGGTTCTAGCCTGCATAAACTCATCTGTTTTTGGTGTAACTCTCTCTGCAGGGGTAGCATAGGATCTGATTTTCTGGATGAGCTTGGCTATGCCACATACAAGATCCTTCCAGTTGGAAAAGCGTTCAAACCTGTGTGAGCCAAGTGACGTTTTAGAGGTTGTTGTTGCAATCAGCAGATGCACATCCGCATTATTTTCCGGTTCTACAAGCTCAAAGGACTCTGGCTGAGCAAGTGTAAGCTCTTCATCTTTTCTAAGAAAAGATGGTGCAGAAAACCTGTTTGTATCTCCCAACAGTGTAGCAGGAACTGGTCTGGTACCGTGGTCTGCAGGATTGTTTTCATGAGGTGGTTGGTGAAAGACGCCTTTGCTGATGTTATCTTCCTTATCAAACAGGTTTTTGGATGCATTAGCTCTTAGAACGTGTGGGTTATGCACTGTAGTTTCCATCTTTTCTTTGATGCGAAGACTGTTAGTGCAAGGCTTGAACAGAGATGTGTGCCCATTGCTCAGCACGTTGCTATGGTAGACATTTACAAACTCTGGTTTGTGGGCTCTTCCAACACAGACCTCTCCCACAATCACCCATCCCATGTCGAGGCGCTGGGCGTAGGGGGCATCATGAGGTCCATTGCATCGCTCTCGAACCTTGTGTGCCTGTGGTGCATCTCGACCGAGCAGGATGAGGATGCCTGCTGAGGGGTCTAGAGCTGGGATTCTGTCCACAACCCGCTTGAGATGTGCATAATGTCTGGCAATCTCTGGTGTGGGGATTTCAGACCTGTCGTCAGGGAGCGTGTCGCATTCAATTAAAGTGGGGAGTGGAATATGAGTCCTCTCATCTAATGACTCTATAACGAAATTGTTTGCTCGTCGACCTGTGGTTTCGATAACTCCTGAGCAGGTCTTTAAGGTGTATGCTGCTGTGCCCTCTGTAACATCAAAGAGGTTGAAAAACTCTGATCTTGCTAAGGACTTATTGCTCTGCTCATCAAGAACAACGTAAACTTTAACCGCTTTCTCCTTCTGGCCAGCTGGATAAACTTTGGCGAGACATATTTTGGAGCACGATCTAGCTTTGAGTGTAGTTTCACATATTTCTGTGCACTTTGATATGACAGCTGGAGGAGATTCTTCATCTTGCTCCCCGCCTTGATCTCTTGTGGTTGCAGAAGTCTCTGTAATCCAGGGGGGTGGTCCTGGATGTAGCGCAGTAGGGTGGTTCTCGCTGTTGCACTCTCTGCACTGCACATTATTATTGCAATCCTTTGCAATGTGAGAGGATGATGCGCAGCACTTAAAGCAAATGTTATTCTCTTTAAGGTAAGCTTTCCTTTCATCTAAAGGTTTGCTCCTAAAACCACGACAGTTCCAGAGAGGGTGTGGTTTGTTGTGGAGTGGGCACTGCTGGTCTGGGTCAGCCATCTTTTCTCCTGAGGGGTTGTTATGACTGCTGTTATAGTTTGTTGAGACTTCTGTCTTTTTGACAGAAATTGGTATTTTCATGTTGTGTTTGAGGCATGGTTCTGGTCTCTCTGATTTCCAACAACCCGTGATGGAGGCAAAGCTTGGGTCATTGAGAGTTTTGACCTGATCACAAACAAACTTTGCGAAGAAGGAGAACGGTGGGTAAGACGTCCGGTGTAACTCCTTGTAACGAGATGCCAGAGAGACCCACTTGTCATGCAGGGAGTATGGCAACTTTTGCACAATTGGAGTTATGCCTCGAGATGTATCCAGATAACTGAGTCCTGGTAAGAAACCATCTGCTCTGGCGGCTTCAAGCTCTAAGAGAATATCTCCCAACTCCCTCAGTTTTTCATTTTCTCGACTTGAGATTCTTGGAAAGTTGTCCACTTTCTTTAGGAGAGCATCTTCAATTGCTTCAGGTGATCCATAGCCGTCCTCTAACCTTTGCCATAACATTTTTACACCTGCTGCTGCATCGTTGATGTGGACTGCTCGTATCCTTCTTGCATGCTCTGATGATCTTGGTCCAAGCCATTTACATAACAGATCAAGCTCCTCCCTTGATGTCAGATTTAAGTCTTCTGTTGAGCTGTGGAAGGATTGCTTCCAGACCCAATAGTTTTCGGGCTGATCATCAAACTTTAATAACCCTGAACTTATCATCTCTCGGCATATTAGATACTTGGCCAGGTCTGCTGTAGAGGATGATGTGGGCTCATCAGGTCTGGAAATGGCGCCCGTGCGAGGCTGAGGAGATTGGTGGTTACTACTGGCTTGGTTTGTGTTAAGAGACTGTATTTGATGGCTGTAGGAACCATTAAATTGATTTAAGTCATGTGGATGGTCCTGCTTAAAGATGCTTGTCCTGTGTGAACTTTGAATATGAGGGTGATATGGAGCAGCATTTACACTCAGATTGGACATCTGTTGGACAGGTAAGTCATAATCACCACTTTTGTTTGAGTCTTCTTTTACTTCTAACAAATTACTTTCAACTTTTTCAGCATTGTCAACTGGTAGTTGGTGACTCAGTGTTGATGTAAGCTCTGGTAGCTTTGAGTCTTGGTGAGATTCAAAACTGGGTTTATGCTCAGCATATTCATTTCTCAGGCTAGCATGATCCAACTCTCCAAACTCGTTTTCAACAGCCGCTTCTAAAACATTGGCTTCAGCAATGGCAGCTGCAGCTGCGCTCTCTAGTCTCAAAGTGTGTAGATTGGCTTGCAGCTCCGCTTTCTTCCTAGCAGCTTCAGCCGCTGTTTTTTGTTGTTCCTCTTCTATGTATGCTTGCGCTTTCATCATATCTGCCTCTTTTTGTGCAAATAATGCTTGCGCACGTGCAGCCTCCGCTTTCGCACGTGCTCTGGCTGCAATGGTACTGGCTGAAGAGCGCTGACTGGCACGTGAGGTGTTGGAGCATACTGACCGTGTCTCAAGCATGTCATCGTTACTGTCCATTGTAGCTTGAATAGGAGGGGAAACTGTTTCCTCAATGATCCACTTCTCTGTAAACAGCCATTGGGACGATGCCTTTTTACTATTCTGCCCTCCCTAGAACGTAGAGCTGGGTCCTAGTTTGGCAGACAGCTTAACAGGTCCAAAATAAACATCCAGGAGTCAGCAGGAACGTTTTAGATGTTTACTGTTGCTCAATGCTAACATTACATTGAAAATCCCATAGACGCGCTAACGCGTTAGCATCGCTGCCGTTTTTTCTCATAAATTAAGCTTCTCACATGAAGATCGCTGCTTTTACATAAAACTATTATGGTTAAACCTCACACAACAATATTAATAACTTACAGGCATGTGATCTTTCAGGCTCAGCAAAGAAAAATGTAAGCTGAAGACAACAGTTGGTCTAACGGCTTTCTCGAGAACAGAGGAACTACGGCAAGTCTGCTGGTACAAAACAGCCAAATTCACAAACCTGCCTTAAAGGGGCAGCACAATACATTTTTCTTAATGTTTTCTACTTAATCTTGCTTAAATGCCTCAATAAAATAAAAAAGTAATGTGTCAACTTATAATTTTTCAAATTGCTGCATTTAACATGTTTACTACTGTTTAATTAGTAAACTGAGAAATATTTAAGTTTAGATTAAAAAAGAAAATGATTTTGTATAAAATGTAGATCTTTTTGTGAATATAATCAATAAATCAGTTAAAATGAAACAACAATGATTTGCTTGGTAGATTGGTAGATTAAATTAAATAAAATTAGTTTTTTCCCTTTTAAGACCTTTTAGAATACGTATTTTCCTACTCCGCCAACCTTCCCTATCACTGTTTGTTTCTGGATTTGAATAAAACTCCTAATAAAAGTTTACCTCTACATATTTTCAAATTTTTATTCAGAAGGCTTCATTAAAGATCTGCTCTGCAACCTTTTCATGTAAATTTATAAATGTAAAAAATTAAATAAATAAAGCGGCGATGTGTCCGTAACCAATTCAGACACTGAGTATCTTGATAAGTGGCTTGTTACATGACGGTATGGGCCGTTTCTGACCCTCAGCTGCATAATGGCAACTCACATGTGGCTCCAGAATATAGAGGTAACACACGGAATTAAACACCCACACATTCACCTATTGTTCACAAGGCAGTTGTCCATGTACAGAATGTTGTGCTCTTCTAGCTCGTTCTTTAATAAATTCATTCTTCACCTTGTCCTAGTTTCCTGGATGAGCAGCAGGGGTGTTTGTGGACAAGGACAATTACACAACATGAGTCAAAATTTCATCTATATGTGAGAAAAATAATATGACCTGAAGTTTGCTGCACATTTTTTAATGTAATTGTAGTATGCATCTTCATAATTTCTAGAAAACTAACAAGACTTTCTCCATTTTGGGGGGTTTTGGAACCGGAAAGACAAGTTCTAGTGCAAACTTTGGAAAAACAACTTCTCAGCTTGTTTTTAACCGCGTCACTTCCCCGTGTTGCTCACCAACAGCTGAGGCAGAGATGGAGAGGAGGGGGACTGGGAGCCAGCCTCAAAGCAAACACTTCACGTCACTGGACACCTGCTTTGGCCTTTTGGTTCCGTGGGAGAAAACGCACCGAGGCTGCACTTTAGCACATAACTGCCCTGTTTGCTCGCTGCATTCACCACAGACAACAATAGTCAAGTGTGTCTCTGGGCTTTACGAGGCGTGGGTGGGTTTGTTCAAGAATTTGTAAATCCATTTGCCTTACCTGTCAGTTGCTTCAGATGGCAGCCAGCCAAAGGTTTAATCACGTCATTAAAACTTTAATGGCAGCATTGCTCAGGTCAGATTCAGCTGTAGGAATATTAAAGAAAAAGTCCAAGAGTTCAGCAATCAAGTCAGGAGGTTTGTATATTTATTTATTTATTTTATTATAATCAGTTAAAGACTTTATGTTTTTGACAGGTTTTCATGTGTTTCTTGTTTTATTTATATCATGTAATTCAGATTTATGTTCTGTAATGTTGTATTTTCCTGTTTTACTTTGAAACGGTTTCTCTTTAGGCATTTTTTCTACTTTACTTCCTGCTTTATTCTTTTAGTGCTTTCCCAGCTTTGCATTCTGTTGCATTACTTTTCAGCCTGGTTATGATCCAGGTCTTTGCTGACAGTCATTATAACCTCCACTATATATACATGTGTGTGTGTGTGTGTGTGTGTGTGTGTGTGTGTGTGTGTGTGCGTGCGTGCGTGCGTGCGTGTGTGCGCGCGCGCGCGTGTGTGTGTATATATTCAGTTTATACTTTGTTTTCCCCTTTTTTTGTTTTTGTTCTGACAGCACAAATATTTATATTCTTATTATTATAACAAATTTAATAATTGAATGCAAGTTTTCCAATAATGCTTCAGCAGCTGAGTACAGTATAGGTTGTGTGTGTGTGTGTGTGTGTGTGTGTGTGTGTGTGTGTGTGTGTGTGTGTGTGTGTGTGTGTGTGTGTGTAGGATGAGTAAGTGTGTGTGTTTCTATGTGTACCACCTTTGTTCTTTTTCCTTTTAGCCACTCTTCAGCCTCACTGACCCCACATCCTGTTATAGCTCTGGCTCTTTTTGTGTGTGTGTTTTCTCACAGCCTTGTAAAAACAGCAGCATTTTTAACAACAAGCTGCTCAGTTACTGGAAACCCTGGGATTTAGTGAACTTACAGTAACTGCACACCTGCCACAAACACACACACACATACACAATCATGAAGAAGCTCAACAACAGGGTTGAAAACAAGTTTATGACAACATTATGCCACCCACAAACCCTCTGGCTCCAGGCCAGCGCTGCCCAGATCCAAACCACAGAACCCTGACATCCAGCATGAGGCTGTCTGTTGTCTCCTCACTCTTACGTTACTCACCTCCCGCTGCTGCTCGGCGATTGGAGGATTCAGGAATTAGACAGCCCCTCCCGTACCAACCTGTGGCATATTGGCCTGGAGGGAAGGGTTGGACAGGACCAACCAATGAGTCAGACATTACTATCCACTGACAAGTTGGGACACTTATGAGATTTGCTTGTTGCATCATTTGTAAATGTGCAGATGCTTTATCAGCCTGCTCTGAGTGATGAAGTAATATACAAACCTACCTTCTCTCTTTTTATATTTGAAGCTCTGTTATGTTGAAAATTGAGATGGAAGAAAATAAAATAATCCATTTCTTCATTCATTCCATTCATTGGTGTTTAAATCATTTTGACATTTCTGTGAAAATTCTTCACATGGACAAAATATGTAATTAATCAGCAGATTCCACAGAAAACTCAACACTTTTGCTCAATTTTCAGTGATAAATGGCAAAACTACTGTCACTGACAAAAATGTACCTTTATTTTTATAATCTAATGAAACTTTTTTCCACTTCTGTCAGCAACAAGATAGTCAAAATCCTAGTTCTCCTTTAAGAACATTTTCTCAGCTGGGGGTTTTTGGTGATATCCACTTCTTTAATTTGTCCCTAATGTTTTCTCTCAGTCAGACACCAAGGCTACCCAAAGCAGGAGAAACCATCCATGGTCACAAGTTCTTCATTGGTTTTGGAGGGAAAGGAGCCAACCAGTGCATTCAAGCTGCCAGACTGGGAACCAAAGCCGCCATGATCTGCAAGGTTTGAAACAGCTGTAAAGTTTGCAGCCCAACTCTGCTGCTGTTCAGTACAGTTCTGTGAGTGTGTGGGTTAGTCTGGATTTCTACATCATTATTTCTCTTAAAAATCATAAGTATTTTTTTACTCGTCCAACCTTTGGCTTGTCCATGCTTTTATTCAGTAAAAATAATCATCCATTAGCTTCCATAGTGTACCAACTACTTAACTTCAAAACAAAATCTTCTAGCTTCGTTCACACTTCAGTCACTTCACAACATCAACTGTCCATGCCTCGTTTTCTCATGATCAATAACATAGCGCATGCATTCACCCACCCACGCTTGTGTGTCTTCAAACAGGCCTATTCCCAAACCATGCAACCTCGAGTCTCCAATCAGTAGGCTCAGCATGGCCTTCCAACCTGAGCACTAAAGCACCAAAGCCCCACCTCTGTCAGAACAAAGAGGCCCGATCGATAACAAACTAGTGCGGGAGGAGCTCTCCGGGCATGGGGAGAACCCAAAAATAGACACCCAGGCTTGTCAAAAAACATCCAAGACGAAAGGCCGTTCTTCAAAGAGAATGGGGCCAAGCAGCCAATACCATCCAGCCCACTTATCACAGGCTGCTAGAAATGCTCACATGCTGGCAAGTTTTTTTAGAAAGCGTGGGTTCGAAGGAGACACCTCGAGGCAAGGTGGGGACCCCTTCGACAACTCGAAGTAGCTACAGATGTGGACATCCCAGAGCGGATAAGTGAAAGAGGGGAAGGAGGGAAAGAAAACGATAGCGAGGTGGGATTGAAGAGGCGTGAAGGCGGGGTTACCGTGTCTTCGAGGCTTGGCGCAGCTGGTCGTGTGTTTGCGAGTGTGTGCGTCTCTTGGCTTTGTTTGTTCGTTTTTGCACATTTTCGGCAACGGCACCATGCCAGTATGCTGGCAGGGCACACAAAAACCTAGCCCAACAGAGATTTGAGTATTTCACTTTTCAAAAGTTGCCGCTAACCAAGTCTGACCCTACTTGACACCCTCTTTGTTGGAATTGTTTTGTTTTCAATCTCTTGTAGGTTGGTAAAGACTTCTTTGGAGACAATTATATCCAGAATTTCAAGGACAATGATGTATCTACAGGTAAGATGATCTTTTTTCTCACAACAAACCAAATTGGTTGTCATTGTCATGATGCTCCTCAAAAAGTTCACAATCGGAGCAAAGCTTTTAGATCATGTTACCTAAAGTTTCAGGATATGATATTTCAAAGTGTGTACCTCTTTTTCTGTCTGCCTCAGACTTTGTATGGCAGAGTTCTGATGCAGCCACAGGAGCAGCTTCAATCACTGTCAACGATGCAGGTAACTGCTCGCACCACTAACCCCCTCCACCCTGCTGAGATCCAAAAAGCTCTTTGAGTCGTAGAAATGATTTCATGCATGCACAGCCAAGAGTACCTGTAGGCTATCAGCACAGCCCTTTTCTACTGTGTCACACACACACGATACACCCATGTACGCTGCGTTTAAGTAGCCACTTTTCAAGAGATTGAAATCAGTGGCTACACACACACACACACACACACACACACACACACACACACACACACACACACACACACACACACAATCAGTTACAAGACCATGCTGCATATCCATCAGTAGTTCTTGGCTTGAATTTCCTTTTTCTTTTTGCAATCTAAATTTATCTGTGACATTTTTAGTTAAAATATGCACATCAACCCAAATTTTAATTTTAAAATGGGTTCAAACGGAAGTTTTGTAAATAAACAATTGTTAAGAAATTTAACTCATGATGATGAAGTTCATAGAAAGCTGTTTTCTTGAGTTTGTGTTAAGCTCATCACATTTCTTTGTGATTAATCTAAACTTCTAACAGAATAGAACAGTTTTTGAGAGCTTACCTTTATTTATTTTACTTTCATGTTTATGCATTTTCTTCAAATAAATCATTGGTCATGGGTTTTTGACACCAATTCAACATTGCTGATGTTGCATCAAACTTAAAAGGGAAAATTGCACAGAGATCAAACATGGACTGAAATGGAAGTACATACATAGGTTGCATCTGGTCTTAACAGATTTTAATATAGAGATCAGATGTTATGCCAGTGAATCCTTGACATATGAACAGTCATTAAAACATTTTCTTGCACAGTGAGACACCAGAGTCTCTTATATAATCACATATTTATGTGTTAAAGACTTTTTACGTAGACTCACTCTCTTAAATCCACTTTTGTGTACTCACACGTCCTTTTGGGAGCAGGTGAAAATGCCATTGTGATTGTTGCTGGTGCTAACATGCTGTTGGGTCAAGAGGAGCTACAACAAGCTCTCCCAGCCATCAGAAAAGCAAAAGTGTTGGTGTGTCAGCTGGAGATCAGTCCACAGACTTCCCTCCAGGCTCTACAAATGGCTCGTGACAATAAAGGTGAGTCAGTGTCGGCGCACTAAGATAACATATGCACATAAGATGTCTCTGTATCACATTTAGAAATTCATCTGAAGTTAAAACAATTTATTAGAAAAGATTTTCAACTTTTTTTTTAAATCTGAAAACCTTTCCCGTGTATGTTACAGAGCAGATGGTCACATTTCAGCATCATTAACTGTGTTTATTTTCACCAGCTGTGGTTACTTTGGTCTTTAAAGGCTCAATTAGTTCTGTGTTTGATCATTTTCAGAGATATTTACTCAGAAATGCAATGACAATAGTTAGAAAAACTTTTTAGGATTAGTCAACTAAATCTATCTTTATAAAACTAATCCCATGTTAGCTGAAAAAGAGTGGGTTACAACAAGGCTGTGGTCATTGTGGATTCATTCTGAGGAAGTGGAGTGAAAGTTTCCAAAAAAGGTCCAAAGACAATTCACAAACAACTAATGCTGTATAATCCACTTCTCTGCAGGCCATCTGTGTTCTCAGATGTGAGCATATACGCTGCTTCTGTTTTAATCCTCACTGACGACCAAGTTGAGCCTCCTCCTCTGGCCTGGGGACTGATCCACAAGTGACCGATTTTGGACAAGCGAATGGGAAATGATACATGAAACTTGACAAGAGAAAAAAAATTATCCTGAGGCCTAAAATTTATGTCATTATAGAATTATTTCTTAAATAGCTACAACACATAATTTAAAAACAGTAACCTGATGACACCATAATAACCTGCAGGAAGAAATATTATAACTTTTTGATGTTAAATAGAAGTTAATTGGATGCATAGACCAAACAGGATAAGCAATATAAATGACAGGCACACTATAAACAGATTTAAAATTAGACAAAAAACCTTCTATCAGCTGCTAACAATAACCTTTTGATTTAAATTAGAAAGTGTTTATTTGGTATTAGTTTCTACTTCAAATGACTCTAGAGATTTAAGTATAATGTGACTATGGCTCCATTTACTCTTGATTGAGAATTAGGAGATGTGTTTCATCAAGGCTCTTGTGCTGCAAGAGTGGGCACGGCTCTCTTTGTTTACCAACATTAGCATACACACCTGGGCTCAGAAACTGGCTGCAAGAATTCATATACTACAAAAGGTATTTAACTCTGGTGTTTGGAAATACCATGAGTGACCCAGTCAAATAATATCAAAAATGCCTAATAATATAGATGTCTTAGCACAGGCTCTTAGAAAATCTCGTAATGCCATTAATTTGATGTTTTTGTAGCTGCAGACTTGTCCATATTAGCTAATAGTTACCAAACGTAACTTTACTTCTCTGTCTGTGAAATAATGAGGGTAAACAAACTACTAATGGCAGCTGAGGAGGACAAACACTGAATACACTAATGATGATTCATTCTTGTGCTAAAGCAGCAGCATGATGTCATCAGGACCCGGCCACTTTTCCTTTTATGCTTTCATTTAAGATTCATTTAAACCGTTATGGAATTAGAGAAAGTGTCAAATTTGCTGTTTGGGTGGGATTGCACAGATTGAAAACACATTTCTCATATACGTAGTCAGTTTTTCACTAACGCGTGTGGATGGAGGAAACTGGAAGTGTCACATTTTTGTAAATTTAGGCTTAACGTTTTTGACTAAATTAGAATGTTTTAGCATTTTTCTGGGTTTATTCACATGATCCTGTTTTTAATTGTGTTATTTGAACCCATTACCTTGTATTAGTTGAGACAGAGTTCAGAAGTGAACATTTTCAGGATTGTTTCTGATTGCTCCATCTCTGTTGCCCACATTCTGCATCAACCAGCAGGTCTAAATGGTCACAAGCCCAGTTTTGGAACACCACCCTCTCCCTCTTCCTCTATTCATCCCTCCACCTTTCTTTCATAACAAGGTTACTGAGCTAATCATCTATTATTAGCAGAAGCTCAGCGTCATTCAAGACGTCTGGGGAGCCTCCCGCCTCTGTCATCAGGGTCTGTTGTCCATAATCGCTCGCTGCAGGCTGCCAGAGCGAAAGAGTCGCAGCCATAACCGTGTTGCAGATGGGATACCCAGATGGCCTCTCCGAGCGCCACCCTCATTCCTCGAGCCCCCCTCCTCTCCGTGTCAACCGTACCACGGGCGTCAGCTTGGCATGAGGTGCCAGAAGAGATGCAAGGCGAGCACAGACGTTTGGCAGCGACACCACCTCAACATCGCCACACCAGAGCATTGCGTAGATTGAGTCCTCTGAAGGGAACGGGTGTTAATGGGTTTAATAATGCGGGGGTGAAGCGACACTCAAATTACGCAAATGTCACCATCGAGCAACACTTACTGTAGATGCCAGTTCTTAGAAAGTCTTGATAACCTATGAAGAAAAGTTTTCTCTTCATTTTCACCATTATTTGAGGCAAAAATCTGCACAGTTATTACAATTCATTATAGAAAAGCTAATGGAAATAAATAATTTCTGAGAACGGACGTAATGGTAGGATTTGAGCAGTCCCACTGTTTCTTCATCACTCCCTTTTCCTCCTTTCTTTCCTCATCTTAGCAACATGCTGCCATTATATTTCTCACCAGATGATATTAGAGCCTCTTGAAGCCCTTTCACATACTCACTGATGACTCATCTCTTTTGTGTGTGTACATTTCTGTGTGTCATACATTTTCTCTCTGGCCTTGTTTTCTGTCCACCTCTCCTCCTAAACCAACCACATCAACAAACAGCTGTGTGCGTTATGCTCCCTGAAACTCCTCTGGCTGCTTTTTGAGCTCATGTGACTTTGATCCAGCCAGCATAAAAATCCCAGAGTCATGACACACACACACACACACACACACACACACACACACACACACACACACACACACAAACGTGCTCCTCTGCCAGACGTGACTCAGTGTGCACGCATCCCTGAATTGCCACATCTGTCCCAGCAGCTGTGAGCATCGGTTTGTGTGGTTTCACCAACACCTGGAGGGAAAAACAACGCAACCTGAGACAGTCTAAATGACGTGCAGTCGCAGCTCCAACACATCGATGAGACAGATTCCTTTATGCATTAGTGGATCAGGGATGTCACTCAAGCTGCTCTTGTGTGAATATTAAGAAGTTTCCTTCCTCAGATGTTTTTCCATATTCTCACTGGATGTAAACGTAGCACAGAGCCTGTACGTTAAAGTAACACACCTGTGAGCTGTTTTCTCCATGAGCACAAATATGATTAATGATAATGAGTCACACAATATGAGCTTGTCTCTTTGTGTTTATGCTGTTTCACTGACTCATAATCACTTTAGATCTAAGCTGATAAACATTTATCTTAGAAAAATCAGTGTCAGATGTGATAAGCTTATTTTAACAAAAGCAAATTCACCTCCAGTAATTTAGATAGCCACTGATGGAAGTAAATTAGAATCATCATTACAGTGTATGTGTTTCGGGTTCAATGTTCACCTTTTTTTTTGCAGCATAAGATTGTGACTTATTCTGGCCACGTCACTGAGTTCATAACAGGAAGGAAAGAAAACATCCTTTAGAAAAATCATCTCAGCACCAAACCTATTTTACACTGACAGAAGGAGAAAATGTACTCACACATGTTGTTGGTTGGAGCTGCACCAAACTAATGTCCCACCATCACCTCCCTGTCCAATGTAGATCCATCCATTATTATCACTTTCATTTAATCATCCTTAGTTTCTCTTTTGTCCACTGGAACCTTGTTTTTTTTTCTCATTTAGATCTTAATGATGGCTTACATTAGACTTCTCTGAGCAAAGTTTAATTTCCTCCCCCTAATTTGTTACAGTTTGTAACAAATTGTGTTTTATGTCCTTTTTCTTTGCTTAAACTTTCCTATTGGAGTCGTATTTTTGTCAATCAGCAACATCTCCTAAGGTCTACAGGCTCTCATTTTTAGCTCCAGACTAATTTAGATATTTAGGCTTTTTAGTCATGCAAATTACAACTTCATTCATCAATCAGGGGTCTGGAAAACTGGTTAAAATTAAAAGGAATTCAGCTAAATGCTTCTGAAGAAAACCCATTGAAGTCTGGACAAAGGTTCACTTCTCAGATTAACACACCAAATATAAAAGCACAGTAAGAACCTCAAGAAAGTTCATGTAGCTTGAATGAATGAGCAAAAATCCCAGTGGTTACCACAAACCCAAAGACAGAGCTGGATTTGTTTTGAGGGAACACTTATGCGTTTGTTTTATTAAGAAAAAAACAGTTTTTACATTCAAAGTGGAGCCATGTTGTCTTCATCAAATTATTTTTAAAAATCCATTATAATGCAGGAAAATGCCAAAGTTTGGGAACACTTGTTAGAATAAAAGCATTTAAGAAACTGAAATGTGACAGACAGGCTGATACAGATTTATTTATTTTTTTGCCTAAAAAGAGGCATCACTTCTCAGAGATCTCATATTTGTCTTGGAAGCTGAATTGATGGAAATAAGGTTCAGTTCAGCTGAGATTGAAACAGAAAGATTCACGTCTCTGTGGCGTGTTCTGAGCTCACAAGTACACATAAAGTAGAATGTTTCATGTGTGTTGGAAAGTAGACATTTCCACTTTTACTCGCGAGCCGCCGAGCATCCACCTCAAAGTGCCAGGTGGCCAAAGCCCTGCGCAAACCCACGCATCTGCTCTCATACGAGCCCACGCAAACACACACTCACACTTCTGCACAACAGACTTTGATGTCACCGACGACGCTGATATGTATATTTCCCTCAGACGCTCGCACAGGGCTTTATTTTGTACACACAGATATCAGAATTAATCGCTTCGTCAAGCTGGGCTTATCCTCGCACATACACAGAAATCATGGTATTAGATGCATTAATGCTCCATGCTCATGAATATGCATTAGACAATGATTTGCAACACATCCAGAGGATTACTTCTGACACACACGCTCGCTCTTTTAACGCACAGAGAGGGTCACAACTCATCACACCCACACACTAACACACACACACACACACACATATATACACATATATATTTGCTCCCTTCATGTTGAAGCCTCTCCTCTCACACACGCCTAATAAAGATTCTAAATGCTGCTGGATGTGAGGTTGTTTTTTTCCATATTTTTTCCTCATCCATGAATGCTAATTTAATTGTTTAAAAGGTGTTTTTTATAGAAGCTTATCAACTTGAGTTTTGCTTGACAGAAAATTCCCCAGCTGTAGTTTAATAGCCTTTGTTCTCATTGAAGGTCTCAATGAAGGTGCCGCTGGGTCTTGGAGGCTCGGAAATTAAACTGAAACATCACACAATCACAAAATGTTTAATTGATTTAAATCATTCAAATCATTTTGAAAAACAAGCTGACAGCCATAATATTAGAGTACATTTCTGTTTTCAGGCTTCTGTGACGGGTGTGTGACCTGTCGATTACTGTGATCAATAACATTGATCCTTTTTTTTGTTTTGTTTCTTATTGCAGTGAAGACGATATTCAACCCTGCACCAGCCATCCCTGACTTGGATTATGATTTCTACAGAGCCTCTGATGTGTTTTGCTGTAATGAGTCAGAGGTGAATACTGACACACACACTCAGATCACATTATTGATCGCAGGAGTATTTATCATTGTCTGCTGCTGAAGGGCAAAAGGTAGGCTGTAATGTTTTGTCTAAGTGTTGTTTGTAAGTTTAGTGAAATATCTCAGAAACCACTGGATGGGTTTTAAATGAACCCTCAGATTATTGAGTGATCTTCAGCTGATTAACCTTCAGTATGGCTGTCTTTAAGTATACTGTATAACAGGGGTACTCAATAGAAGGCGTGTGGGCTGGATGTGACCCTACAGCCATTTCTGTTGTGACCCCTCTTGCACAGCTTCAGGAAGAGGTGCTGCTGCTGCTCTATACAGGCATGCAGCCGTCCCCCCTTCCTGGACCACGGACTCCTCCAGTGTTTTCTTGTGTGTGTGTGTGTGTGTATATATATATATATATATATATATATACACACACACACACATATAGGGTTATATATATATGCGTTTGCGCATGTGGAAGTGCTTATTCTATTCTTGTTTATTTTTGCTTTTTTCAGTAGCCAAATTAAATTTTGTTGTGTGAAAACTTCTTCCTCTTCTTCTTCTTCTTCGTCTTCGTCTTCTACTTCTACTTCTTCTATGTGCCCCCTTCAGGTCTGTAATTGAGAACCACTATAAGCTAATTTTAAGTTTACAAAAGTACAGTTTCAAGTACGTAACCAACACTCATCTATATACTACTAGTGTAGGTATATACTTCTAGTCCGCATTTTAGTTTATTAAAGTATAATTAAAGTATGACAAAGTACAAGTATAAGCTTTAGTATAAAATTCTAAGTGTAAGTTCTAGTATTATTGTACTTTGTCTTGGACTTTTCTTTATACCTTTCTGTATAAGCCAAATATACTTCACTATACTGTTATTCGCCTCGCCTCGCCTTCTTACGCTTATCCGGGTCCGGGTCGCGGGGGCAGCATTCCAAGTCGGGCAGCCCAGGCCATCTTCTTCCCGGCCAAGTCCACTAGCTCCTCAGCTGGGACGCCCAGGCGTTCCCAGGCCAAACTGAAGATATATTTCCTCCAGCTTGTCCTGGGTCGACCTGGGGGCCTCCTGCCGGCAGGACATGCCCAGAACACCTCCCGAGGGAATCCCCAGGAGGCATCCTTACCAGATGCCCGAACCACCTCAACTGGCTCCTTTCCATATGGAGGAGCAGTGACTCTACTCAGAGTCTCTCCCGGATGTCCGAGCTCCTCACCCTATCCCTAAGGCTGAGCCCGGCCACCCTGGGGAGGAAACTCATTTCGGCCGCTTGTATCCACGATCTCGTTCTTTCGATCATTACCCAAAGCTCATGACCATAGGTGAGGATTGGGACGTAGACCGACCGGTAAATCGAGAGCCTTGCTTTCTGGCTCAGCTCCCTCTTCACCACAACTGATCGGTTCAGCGTCCGCATCACTGCAGACGCTGCCCCAATCCGCCTGTCGATCTCCCGCTCCCTCCTTCCCTCACTCGTGAACATGACCCCGAGATACTTGAACTCCTCCACTTGAGGCAGGACCTCTCTCCCGACCCGGAGTTGGCAATCCACCTTTTTCCGGTCAAGAACCATGGCCTCAGACTTGGAGGTGCTGATCCTCATCCCAGCCACTTCACACTCGGCTGCGAACCTCCCCAGCAAGAGCTGTAGGTCAGAGCCTGATGAAGCTAGGAGGACCACATCATCTGCAAAAAGCAGAGACGAGATTCTCCTGTCACCAAACTCAACACCCTCCACACCACGGCTGCTCCTAGAAATCCTGTCCATAAAGGTTCTGAACAGGACCGGTGACAAAGGGCAGCCCTGGCGGAGTCCAACCCTCACTGGGAACAGGTCCGACTTACTGCCGGCTATGCGGACCAGACTCACACTCCTCTGGTACAGGGACTGAATGGCCCTTAACAAAAGACCATCCACCCCGTACTCCTGGAGCGCCCCCCACAGGGTGTCCCTGGGGACACGGTCATAAGCCTTCTCCAAATCCACAAAACACACGTGGACTGGTTGGGCAAACTCCCATGACCCCTCCATCACCCTAGCGAGGGTAAAGAGCTGGTCCACAGTTCCACGACCAGGACGAAAACCACATTGCTCCTCTTCTATCTGAGGTTCAACTATCGACCGGACCCTCCTCTCCAGTACCCTGGAGTAGACCTTTCCAGGGAGGCTGAGGAGTGTGATCCCCCTACTGTTATTAAGTATGTCAAATATAGTATAGAAAATGTAAACTTCAGTACATCTACTGTTGATTCACATTTAGAGTCAACTCAATTCAAGATGGCTGTCACAGCCAACTGACCATAGAAAACATGAAAAGTGCCTTAAATGCAATCAGTTGTACAGGTATGCAGCCACAGTTTGATGTGGCTGTGCTAATAGTAAGCAAAAACACGTAATCTGAGTTCTGTTCTTGCTATATTGGAGAGATCATACCTAATCTTAGTTTTCATTTTGACCAAGTAAGCTACGATTCCTTCAAGGAGTTCTTCAGACCTTTAAAGAGGTTTAATATTTCACACTAGAGTCTAACTTTTTCTCAGACGCACATCCTGGGTCATGAACCCCGCCGACACATCAGCCTTTTACTCATCCGTATAAACTCTGTGCTATGAAGAAGACAAAAAGTATGTCAAGATGCCCTGAGTGCCGACTGTCAGGTGGTGACAGATGAGCAGCAGGGGGCAGGGATAGATGGGAATGGTAGTAAAAACAACAGGGCAGATGTGCTCTTTGCTGAGTCAATCACACACACACACATAAACACACACACACACTCCCCCTGGGGATAAAATGGATGTCAGTTTACCTGGGAAACTGTATTTGATGTGGTGATGCGAGGCATCAAGGTGCCATCGCCAGGTGTGGGAACATGAAAGGGAGAGTTGACGAAAAGCGCAACATGTCTTCTTTTTTCTTTTTCTGATTGTCAGGTCATGGAGGTACTGTCATGTTTGTTATTATGGAGTATGTGAAGTGTTGAAAGAGCCTTGAAATATCCCACCCAGGGACAGATGTTAGTCATCAGCTGAAATGTGAGTAGAATAGAAGCAACATACAAAGACTAAATTACATTTCTACTGAATTTACAGTTTTTGAAATCTATTTAAAATTACATCTGTGATTTATTTTTATTTACATTTATTGGTTTACAAAAACATAAGAGAAGAATATTATATATGAGGGTAGTAGTAGGAGAGCGAAATATCACCCAAAATCAATATCAATACATTTTTCAATTATTTAATTAACAGTTCTAAGGAAATACGTTTTTTTTTAATTCACAAACTGAATTCATTTTTTAAAAAATATATTAAAAAAATCTGAATTTCACAGTCAAATTAATTATTAGTAAAATATTTGCTGTTTTTTGCCACGCTTTGCTTTCTTCTGCTTTATCCAGATCTGGGGGCAGCATCCCGAGTAGGGAATCCCAGACTGTCCTCTCCCTGGCCACCTCCACCAGCTCCTCTGGAGGGACCCCAAGGCGTTCCCAGGCCAGACTGGAGATTTTCTTCCTCCAACATGTCCTGTATTGACTCAGGGGTCTCCTGCCAGCAGGACATGGCCAAAACCCCTCCTGAGGGAGGCGTCCAGGAGGCATACTGATGTCTGAACCATCTCAGCTGATTCCCCTAACTAAGAGGAGCAGCGGTTGTCCTCCTATGTGTGAGCTCCTCACCTATCTACAGGTATAAGGCTGAGCCTGGCCACTCTGTGGAGGAAACTCTTTTTTTCCCATCAACTTTTCTTTGATTGAACCTTTTTATTGTTTGGGATGCTATTTGTGCTGGCAGTTTTGCACAAAATGAACATTACAGCAGTTATATTTTCATATTATTCTTAAGTAAACACATTTTGAAAATTAGTAAATTTCAAATGTGTTCAGTAATAAATTGATTGAGATGTTTTTTAATTAAAATTAAAATCCAACTTTCTATTCTTATTAGCTTCAGCTTCTAAATTCATAAATCTAAAAAAATCCTGGGAGAGAACAGATAAATATAAATTTAAACCTGCAAAATACAGCATTTTGCAATTTGTGAGGCATTTCATAAGCAGACATAAATTTAACTATAAAAAAGCCCCTCTGTTTTTGGACATCTTTTAGACATAAATATGCTCTTTTTTTAGAAATACACCCACATTGTTAACAGATTTGTACTGTGTGTATTTTCAAAAAAATATTGTTCTTCTTGTGTTTTTCTGCATGCATGTGCAGCAAACACACATGCACACACACACTCACTCAAATAGCAGGAGAGGAGTAATTCTCCTCGTATTTCTGAACGCAGAGGGAGGTAGATTGATTCCCTGCCCTGGTGAGAAGCTGATGACTAACAAAACGGCTCTTTTTCTCTTTTAGCATCAGTTGGCTGCGGGCTCTAAAAGCACCGAAACGCTCAGCGTTTTATTTTTGAACTGATCATGATTCGCTCTGACACTCAAACACAAGTTGGATGGGTGGAAGGAAGGCCGTTTTCCATTCAGCGTGCATGTCAGCTGCACGTTGACCCCCCCACCCTCAAGTGATCCTGGAGCTGGCATACTCTCTGTGCAGGTGTTTGTTTATTGTCTCTCATGGTGCCGTGCTTCTGCTCGGAGTTGGGAGGAGTGAAAGGGAGGCTTAAAAGTGACAAAGTGCAGGCGCTCTTTGATCCTCAGCCCACAGACTCCGCTGAAGTGCTTTATAGTCAGAGGAATGATCTTTGATGTCCACCTGAGGTCCACCGGTGCCAAAATGTGGTGCACGCTTTAAAACACACGGGCCAAAGAAAACAAAAGCTACATTTTTTAAGACTCTTGACATGACTGAAAACAAAAGCTAATATAACACCTTGAACAACTAATCTAAACCTTTCACCTAGACCTCCAGTGTTTTATATTTCTCAGATGTGTTTGTGCTGATAAAAGCAGACTGAAGAAACATTAATCATGAGCTTACTTCTGAATATTTTCTCATAAGTTTCACTTCACCAGTACGGTAGTTTGCTTGTGTTCAGGTCAAGGAGAAAGAAAAAATCTTTGGCTTTTAAAAATTAATTTAGGGGAATACTAACACTGATAATAAATATTTATTAAAATGTCCCTGTATTTTAAAATAAATTTTAGTTACAGGGCATGATATATCTACTGAAATGTGCTTTACAAAATTATTGACCATGATATCAAAGAGTAACATTTCCTGAAAGTATTCAAAGAGAGCTTTTCTGATTAAGCATTAAAACTTTTCATCATCAAAAAGTGAATAAATGAATCTGATAATCTCTTGTTACATCAGTAGCTGTCTGGAAGAAGCTGTGTTTGGGTTGATGCATGACTGAAAAGAAGACAAAATAAAAAATAAAACCGTCTAGGAAACCTGGTGAACTTCTGCTGGAAAGCACTTAAAAATTGCAAACAAAAATAAAAGTCTGGCTCTTTTGAGGCTAAATATAAAGAAATGAAGACTACATCAATATTCTTTCATAGCACTGAGACAAATATAAGGCTGGGTCGAATGATCGTCATAGACCAGGCATCTCTGCCTACTTCCATTGTTCTACTTCCGTTGTTCAAAGTGAAGCCCAAATATCCCATTTACAGGCACTGCCATGTTATATATATGGAACCAGAGTCTGTACACTCAGGATGTGGGACTGAAAATCCCACCTTCACACAACGGTTGTGTTTTCAAACATCAAATAAATAATTACACCTAAAAATTCCAAGAGTACCTAGCTGCATCAAAATGGCACACGAAGCTCCATGACGTCGCATGAACCTCCATGACGTCAATTACCGGAAGTGGGTTTTTTTACCCGGAAGTCAGTGACTCTCCTCTCTTCCTCCAGAGAGTGGGACCTTGATTTCCAAAGTAAATGCAAAATTTAATTTTATCAGAGAACATAACTTTGGATCACTCAGCAGCAGTCCAGTCCTTCTTGTCCTTATAAGAATCATACTAGCAATATTGATAATCCAAAAAAGGGTTTTAAATAAAGGCATACACAAGAAGACCGATGGTTTGAGAGATGAGTTAAAGAAGCCATCTATGTCAAACGTGAAAAACCAACTTTAAACAGAGGACTCAGATTTAATCTTTCCAGCTCCTACCAGTCTGCTCTGAACTTAATTCCCAGACAATTCACGCCTTCCATCTAATCAATACAACTCGACAGGTCTCCAGTTGAATACAGTGGAGCAAACACCTTCTCAGGAGGCAGGAAGGTGTGTCACAGACAGAGGAAGATGAGCACAGTTTATAAGATTCTCTCTCTGCTACAGACAGAATTGACAAAGTTACTCGGATGAGCAGCGAAACGGAAAGAAAGAAGAAGGAACCAAATAAGTCCAGTTGCCTTTATTTAAAACCCTTTTTGGGATTATCATGACCTGGATGACTGAGAATCTTCACCAGCAAATATTGATAATATGACAAGAAATCTTTTTGGCAATAAACTTTATTAATCCACATTAAAAAACACAGTATCGCATTGTACACCTCAGATTTACACGTCTCCCCTGGACATAATGACTTCGGCTCGAAGCCTCGTTAGTCCTTCCTCCTGGAGGATGGTAATCAGGATCTGCAAAACATCGTAAAAGATCCAATCACGCCCTTTTTTTTTTTTTGGCAACAAAGAATGCACTGGTTTGTTTTGTACCATTTCAAAAGAATATTGACCACAAAGACCAAATCAAATCTTCCCTCTGGGAGCATCACATCAAAGACGAAGTCTAAGAGAGCATCTCCCCCTTTTTGATCCTGGCTCCCAAAACCGTCACCTCTTCAATGCTCTGAAGTAGCTCAAAGATCTGATGAAATAGGAATAAACATTTTAAATAACCACACAAACATATATTATTATGTCCTTTCACAAAAAGGACAATGGAAGTGGCTGGTATCTCTACAGGTCAAATTGCACCTGCAGATTAAGGTTTCTGTAAACAAAAAATTATTTATGTTAAAAATTTGCAATATTGGGACGTTCGGAAAAAAATAAAAACTAATACAAAAATAGGAAAGACTTACACCAACACAATAACACAAAATGAATAAGTTGTGGATACATGTTCAACTATAAGATCTGAATCAGACACTTTTCACCAACATACCCTGGAAATGCACTGCGTTCTCTGTGTGGTTCATCAAGTGCCTCTGATCACATCATCACCTGGTGTGATGACACTGGGGCAGAGAGGACACCCAAACCCAGACAACAGCAGTTTTCGCTGGAGGAAGGCAGCCTCTTTTACAATCGAGATATGCATCTGCAAAACACGACAAGATCAGTAAACATTGGTATGTAATAAAATCTGATAGGTTGTACATTGATAATGTTTTACCTATAAGTAAAATACAGTAGGGCAAAATACAGCTGTCTCCAGTATCCACAGAACTAAAATGTCTTAAACCATTTTAATTTAATCCATTAATGACATAGAATGCTAAACCATTTTAATTTCTGGTAAACTATGTTGTCTAAGGGCTAGCTTCAGCTGTAATATTACCGTACATTCCTATACATCCCATAAAGCATTACAAAGATATTGTTCACATGATTGCTCATTGTTAAGAAAAACTTTGCACCTCATATATGTTAGAATACAAACAACAGGAAGATAAAGTTGTTAAAGAAAAAGTTTTATTTGACAACTGATTCAGTTAAAACTATCTGACTAAGATATAGCTACTAAAGCTTAATCAGTGATTCTTGTACTTCCTGGACTCCTTTCTCATTGAGAGTTCTCCATAAGATTAAAACGAGGAAGCCCGACGGAACTTGAAATGTTTTGATAAATAAAAGATGAGTAGTTGGTAAGGTACGGTGGCCCAGAAGGTTCAACGAATACAAAAGCCACAACACAACCACAAAAGCAGCAACACAACAACAAAAGCCACAACACAACAACAAAAGCCGCAACACAACACAACAACAAAAGCCGCAACACAACAACAAAAGCCACAACACAACAACAAAAGCCACAACACAACAACAAAAGCCACAACACAACAACAAAAGCCGCAACACAACAACAAAAAGCCACAACGGAAGTGACAATAAAATGAAAGTTAAAAACGAAACCAAAAAAATGAAACGGAAGTTGTAGTCAAAGGGAACCTATCCTAAAATGGACGTAGAGTGACCAGCAGTCCCATAGATATGAGCACTCCTCTTTTTTCCCGGACATGTCCAGTCCACTTTTCACGTTCTGTCCGGAGCGTCCGGGTTTTTTTTAGAGATCAATCAAAATGTCCGGGTTTTATCGCTTTTCACTGCAAATAGACACGTACTTAAAGTAACTGGTGTGACTAAAGCAGTCCGTGTAGCGTGTGACATCCCTCTCACAGACAGAACAAACAGCGTTTCACTGTTTTCTTATGCACCATTTTCCCAATATGACATTCTTAACACTACTTAAAAATATTTCCCCAGGTTTTACATTGAGCTGCGGTAGTGTAATGGCTTAAACGCTAGTCTATAAGCACAGAGTTCACAGGTTCAAATCCACCTCCTGCAGTGCTGATAAAATTAGTTTTTATACTTGATTTTCAAAACTCTTTTTGAAGGTTTTTATTAAACTATTCTTCAAAACCACACAGAGACTTTATACTTTAAACAGGTCTTCTTTAATTAAACAGTATTAAATGTTTCATGACTGAGCCAAGTGTCCTCTTTTTCAAAAATCAAAATATGGTCACCCTACATAAAGTTAAACTCTAATTTAGCTCAAACATAAGTAAATAATAAGTGACAATAGCGTTCGGATCTTGGTAATTAAATTCATAACACAAATGTAAGGCCAGTACTTTAATAAAACACCTCGTTTTGGGACATTGTGAGTTATTCGTGAATAGCGGAACTTCCGGTCAAAGCGAGTGCAGCGGAAAACTCCTCCCGGAGTGGCGGGCCGGACAAAACGAACCGAAGACTTATTACAAGGCTGAGAGGGAAAAACAGTGGACGAGTCTTCAAAGAAGATCACTTCCGTTGTGGCTTTTTGTTGTTGTGTTGCGGCTTTTGTTGTTGTGTTGTGGCTTTTGTTGTTGTATTGTGGCTTTTGTTGTTGTGTTGCGGCTTTTGTTGTTGTGTTGTGGCTTTTGTTGTTGTGTTGTGTTGCGGTTTTTGTTGTTGTGTTGTGTTGCAGCTTTTGTTGTTGTGTTGTGGCTTTTGTTGTTGTATTGTGGCTTTTGTGGTTGTGTTGTGGCTTTTGTATTCGTTGAACCTTCTGGGCCACCGTAGTAAGGTTTTATTTCATTAAAATGCATACTTTGTACTGGCGTGAATAACTTATTTCTGTTTCTGGCAATTTATTTTTATTTGCATTTTAAACTTATTTAAATATCCCCGTGTCTGTTATTTATAATCTGACTTGACCTATAAAGTTTAAAAAGCATACGAAAAATAACCCTTTGCCGAGTTTGTGATTAAAAGGAAACATTCAAAAGTTCGGGTTAGCTTACTTTTGAATCATTCAGAGAGAAAAACTCTGCGGAGAAACGAGAAAAAGAAACTCCATTTACCTCTACTCATATGCTACGATTATAAAATCCATCTTTAAAAAGATATAACTTATATATAAGCAACTTACGTTAATTTTGTCTCCACAGCAAAGATTTCGGATAGAAAAACTTTCGGGCGCGCTTTATTGCTACTACGGTCACGGGACTTCCGGGTCAAACGATCACTTCCGGTAATTGACGTCATGGAGGTTCATGAGACGTCATGGAGCTTCGTGCGCCATTTTGATGCAGCTGGGTGCCTCTCAAAAATTCTGGAAAAATACATTTTTAAAGATGCAGAAGCAAGAGAAGGATTACGTGAATCAGCAGAAGTGAACACCTGGAAAAAATATTTGAGGTGTATTTTAAATTTTTGGCCAGGAAAACATTCTATTCATTTACATAAAGGGGGCAGGGCTTAGAACCTATACTGCAGCCAGCCACTAGAGGGCACAAATTACATATTGCTTTCCTTAGTCTAGTTTTTGTGTCAATGAATAAAAATCAGTGCTCGCTCATCGGATGTGATTTAGAAAGATCAAGCTGTAAATGAACTCTTTCTGTTGTAAAATGTGGTGTCTAAAATAAAAATGAGCTTTGAAGAAATCACTAGGGATGTACCGATACTGGATCGGATATCGGTGCCAATCCAGGCTTTTAGCTGTGAATCAGTAAATTTGGCCGATACTGGATCTGATATTATTTACTACACTTTATCCTAATTATGAGCAGAGAAATGCATTACTTTACACTGTAACCCACAAATTACAAATGTTAGACCATTTTGAGGGGTTTCTTGTCCAAGTTATATTATGTTTGTGGTTCATTATGTCTGATATTGCAATATTTTAGTGTTTGCATTAGTATCGGTGGATATCTGGTATCGATTGATCCACAAAACCCAAATATTGGGATCGGTATCAGGATTGAAATAGCTGGATTGGTGCATCTCTAAAAGAGAAATATAAAAGTCAAAATCTGTATACAGAATCTCACATGACATATCCCTTATCTAGAGAGGAGCACGCGACTAATCTAAAGATTCCTTCACTATTTTAAAGGGCAATGAGAATAAGGCTTTAAAAACTTCTTCTCAGACACTTTGTTAGATTTTCTTGTATTTGACTAAACTTATTTGTGTTCAAAATAAATGACATTTAAGACTACCTAAGTCCCCCACATTCCTTCCCTGAAGCCCCCATTAATAGAAAGATGTTTCAGTACATGGCACCTGCACTGCTGCTGAACTCACCAGGAAAATAATCACCAGCACATGCTAGATAGACTGTGTGTAGTTTGTGTTATTTAATGACAGATTTGTGTTACAGAAAACCCATTTAGAGTAAAGAACTGCAACCAACAGGAAGTTCAGCTGCACAGAAACTGTAACTGCAGCTATGCTTCATTGTGTACAGTTCTGAGTTTCCTTAAAGTCCTTTGAACATCAGCTGTAACGTCCTGCTTTGTCACTGTTTCATCATGCTGGAGCCCAGTGAAGCAGCACAGTCAGAGGATCTTCTCTTTAAGAATGTGAGAAGGCAGATCCTTAAATCCTCTACAGACTGAGTGTGCTTTATGAGTCTGTCTGACCACGGTCCGTGTGTAATTAGGAGCTGAGTCATACCAGAGCTGGAAACACACAACAGAGAGCTATTTAAAGATATGTGGACATAAACGGTGATATATTTAACTGTGTTCATTAAAATGACAAAAACCAGAAGCAGAAACTTTGATAACCTGCATTTTAAATAAATACAGCATGTGTCACTCAGGTTTATCTTGTACATGTACCCTTCCGGTAACCCACACCAGATTGGTTTTTTTTTTTTTAATCATTAATTATCATTTCTAACCTCAGACTAACTAACCAACTTGACCTGAAAATGATTAATTTTTACTCGCATGTCTTCCTTGCAGGCAGAGCTGCTCACTGGCTGCTCAGTGAATAATGTGGAGGGAGCACATCGCGCCGCTCAGGAGCTGCTGGGTCGAGGCTGCGGGGCCGTCATCATTACTTTAGGGCCTCAAGGCTGCGTGGTGCTCCAGGCACAGGAGAAAACTTCAACACATGTTCCAGCGACTGCAGTCACAGCAGTGGACACGACAGTAAGAACAGTCTGATCTTTACTTCATCCCAAACCAGTAATGACTTTTTTTGTTGTTGTTGTCATTTGAAGTGTTTTCACGTTTTGGTCTTATTGAGAAGTCAGCATAAAATAGCCTAATATCCCATTGTGAAGTAGCATTATTTATCCACACCCACCGGTAACATCACTCAAAGCAGGCAGTCTAGAAACAGGAAGTAACCCTCTGACTGGAGCAATACTCATGGCTGTCAAACAGTGATAAATTAGCAGCTAATTTTCAGGTCAAAACATTAAAATGTCCTACTGATAAATTAGAACATTATGTTAGCAGTTTGTAAACTTCTACAATTTTGCATTACACCATTTATTTAGTTTATGGGGTTTATGCAGCACATACAGTAGTAAATTGTACATCATTTGGCAGAAGCAAACACCATAAATGGTCTCAGTCATAATATTTTGAATTTATTGATGTGAGAAATGACACTGATGTTCTGGAGATGTCTTTGTTTAGATGGTTGTTGCGTAGTTGGAGAATGTTTCTCTTGTATTTATAGTTTGTCCGGTGTCTTTAAAATTCATCCCCACCAAGGGGTTCCTCAGCATAAAATTTGGTCTAAAAACATGTAGTCATTTTCTTTGGATTCATTCAGCATTCCAGGCTTTTTAAAAATGTTTTTGATTCAGTACATTTTACCAGGGGTTTTGATCTGCAGCCTTATCAACATACGGTGGAGTAATTTCTGTCCTTTTTTATATTATCGATCAGGCCTCCAGTAGGGTCCATGGAGGTTATTTCATTTACAGAAAATGTTGATTTGTTAGGATTTTTTTCCACTCTTCATTTCAGTAACAGGGTGTATTGACGAGTTGAAATGAGTATGTTCCACATTCGTAACAGGGACCAAATTTTAAATGGAAAATGTGGTAATTCACCCTTCCTGTTGCTGTAGAATTAAATCAAGAAGGGTTTTTTTGCTGCCCTTTACAGCAGTAGCAAAGGAAATCCTCAGATTCGCACATGTTCATCTGATGCGAGTGCTAATCTGTAGCTCTGGTGGCACTAAGCATGGATGCGGTGACCACCGTCTGCTTCCTCTAACCGGTTCTAATCTTTGAAAGAGATTGTTGAGTCATTTCACGACGGCCTCTGCGGCTTGTTTTCGTCACACAAGCCTGGGCTCGATGTTTCCTGCCACAGAGGGGTTTTGTGGGGCTTGTGTAGCTGCAGCCAAGCACGTCATCGTACAGTGGTGTTAATCACGTCTTTACTTTAATCAAACCTGGTGAGGTTTAATTGTATGTGTAATGGTTTTTCATGCATGATTAATTCCTCTGGGACTTTTTATTGTGCAGCAATTTCCAGAAACTGGAGTTAAACTATTACAAGCATGCAGAATTAGCTGCTCATCCAAACCTCATCAGATATTATGAAAGAAAAGAGAAAAAAAAATTAAATAGAGTCTGAGGATGGTTGTGTTTTGTAGAAAAAAAGAGGCATTTATTTGTTTTTGTTGAGTCACTTTTTGAAGAACTAAAATCTGGTTTTCATGGAGTCTGTTCCCTTAAACCCTCATTGTCTCCACTTTCCTGATAACGTCCAAGAGTACTTACCCACAACCCCTCATGCTGCTCCCCCCCTCCACCTCCCGTTCCATGACTCACCTTCTTGGCCTGCGCAGTCAGCAGAAAGCTGTGTTCTCTTCTGTTCTTTGATGGGCTCATAAATCCTGTTGTGTTTAACTGTTTTGGACATCATAATCCCTCTTCCAGTAAAACTCTTTTTCTTTTTTTTCACCGCAGTAAAAAAAACAGGTTGTTCTCGCTCACATCTTCATGCAACACAAGCCTCTTGATAATGATTATCTTGTTTTGTCTACTGTTTTCTCAATAAATGACCTAGATTGCTCTTTCTATGAAAAAAAATTTTTTTTGCAGCAAACATCAACACACTGACTCACCTCTGGTTATTTGTAAGTTTAGCCCAGCTACTGCTCAGCTTTTAGTTTTTGCAAGTCAAATTGTGAAGTCAGTATTTTTTAGAGACATTTTCATGAGAAAGTCAAGCTAACTATGACTAAGACAACTCAAACTTTATTAGGAGTTAAGTAAACACTATATTAAAAGTATATTTTTGCGATGTTGAAGTGTATGTTTGCGTAAAAGTAAAAGAGAAATACTGGTACTATATTACCCCTCATAGAATGACCTCTGTTCAGAAAAATTGAGTTTACGTTTTTTAGGACTGATGTGCTAACGACTAGTAAGAACACAACCAAAACCTGATTGTTGCTGCCACCTTAAAACATCTCCAAATTTTCATGTCATTTCATTGACTTTTACACCGCTGTTAATTTGGTCCTACTGTGATTTATATGGAAATCTATGAATATTTATAATCATAAATATCACCAGCAGCAAAATGTAGCACATCCTGTGCATCCAGGGGTCAAGTCCAGCAAGAATTAATTAATATGTTTAACCCCCCCAAAAAAACTATAATGCATATTTAAGGATGTTGTAAAAGTTTAGAAAATGGCATGTGCAAGAACACCGATACTAAGGAGAATGAAGCTGTTTTAATCCACTTTGTATGTGAGTCAAGCCGTCTTAGTTCAAATGGACCAAACTCAAAGTGGAGTGCGGTCATCCAAAATCTGGTAAAATTTCAGAGGGGGTTATGCAAATGTCATTCATGAAGATTTACAACACCTTTGCATTACACAGCTACTGTACTTCTGCAGAAATATAAAAACATTCCTGTTGGACCCCAGGATGCAACAAATGTGCTACATGTTGCTTCTGGTGGTGATCGTTACCTTTGTAAATAATGTGCATTTAAGTGCAACATTGATGGCAGAGTTAAATGGTTTTTAAGGTGGCACAAAATCTAAAAAGTTTAAGAACCTCTGGTTTATTAAAGACATTGTTTGGATGAGAGGTGACACATTTTCAAAAAGCTAAGAAAAGGAAGTCCAGTTGTCTTCTATTTGAGCATTTAGAGTCCAGCCTGGTTAATGAAGTGCTAATGTGGGCATGAGACCATTCAACTTTCGTTTGGCTGCAGCCATTTCATCACCCTCTCCCTCTGTAACTGTCTGAATAACATTTTACACAACAGGAGTAATTATGGGATGAGTCAGGGCCATGAATCTGGATGAATAACAAAGAAAATCATCCACTGTGGGTCTCCCCCATGCCTTTTGTCTTAAATTGAGTTCAGGCTTCCCTTGCTGAGATCACAGCCTCAGATGTTTTGTGTGGATGGTGCACAAACACACATCCAGCTCTTCTTAGCCCCAGTAGAATATGGGTGGCATTAGTTTCCACTGTTCTGTTAAAACCAGACATTACAGCAGTCCAGTGGGTCTGGATGGACCAATTATTCCCAGTCTTTTCCAATAAGAGGAGACATGTAAGAGCAGATTCCTTCCTGGAAGCCTGAGGTAAGAAAAATACCTCCTGAGCACTGAAATTCCTCAACCCCTCACACTGAGGGTCAGCCGGAAAACTGCCACATCACCATGGTTTAATGAGCTGCACGTGATGCAACAGCAGTCCAGATGTTAGGCCGTACCTCTACCACTTCACGGTCATGTTGATCAGTGTTATAAACAAGAGGGCAATAGAGAAAACAAAGTGGATGGATCAAAGACTTGAGGGGCCTAATTGGTCCAATTAAATGTGTTTTTGATCTCAGAGTCTTGTTACTTCAGTAGACTCATCCTTGTCAGGGCATTACTGGAAGCCTCCAGGCGTGGAAGCCGCTGTGAGTCATTGCTGCCCCCCAGTTGGTCTCGATTCTCCCCGGGGTGCCTTTCATTGACAGACACAGCAGGCTGCAGGAGTTAACTGAACATAGCTCCATCTGTCACCCAAGAACAGGACTCAGGATCACAGGAGGCGAGCTGTGGAGGCTGGAAAGGTTCAGTGGGTGCACAAGATTCTTTTTAAATCTGCATTTTCTATAGGTTGTCCATCTTCGGTGTTGAGCGCTGTCTGCTGTGCCATACATGTGCTGCGTTTCACAAAGATCTCTTGTCAATCAAAGCGTGTGGGCGCTCTGGTTTTCTTTGCATCTTCTGTTGTTAAAACTTCTGTTTCTGTGTGCGCGCCTTTGTTTGCAGCCATGGCAGTTATTTCTGCTTGTGTGAACTATTCAGCTTTCCTTCTTCACCGCAAAAGCACACTTTTGTTCTCTGAAAAAACATTTCCCCTGAAGATTTTGTCCATTACTGAGTCTACATTCAGTTGTCAAGCAAATTTCATGTAGACTTTTGAATTGTGGCCTAATAGAAAATACACAATAAGCAGATTTTTGATATCTGGTTTGGAATAAATAAATGAGTGTAATTGTAATCAGCAGGTGATATAAATGGTTGTAATGAACCATATTATTGGCCATAAACAATATTTAGAGGAGGACAACAAAATCAACAGGTCTTGAATATGTTGAAGAGAAAAAAGTCCTTGAGTTTTTGTTTTAAGTTTTACAGTTCTTTCATGTCAGTGCCTATTTGCCCACATTTATTCATCAAAAACAAAACCAGCAGATTTATGATGCAACCATTCAGCTGAGTAATAATTATACAAGGAGCTCATGAAATAAGTTCCAGGTGCCTGGCAGGAATACTCTCCTGGGAATAAAGACCCAAAGACATTTATTACATTTCCACTTTGTGTTTAAAATTCAAGAGCAAACACTTTTCTTCAGAAAAGCCAAATTATGTCAGAATATATTTGCAAAAGAAGGTTTGTTTATCCTTGCAACCCTTTCTAAAAAGTAAACCACCTTTGTCAAGTTTTCCCAACTCTGTCTATCAGCTTTTCCAACTTTGAATTTAATCCTCTTTTAAAACAATATTTTTTGCTTTGATGTCAGCTTCTAAATTTATATTTTCATGCAAGACATTTTTCCTCACGTATTACTTTTTTTTTTTGGTGGTAATTTCACATTTGTTTTTAACCGTCAACCTGCCAAGGATTGTGGTAAAAAATGAACGTGGTAAATTTGAGTCCTCGTGTCCAGTTTTGTTAATCGTTCCTTTTGAATCAAGTTAAATCTGCCCAAGTTGAGTCTCTGTCTGCAACATTAATTACTGAACAAACAAACTGCTGTGGTGAAGTTCTCAAAGCACATTTTGTTAATGTGGTGAGTTCTGCCATCATAATCCTTTACTTCAGTCTGAGCGCGAGCAGAGAGAAAGCAGAAGAAAGGCAGCGGAGGTCAAGACGCAGCGGACGAGGCCAGCCAGAAAGAGCATCACAGCTCATCCACGGCAAGTGCTTGTGTCACTTGATTGACAGGCCTCCAGATCTAACCTTCACTGAAGTGTGTCGAGGGCGGCGGCAGCGAGCTGAAGGGGGTAGCGCTTGTCACGCTTGTTGAGCTTCATTCTCTTGATCCTGTAGCGTCACATGCCAGTCTTAGAGAAGGAGACTTCATTTTTAGGACAGAGAATGACAGGATGGTGGCTAAAGAGCTGGAGTTAGACTAGAACTGTAGAGTTCTGTTTGTTTTGTTAGTTTATTTTTAATCATCTGTAAAGTGACAGTTATCATTAGTATGTTATATGAACTACTAGTTGAATCAAAGGACTTTATTGATTCTGGAAGACTTCTCATCTGAGGAACTTATTCTTAACTAGAATATTTAAATATCTTAACCAAATATTTGTGATGCTTATGGATTTTAGGCACAAATGGATAGAAGTTTAAAAAAAAACATAAAATCAATTCTAGAGATTTCAAAAAGGTAAAACTGTGATATTTTCTGGGCATGTTTATTATTTTTGTGTTAGCTACACCAAAGAGTTCAACACTTCCTTATATAGATTCAAACTTAGTAATGAGTACAGTACATTACAAACAGTAATGAGCTAACATGCTAATTTATTAACTAACCCAAAGTTGATATTTACACTTTTTAAATTTTTTCACCAATAATATAAATCAATTTGACTTGCCTCGCCTGGTTATCCAGGAGGCAGTATTCCCAGTAGGGATGCCCAGACCAGACCTCTCCTCAGCCACCTCCACCAGCTCCTCCAGTGGGACCCCAAGGCGTTCCCAGACCAGCCTAGAGATATAACCCCTCCAGTGTGTTATGGGTCGGCCTGGAGACCTCCTGCCAGCAGAACGAGTCTGAAACACCTCCCAAGGGAACCATCATGGAGGTATCCAGACCAGGTGAACCACCTCAGCTGGCTCCTTTTGACGTGGAGGAGCAGCGGTTCTACTCTGAGTCCCTCCTGGATTTCTGAGCTCCTAATCCTATCTCTAAGGCTGAGCCCAGCCAACCTGCAGAAGAAACTCATTTTGGCCGCTTGTATTTGAGTTCTTGTTGTTTTGGTCATTACCAAAAGCTCATGACCGTAGGTGAGGATTGGATCAAAGATCGACCGGTAAATTGAGAGCTTCACTTATCAGCTGAACTCCCTCTTCACCTTATCAGATCGGTTCAGCATCCGCTGCCCTGACCTGTTTGTTGATCTTCTGCTCCCCAAACATGACCCAACGATCTTTAAACTCCTGAATTTGAGGTAACCCCGATTCAATCCACTCTTTTCTGGTTGAGAACCTCTCCTTGAACCACCACTGTACCATGAAGGAGGAGTTTGAGTGCCCCAATGATCCTCAGAGCTACAGTATGTTGTTAGGGCACTTTGAAGGAGAAGAATTAGTTTTATTTCTATATTACCTTTCTAGATATAAGTCACAAGGTGCTTTGCAATTTTGCAGAGTTGACTTTGCCCCTTGTAGGTTCTCCCATGGCAAATTGGACCTTGGTGAATGGTGAGACAGAGAGCAGTTCAGAAGGCCTTTTGGGGATTTTTCATCAGAGTCCAGGAGTACTAGACATGAGGGTTACCGGGGTCCCACCCTGGACACAGGTTTAGGGTTGGGCCCATGTGTGAGTGCCTGATGACCGGGCTTTAGCTCATGGCGCCCACCCTGGCCCAGTCCAAACCAGTTACATGGGCTCGATGATCTGTGGACCCATCACCTGCAGGAGGAGCATGAAGGGTCTGGTGTTTCGTGGATCAGGTAGCAGACCAAGGTGGGAGCTTTGGCGGTCTGATCCCCAAACATGAACACTGGCAATTAAATCCCTGAGCAACTGGAGACATTTTGTCTTGGGCAATGACTCAAAAGTCTTCTAGTGAATATAAATAAAAGAGTAAACAAAAAGTAGCAATTTGATAAATATAGATATCAACTTCATAAATAATTTTACAACATAGGTCCATATAGTCCTAAACTCTCAGGTTTTTGCCACAAAATGACCTGGAGGACTATCAGAGGGCTGGTGTTTATCTCCAGCAGTCAATGGAAGAATGGTGGGTTACATCCTGGACAGGTCGCCTTCACAGGGCGTCACGAATTGCCTTTAATTTTGAAATCTGTTTGACTTTTTGTCTTCTTAATTAGACAGGTCCAATACCTGATTATTAGATGAGAAAATCATGCCACGTAATATTACAACCTTTTTTCCTAAATGTAATTTGGTTTAAATTCAGACTTTTTATGGCTGTTTAACAGAAACCTGTTTCAGTCCCTCCCTGTTACTATATGAAAAGACAAAGATTGTACAAGGATTTGGTGGCAGATTACTGACATGTCAACAGGTGATTTAGTCTATGAATGAACCCTAAAGAGGTCTAAGGTTAAATAAATGATATTGTCATGACAACAAAGCTTGAAATCTTCTAGCTTCTATCACCTAATCCTGTTGTTCAGTCCATCCTCACCACTACACTCTACTGCAGCGATAATTGTTGGTTCCCAAGCACCATCCCCCACTCGAGTGGCATCATCGTGTCCGTCGCAACACGTTTGCTGGGAGATGGTCCAGAGACAAACCAGTGGGACCTCTTCAGCAAATCCTGGCTGCAGCGTGGCCCAGCCCAGCTGCAAGACAGACATAAACACTCCATGGGTTTAAACATCCAGCAGGCCTGTGAAATGTTTCATCTCTGATCTCACTCTTTCCAGCATCTCGGCAGTCCACAGCAGTGGCAAGCACGGTGGGGGAGGGGAGCAATAATTGCCTTTTAAATGTCAAATCAACACCATTTATTATACGCCGCATGTGGCTGATAAACAGAAGCTCGTTTGAACCCGTCAGTTTCTGCCTGGACCGGGTCAGGGCCGGGGTTCTTATTTGAGGCCCTGACTCATCAGCCGTCACTGTAACAAAAAGGGTTACTTTGAGGATGGAGGGTGAGGGGTGGAGGTGCTCAGAAAACAGAGTGCAATGAACTCTTTTAGAGGCGAGTTGATGAGTAATGAAGCGGGCTTGTGAGAACCAGCGTCGAGGGGGCCGTTTGCGGTTAAACATGAGCATGTCCCTACATACCGCTGCGCCTTTTCCCATCAGTGAACCCCCACCTCCCCCCCAGCCAACCCCTCCAGGGCGTAGACAGCACATTCCATCTTTATCAATAGATGAGGAGGGAAGAAAATGGATTGCGTTTTCAGATGAGCCAAAACCAGAACTGTTGGCGGTTCTGCCGAGGCCATGTGCTGCTCAGCTGGTTTTGAAAACAATTTGCAAAAGAAATGAAAAGAATTACTTGTTTGTCTCTTTTTCTGTATAATCTGCAAGCAAAGGTGTTCAGCCAACATGTAAATGTATTTAAAACCATTATTTTACATCCAGCTGTACTGAGCAGTTTAGATTTTATAAGCTGTTTCTGACTCGATTCATTATAACACAATATTATTCAAAAGGAATTAGGAGAATAAAGCCCTTGAAGATGTTTTGCTGAAAAAGCTGACTGAGACATTCCTTTACACAAGTTTTTAGAACTAGTTTCATGGAGCGTAAAAGCAGCAGCAGATAAATGCCACAGCACCCCCTACTGTTGAAGCTTCCTGGGTTTTAAAAACAACTGGCCTTTGCTTTATTTTTCATGAGAGTTCAACTTCAGTCTTTCCATTCAATCCTGCCAAAAATATATTCTAAAACAAGGAAGTATCCCCATAAGTCACATCTGATTTGCACTGTTTACTGCTGAGGTTGCACAGCTGCTGGCAAAACGTCTGCACTACAGGTTTACACTGAAAACTAACCAGAACCCAACTAATGAAACAACATGCCCTGATACTTTTTAGGAATACTTATATATATGACTTACCTAAAGATTAAATACCAGTAAATAAAAACATTCAGAACTCAACTTGTTGAATTCTCTCAAAAATTAACAGGTTAAATACTGTAATTGTATTATTTTACTAGATTTTTACTTATATTACTACAAAACTAAAAACTTCTTCGTAGCGATTAATTCTTCAGGGCCAGGGTAAACATTTTATGGATTTTCTTTTTGCAAATTTCAGCAAATAAGCAACTAACATTCTGTTCCAGGCAGTAATGTGAATTACAAAATCAATACTTTTTTTTTTTTTTTACATTTTATTAAGTTTTTCCAGGTTGGAGATCCATTCTATCATCTATTTTTTACATAATTTCTATGCAATGTCATAGTTCAAATGAATGCATAACTTGGATGTTTCTCTGCAGGGGGCTGGAGACAGCTTTATCGGAGCACTGGCGTTTCACTTGGCTAAGCATCCCACGATGCCTCTGGAGGAGATGGCACGCCGAGCCAATCAGGTGGCGACTGTGAGCGTGCGAACAGCCGGAACACAGACATCATTCCCATTCAAACAGGATCTACCTGCCGAACTGTTCTGAGATCCATCGCATGATCCTGTGTTAATGGACCAAATCTGAATTGACTGCTTTTCAGAAACCCCAAACTAATACATGTGAGGGCTGTTGCATAAATGTGACAACAACAAAAAAGATGTAAAAAATGTAGATAATATAATTTATTGGATTACCCCAAAGAGACCAAATCTCACAAATGTTATGGATAATTATTACAACAAGAAAACTGCGTTGGTTCCATAGTTTCCTCATCAAAGTGTCAGTGACACCTGTTGATGATCATGTTGAACTGCTGCAGTTTTATTAATCCAAAAAGAAATCTTCTGAAAACATAAGTTTATCCGAAATGTCCTCAAGTGATGCTTTGTTTAATCCATGACAATAAAATTGTCTGTTCAAACCTCACAGGTTTACTGTCCATGTATGTTTATGAATAATTAAATCGACCTGATCTTCCTTTTCTCAAAAAACAGGACATGTTTATTCACTGCAAAGACAGAAAACAGAGAAGAAACAAAAGGTCAAGAGACTGAGAAATTATTTATAACCACTGGTTTTGTGACATTAACATTCATGAATATAATTAGGAGCTGATTAAGTGATGTTTTTCTGATAGAACTTAAATAATGCATGACTTCCAACAGAGTTTGAAATATAATAAACTGAAATTACCAAATACTAAAAATAGCACATACAAGACAATACATAACATAATGAAACCATTTCCATGATAGCCTTTTCTTCTCATTGACAAAAATATTATTTTTGTTAATAGTTTTTGTATACTTTTGCCAAATATAAAAAGGGGGAAATGCACAAGCATTTAGCTTATTTTTCTTCAAGATGGCATTGACTTGGTCTTCACCCAAAAAGTTTCAAACTTTTTATATTTTAGATCAATGTTCTACATTTTGATTTCCTGATCCTGTTACAGAAAGCCACAGCACTGACCTCAAAACATAATCCTTTGCAGATTGACAGGAATAAAAAGATCACAAGGGCTGAGTGTTAACATATAATCAAAAAGATAACAAGTCGGTCTAATGAGTACATTTACTCCATAAGTCACAGTGGAGTCTAGTGCCTCATGAATATATGGGAGATGTTTCATTAGTGAGCACAAAGCTATAACATCAAGTGTGATGCAATGGTATACTCATCAGATTTTATAGAGATCTTCCAGTGCTGAACTCAGCAGCATTTATTAAATTCATATTGTAGTTTTTGTATGAATTGGCATAAAGAAAAATCACACAAACATCTTTTTTTTTTTTTTTTTACCTCATTACTACTCCTAAAAGGTTGCAGCCTATCTTTTTTAATGTATTGCAGGTTAAAATGCAGTGCATGAAGTCAAAGCATCACGTAACACTTTGCATGTTTATTCTATTTTAGGGTTTAATCTAATTTCTGCAGGGGACATTTACATGTGCTGTTCATATCTTACCAAACGGGTCGTGTTTACGCAGCACCATCTTTTCTTTGAGACGGTTCCTCTTTGTGTTGAAGCAGTATCCTGTCCCAGCAGCACTGACCATCTGCACCAGGATGGTCCTGATGGAGGAAAAACACCAGAGAGAACATTACTGAGCTCCAACACTGCGCAGTGATTAAACATAAATATAGTCAAACTCTATACTCACTTGGATTTTGCTTTAGCCACTGTAAAAAAAAAAAAAAGCAGAGATATTGTGTGAACTTCAATAAAACGTACACAATCTGTTGACGTTTATCCAAATCTGTCAGATTTTTTTGAAACGAGCAACAAAAACTGGACTACCCAACAACAAGCTAACAACCACAACACAATTATACTCCTAGAATAGTAAAAACGTATTTACATTTTTATTAAACACCGGTTTTAACACGCCACCGAAAAAGCCCTAGTGATAAAAACAACCGGAAGCTTTAGCGCACACATTCCGACTCTTAGAAAATAATCGTTAGCGACTCAGATACTCACAGTTTGCGGCTGTAAGAAACATTTTGTGGACTTTAAACGGGTTTTCTAATAAAATAACAAAACGTAAACCAGCACAGGTCACATTGAAGAAGACTTGTTCATCCGGTGCAAGTACAAATCACTTCCGGTTTCCCTTAAAGGCGCAGTGCACCGGAAACCTGTTCTCATTAAACACTGTTTAATTAATAAATATTGGGCCACTAATTTTTTGTTTCATGTTTTGCATAAAAAGAGTCCATTTTTAAAGCAGTATTTTATACTTATTCAACAAATCTCCAGGTGTTCTTATGGTCATAAAATATATTCCTAATTTATTTAAATTTTACTTTGTGATGATTTTTCTTATTGTTTTAATTTTTTAGTATATTGCTGGTTTTTCATCATTGTTTTATTCTCTTTGCGCCACTTTAAAATATTTTTATAGCCTGTCTAAAAACAAATATAAAGAAACAAGAGATGGCTCAGGACTTTAAAGAGCAAGTTGCAGCTTAAACACTCCCTTAAACAAATGTTTAGAGAAATATAATAGAAACTTTTTCTGAATAAAAATTTACACAAATTCAGCTTATTTAGGCTTTTGGATTCATTTTAGTGAGATTTTCTATTTTTTCACCAAACCGGAAGTGACGACAGTTCGGGGAGACTGTTAGTTCTCTATATAGAAAACTGATCCACTTATCACTGCTTGTGACGAGTAAAACAAACCCCCAGAGTGCTGTTATTTTATTACTTTATTACTGTAGTGAGAAGTTATTTTATTAAGATTAAAAATAAAAAAGATCAAAACAATCAGTCCTGTAAGGCTGTACCCTACCAGTTCAGCTGTAGACCGCGAGGGGTTCACTTCCTCACTTGGGTCTGGCAGACTTATTAAAAAACATTTTACAGACAATTACACCAAATGTCATGTTCAAAAGATTCATCTCTGAAGCATCTCATTTCCATGCGAACACAACCTGCCTCTGTTATACAAGGGACACAGTTCTTTTATTCTTTATGTTCTTCCTCTGAAGCACAATAGCGGCTGTCAGGAGAGCAAATGACAAGCATGTCTGACCACAATCAGGCTGTCAAACTAGAAAGAAAAGTGAGAAATTGTTCTGGTTTCAAAAATGCCAAAGTATGTTTACAGTAACAGCAGCCATTCAAGCCATTTATTTAATCTCACCTTGATCAATTTCACTCCAGTCAAATAAACTTAAAATAATCAAAGTCACCATGGAAAATCTTAGTGATGCTGGTTGTTGGTCACCACGTCTGGAGCCGTGAGCAACCAACTCAGATTTCATGAATGGGCTTTAAGGAAGCAGACAAAGAATGCTCTGGAATGTCCCAAACCTTCGCTAAAAGGATGTCTCTCAAAGGAAGATCAATGGGTCTGAAACTAATAATGTCACCATGGAAATCCCCTCAAGTCCTCACAAAGTAGAAACTAGAATCCTTTTTGTGGCCACTCTGAAACGATAGTGGAACAAGAGTTTTAACCTGCTCAAAAGTATTTTACCATGACTAATACGACAAATATGGTGACATTTTTACCTGGTTCACTCTCATCCTCCTCTGTATAACCTCTGTGTGAACTGAACGGAGTAAAATGTTTACCGTCTTCAAAAGGAATTATTAGAAAACATTTTTTAAGTGAAATATAAAAACAAATATTGTTTGTAAAGACCTTTAATAGAAACTGTCCACAGATTCAAAAAGACAGCAAGAGTCTGAATATTTCTGCAACCGTGACTCAGTCCTGGCTCAATCCTAACATTCCCACTGTTTCTATGACATCTAATTTATTTTTCAGTTCTCCTAGAACAGGCATGTCCAAAGTGCAGCCCGGGGGCCACTTGCGGCCCTCGGAGTGATTTTGTGTGGCCCTCGCTCAGATTGCAAGACTGGTAGAATTTAGTCCTCCAGCAGGCTGTTAACATTTTTAAGTTCAGATTTTTACTAACATGAGACAGAACAACAAAAAATACAATAAATCCTTTTTATCCGTTAAAAGGTTAAATCCATCTTTTATTATTCAAATTATTTATATTAATTGAATTTCCTGTTAAATAAAACCTCCAACCCTCATTGACTTTTACTACAAAGCACACTTGTGAGCACTGTTCAAGAAACTTGGAATAAATATGGACTCATTATTTCTCAGGACCAAGAAACTAGAAAACAATCGACCAATCAAATCCAAGAAATCTGCAGCTTTTTTTTTTTAAAGGAAAACCTACATGATCTATTATATTTACAAAAATTAAGGATCCTTTTCTACAAGAAAGCAAATATTGTGTTCTGTCCATTAAAAATTCAGTAAAAATAAACAAAACTCACAATAAACCATTTTTGCATTTATTTTTTATTAAAAAAAACCATTTGTGGCCCCTGAGGACTTTTAATTTGGCGATTTTGGCCCTTGTCTTGTAAAGTTTGGACACCCCTGACCTGGAAGGAAAAGTGATTTAGACTTTCTTCTTCATGCCTTCTGGTTTTTTTTTTAAATCTCGTTTCAGGCTTCAGTCAAACGTTGAGAAGCTGCTCCTTCGTGTCATGCTCTTCCCCTGCCCCTGCTCATATCCTCTTATGTTAGTGTTTGCCCGTGTCCTGAGTCCCTCCTCTGTCCTGTATGTTTGTGTTTATCATGTCAAGTTTATTACTCATGTCTGATGGTTTTAGTTTGATCTCAGTTCATGCCCCTGCGTTTCTCCATGTTCTTGTCTTGCCCTGTGTGTGCATGCGTGTGTGTGTGTGTGTGTGTGTGTGTGCATGCGTGCGTGCGTGCGTGCGTGCGTGTGTGTGTGTGTGTGTGTGTGTGTGAGATTCCTACTTAGTTTATCAGGATCTGTGTTTTTGTTTCTGTTCTGGTCATTCCTCCACAGGTGTGTCTTGGTGTGTGTATCTGATTTGATTCACTGCCTCCCTTGCTAATCTTTCACAGGTGCTCCTCGTTCCCTTAATCACTAGCCCTTGTGTATTTAAGCTCCCTTGACGTTTGGTGTTCTCTCCTTGTGTTCTTACCAGTCTCTTTCTTCTTTGGTCCCGTTTTGAATTAAGTTTTTGTTTCATCATAATAAATCCTTTTGAGTTTACCGTCCTCACCTGCATTTGGGTCCACCACCAGTCTCCTTCCTGATGCTGCTGCTCCTGTGGGTAAATAACCCATTTATTTACCCACCCTACTTAAAATCGAGATCTCCACATTTTAAAATAATCACAAAGTATGCCTTTACCATATTAATTTCCAAATAAGAAGAGTATTATAATTGAATAGGTTATTATATAAGGTTGCTTGTAGCCTACTTTATTTAGGTATTCTGGGGTGCGGCAGGAAGTGTATCAGGACCACTGTTACTGGTTATCTGATCCCTGACCAACACGAGCTGTGCCCATGTTCTTGGTACTAAGTCAAGCTCGTCCCTGGTGCATGTTGGCCTCCCCTAGACTGCCCCTTTGTCCCTGATCCTGTTTGTGGTGTTCATGGACAAGAACTCAAGGAGTAGTGTTGGAGAAGGGGTGTCAGATTTGGGGAAATCAAGATCTACTCGTTGCTTTTTGCATATTGTGGTTCTGTTCAGCATCAAGTCATTATCATCAGGGTGCTCTAGGATGGTTCACAGCCGAGTGTGAAGCTGCCGGGATGAGTCAGCTCCTCCAAATCTGAGATAATGGTTTTGGTTGGGAATGAGATTCTGCTTCAAGTGGAGACATTCAAGTATCTTGGTGTCTTGTGAGTGATGGTGGAATGGAGCAGGAGATGGACTGACAGTTGAGGGTGTCGTCTTTAGTAATGAAGGCATTGCTCCAGTCTGTTGTAGTGAAGAAATGGCTGAGTCAAAATCAAAGCTCCATCCAGGGGGGGACTCAACTACTGCTCCTCTACATCGAAGGGAGTCAGCATATGGGCATTGTGGGCATATGATTAGGATGTCTTCTGGTTGCCTGCCTCTGGAGGTTTTCCATGACCTACTGGGAGGAGACCACTGGGAAAGACCCTGTGCTTGCTGGAAGGATTGTGTATCCTGTCTGGACTTGGAACGATCTGTCAAAAGGAGCTGGGTAGACTGACATCTGGGCATTCCCTTCTGAACCTGTTACCTTCATGACCCAACCTTGGATAAGTAGCAGGAAGTGGATGGATGAAAAGAAAACAGCTAGACATCTTTCTTCCTCAGGCAGCAAGGCAGCTAAGTCTCTATTAGCACTCATATATGGACTAGAGAAAGGGTAGGAAATGATACATAGAAGTAATTGATACTTGAATCAATGACTCACATTTGGTTCTGTTTCTTTTCAATATACAGATCCCAGCAGCACAAAGGCTGCACTGCTGTAAACCTTTCAACTCTATTAATTACTGACATTGCTTTTAAAGTTGCAGGTTTTGGTTGAAACTGATTTCTGACTGATCTGCATGATGATGATGAATCATAACAATGAGCTCATCCTTGTTTACCTTTACAACTCTCCTTGTCTCATTGCTCCTTCTCTGCTATGCTATTTGTTTTCATGCAATTTTTTTGTAAAATCATCTCAAAATATTTTCACAAACTGAATTTCTGAAGCTCCTCCACTGTACAGGGAAAATGAAAGCTACCCGATCCACAAATGTTGACATCCTCTCATCAGTGTGATGATGGAGCTCAAGAATGGCTGCTGTTTTCAGAGAATATAAAGGTCAATAAGCGTACTTCCTAGAAAAATCTTTAGAAGTGACCTTGTTTAATTCATTCTCCAGCTGAATTTCCTACAAGTTTGATAAGTTGTTGTAATTTCCGTTAAAGGTCATGAAGCTGCGTTCAGGTTTTCTATCAGAGTAATTTTGCTAATTCGCTTTCTGAGTACGTCATTCAGCTCTTTAGATGTCTAATTGAAGAATTCCGGGAAAAATGAATTGTGCCATTACTTTAACTGTCATAGGGCTTTAATGTTGGAGAACCATTATAAAAACAGGGGGTAGCATGTCTGTACAATCACAGAAGACCTTTCTGCTTCTATTCAGGCATCCGGTGTTTTCTGTTTTCAAATATAGAAAAAACCCCCACCAGTGGGTTATTGTCCCAGCTCATTATTATTAAAAAGGAACATCCAGTGTGCAACAGTGTGGTCCCACAGGTGCATGATTAGACAGAGATAAGAAGCAGTGAGTGAGCAGGTACAAACCAGGCTGAATGCAGCTGTATTGGTGAACCCAGTGGGGGAAAAGCTACGCATTAAACGGAAATGAACATGAATGTTATTGGACGGGCCGAGCTGTGCTGTAACCAGGCAGGGAGCAGCTGTCAGGATGTGTGTGGAGGAGCTTGCGTCACTGAGGGATAATTCTGAGAAGGAGGCTGAGACCACAAGCTCCAGCATCGACTCTCCTCCTCCTCCTCCTTCACCACCCCTCCCACTCAGCACTCTCCACTCCGGACGTTCGCTCCTCTTTCCTTCTCCCACTTCATTGCACGGATGCTCATCACTCCATCTCACATCCTTTTCATTTACAAACCACTGCATCCCAGCTTCCTCTCCTTTATTCTTTACACACTTAAGCTGTGGTTCAAATCTGAAGTGGCCCAATAAGGTAAACAGGTATGAGTGCATTATGCAATTTTCTCATTAATTCTAAAAATGTAACAATACAATTCAGAACTAGTTTAGAGTAACATTCACCTTTAAAGAGAGCGTGTTTACTTCTACAAACTATGTACTCGCTGTGTAAAAGTTCTAATTTTGCTACTAATTAAAAACTTTTTTTTTCTGTCATAAGATGTGATTTCAAATTCAAGATATCCAGTTCAAGATAATTAAACAATCAGGGTTACAAACAAAGTGAAAGCTTGACAGAACCAGAACAGGAGTGTTAGGAGTAAACAGGTGGACCTGACAAGAGGCTGATGCAACCAGGAAGTATACAGTATGAAGTGAGAGGGATGATTGGTGAGTGTAAACATTAAGAGATACAGGTCGGGTGGTGAAACGAGGATAGTGGTTTTTAAACCTGATCCTCACACAATCCTGCATGTTTTAGTTGTTTACCTGCTCCAAAACACCTGATTCAGTCATGTCCAGCAAGTCCCCAACTTCTACACAAGCTGACAGTAAATAAAATGTATTTATAGAACATCTTTTACAGATAAAACATCATGGAGTACTTAACAATTACATGCAAAGCAATACAATTTGATTTAATTAAAAAAAACTTTATTAATATCCAAGGGTCAATTTGAAGGCATGGTAAAGCAGCACAGACATAAACTCAACATGACTTAATAAACATGAAAAAATTTAATAAAAGACAAGAGCGAAAGAGAAAGGATCAACAACGAGTCAGTAGTTAAAGACGATGGAACTGGAATATTTATATTTAGTATCAAATATTTATGCACACACTAAATTATAACAAAACAATACAATAAAATTGTAAAAGAGGATAAAAATCAAAATCTTAATAACAAAGTTGTCAGATGCTCTTTTAAATCTCAATGCTGTTGATGCAAAGTAAAAACAAGGGCAGCTCATTTGAGTTGTTTGGAAGAAACAACCTCCTCGAGTTTGAAGATGGGTTTATGGTCCTGTTAATAATCTCTAGATAGAGTACCTGAGTGTCTGAGTTGGAGTATAGAGCCTCAACAATTCATAAACACTGTATATGGAGGATCATTCAGCACTCTAAAAGTCATTACCAGGATGTTAAAATCAATTCTAAAATTTAACAGGTGATAAAACTAGATGTGTGTCCCTGTTTGTTCTGATACTCAAGATAAATATATTCTGTTAAGAGTCTCGCTGCAGCATTTGTGACCAGCTGAAGGTCAATGGCATAAAAACAATTAAACAAGGCTTTATAATAATCCAAATGAGATGGAATAAAAGCGTGGACAATTATTTCTAAGGCAGGTTTTGAGACATATTTTTAGATATCTTTTAGGTAGTAAACAGTTTTGGATGGATTGATCAAAAATCACAGCAGGTTTCTCAAACTTGATTTTACAACTGAATCTGGAGGATCCATTTATTGCCTGATCAGCAGGGTCACATGGTCTGGGGCAATTAGACATTCTGTCTTACTAGAGTTTAGCTGTAGATAGTTGGGTTTTAATTTAGTCCATACCATTTAAAGAAGCCAGTGTCTTTAAAAGAATAGTATATTTGGATGTCATCTGCATACATGTGGTTGTCTTCAGAACTGCTTTAATTCTTCGTGTCATAAATTCAATAGTGTTGAAACATTCCTAAGAGATTCTAGTTCTAGTTGCTGCAGTGTTGGCTGTTGGCTCATCAGGACACTTTTGTCCACAAACCTGGATTTTAAAAAACATTTCAGAGTATTCTTTATAAACCCCAGAGATGGTTGTGGGTTCAAACCCCAGTAGATCAGCAGGTTCTGAAATGCTCAGACCAGTTTGAACTTCATCAAGTTGTCTTCACTACATCTAGATAAAGAAATGCATTGAGTTGCTCTCATGTGGTTGGCTGATTTGCAATTAAACAGATGTACCTAATGAAGTGGCAAATGAGTGAATGTAAATAACAGTGTTCGCTTAAATATTTGTGGCATTTGAGGTGCTGAAAGTGACAAAGCATTCCTTTTCTCACATCCCCGTTGTGAGCACCTGTTTGATTTGTTTCATGAGTTCTTCCTGATCCTCCAGAATGAGCCCCACATCTCTGACCACTAATGAACCCAGCTGAGAGTGCCAGTGGAGATGGCTTTGAGTTTATGCCCTCTGCTAACTCATTTAGATTGTAAAACTGTATATATCTGACACCTAGCCATGATTTTTTTTTTAGTTTTCACATTTAATGAACGAGAACAAACCAGGCTGATGAAGTGATTACAGTCTGCTGCTTATTAGTAATAATTTCATGTTGCGCCCCCACAGGTTGAGAGACAAAACAAACAAGCTCCAACTTGCTGTCAAAACAAGTGTTTGCTGTTCAATTGACCTACCAACCTGATCGCAGGAGGTGACTCGATGACTCACACACACATTTACACTGGTTCACAACTCCACGGCTTGCGTCACCACAATGTCCCACTAACTATTATATAAAAGGAAGGGATGAATAACGAGAGGCGATCTCATGAAATCCTTTTTCTCTTTTCTCCTCACCATATCTGAACCTTTCTCATCAGTTCTGAAGCAAAGAAGACACGCTGTCCAGAATCGATTCATTTCAATAATAAAAAAATAAAAAAAACAATGAAAGGAAAATATATCCAAACAATGTCTTCCAGAGCAGTTTCAACTTCCACTCATTTTTCTTTTTCTCCACCATTTCTTTTTCAGTTAGTAGAAAGTGGGTAGTTGTGGTTAGTAGTTAGCAGGTGAAACGCCTTTAAAAGACAGCAGAGAGCAATATCAGAATTTAAACTAACTAGAAAAATACCTTGTTCTTTAAGTAAATTCAATACATTACTATTCAAAATTATACAGTAAATGTGATAATTTCCCAGAGTCATAGAAGGAATGCCAGCAGAAAACCTATTTAGCAGAAAGGTACTTCAGGTTTGTTTACTTGCTTTGTTAATTAGGTCAACAATCTTTGTTAAATAACCATGAAATAAACCACAATTTACAATATGTGCAGCTGCAGCAGCATGAACGCCATAAAAAAGGCAAAAATAAAAAATAAATCATAAAATAGACAAAAAGCACCCCCCTTCAAAATGACCCCAAATATCCCTTTAAGTCACCAATCCTCTGAAACTGACCTTTTAGGCAAAAACTGAGATGTATATTTTTCACCCCTTTTTGATGCAGTTGTTTCTCATTATATGCAAGTAAAAAAATGAGAATAATGTATCTAATTTACTTTGCATGGTCTTTTATTGAAAACAGATCAACATTAAACTGCTTCAGAACCCAAATAATGTCTGTATGCCCATAACGGGTCGAAGACAGAGCATCATTCTGTCCTCACAGCCATGTTCATGTGAGAACTGTTGCTATTTTAAGAGATGGGAATAAACAATAAGAAGGGTTTCCTTTAACTTGTTGATTCAATTCGGAGGCCATAGCCTGATAAAAGTGGAAAATGAAAAGTTTTTTTGTGTAAGTAAAGTAAAGTTTATTTATATAGCACCTTTCAAAGAAAAAATCACAAAGTGCTTCACAAAAAACAGGATCAAACATGATAAAAAACAAAATCAATAAAACAAACAAAATATCATTACAAATCAAAATCGTTAAACAACAACAAGAGAACATAAAAAAGTTATTTAAAAGCAGTTTTAGTGTGTTGTTCAGAAGTGATTGTAAGGTAGAAAGATAAATAAAAATCTGGGCTTCCCGTGTCTCTGATCCTGTTTGTGGTGTTCATGGACAGACTCTCAAGGTGTACAGAGGCGGTGTCTGATTGGTTAACCTCACTGTTTCATCTCTGTTTTTTACAGATAATGTGGTTCTGTTTTCCAGTCATAACCTTCAGCGTGCTCTGAGGCAATTTGCAGCCAGGATTTGAGTGAGATACTGCTAATATGATGGATATTGACTGGAAAAAGGTGAAATGTTCCGTCCAGGTTGGGAATGAGTCTCTGCCTAGAGGAGTGCACGAGGTGTTTTGTTCAAAAGCGATGGTAGGATGGACCAACAGATCTTTGTCTACAATAATGAGGACATCCAGTCTGAGCCAAAAGGGAAAGCTCTTGATTTACTGGTCCATCTTTGTTGCAACCCTGACCTATATTCAATGACCATCACAAAAATCACAGACACACAAGCTGAAATTAGCTACTTCCATGGGGTGGCTAAGCTAAAGACCCTCACCCCCACATGACAGGTGCTCTGGGGTAAGTTTTGTCATGCAAGGCTGAGAACGATGAGTAAAAATTGGCCCTAGAAATAAGTTGAGGAGCTCCATCCTCTGAGAAGACCTTGGAGTAAAGATGCTGATTCTCCTTATCAAATGGAGTTGGATGAGGTGGACATTTGATCAACATGCCTTCTGGTTGTTTCCACTTTGGAGGTTTTCCCAGCTACATCCCAGTAGAAGGAGACACTGGGAAAGAGCCAGAACTCATTGAAGGGATTGTGTATCCCTGAGAGACTGTTAGATCAGCAAGGAGGGGCTGGAAAATGTCTCTGAGAAGAGGAATATTAGCATTTCCCTCACCAACTCAACTTTGAAAAGTTGAATGAATGAGAAACAGATGAATAAGTGTTCCTGCGTCACCCTTTTGATTGCGGTCACTCAGTGCCCTGACCTGCCAATCAGAGTGATCTCTTCCAACACCTCCCCTTGCTATTTTCCACTGATCCTCGGAAGGGAAGCCCAGACTGTCTTCTCCCCAGCCACCTCTCCTCTGGTGGGATCACAAAACATTCCCAGGCTAGCCTGGAGATATAATTTATCCAGTGTGTCCTGAGTTAGCCCATGCAGGGGTATTCATGTTAAATAAACACAATGCTTACAAAGAAGGGGAAATAAATCTGCCAACTTGCATTTTCAGATCTGTTGCAACAAAAGATTCATGCATACAAAGCAGCCAGTAAACGGATAAATGCTCATTTTTATAAAATCTGAAAACAGATTGTGAGTTTCCCTTTATTTCTCCTTTTAAAAATAACAACACTGTCCAACAAACTAAAATACCAATGCTCTACACAGGCTTGATTATTATCCTGAGATCCCAGTGGAGCAGAGGTTTGTGTGTCAGCAGATCTATGAGGAGTAGTAACTCGGACAGCTCACTCATCCCCGGTGGTCCCAGAATCAGCAGCACGGTCAGCCATGATGACACACAGTAGAGCAGAATGTTGTAATGGATTTAACCGTTTAGTCCAACTCGCCTCGCTGTGAGTCACAAGCCTGCAGACACATGAAGTCACAACAATTTGAGTCCCTGCTGGAAAATCAAATAGCGGGAGGAAAAATGCTGACCTGTCTGAGAAAACAAAACCATTTACTCAGATTCTTCTTGGAGACTTCCTGACTTTTGTTGCATGTCTTTGTGACAGCACTCTCTACTGGCTACGCCAGTCAGAGCTACAGCAAAAGGAGTCTGTTAGGAGGAGCCTGGTGTTGATGAATGGGTAGAAAAAATTCCAGCCTCTGAATCACAGCCTTTTCACATTTTTTTAAACATCATGAGGGGGATTGTAGGGGGGAAAGCAAAATCTCAGAATAATTACACGTTTAACATCCGAGAGATCCTAATTACCGCAGCAGCTTTCGTTACATCCACTATACCTTCTGATAATTTGTAGGTGGCTGATTGTTTTTGGACTTTATGAACATTTTATCACAGTTTTACACCCACATCCTTACTTGCATGGAAGCACTAAACCAAAGCAGACTCTCACATCAGCACAGAACCACCGGGGATGCTGTCACATTCAGTCTGTAACTCATTACCAGCGAGGCTGATCCAGAAAAAGCTGCACGCTCGGATCACACTCTGGCCTCGTCCTGGCTGTCTCTGGAGCCTGTGAAGAAACTTGTCTGTGTGTCTTTATCCAGCTGTCCAGCAGCATTATGGGAAATCTTTCTCAGGATGTTTTTTTCTTTCTTTCGCTGTGACCCAGATTTAACTGCTCTCAGAAGATCTAATCTCTTGCTTGCATGACTGGAAATCTTTTTTTTTTTGCTTTGTTTTTGTGTAAATCCAGTGAGAGCTATTTGATTTTGAACATGTCGTATTAATAGCATCCCATTTGTTGTTTATAAAGTACATCTTGTTTATTTGTTGACATAATTTTCATCTCTGGCATCTTGTGCAATGCCTGTTTGAAGTCATCAACAGGAGCAAGGCAAAAAAACAAACAGCAGAACGCTCTGAATTGTCTCTCTCTACTTGCGTAAATGGAAGCAATTGAGTCATTTATGATGTCACACACCGATGTGCATCAGGTTGCTATGGTTGCACCAATCTTGGAATAATGAGGTCCTCGGATTGGATTTCCACACAGGAAGCAGTTCTGTGAAGGTGGGTTTAAGGGCTCAAAAATTGTGTGTTAATATAAAGAAAATTCAGTTAAAGCAGGTAGAAGTCTCAGGAATTATCTGCCTACTTTAAAGTGAATTAGATCCTTATCACCTGGATTATTTAACACTGTTAGAAACACATTTAACTTTGTTTTTTTAAGCGTCTCACTAAACATGATTCGGTTGGAGTTTCTGGTTTTGTTGTGTTGGGTTTTCTTCTTGCTTTGTAAACAATATTGAATGTTTTCTTTGATATATTTCAGAATTAAGCATGGCTGCTCTTTAAGGATGGAAAGAATTGTTCTGTCACACAGTCCTTTGCAGCTGAAACTATTTTTTTTTTCTAACTAATAAAACTATGAGTTCAGATGAGCATCCTGTGAAAACGTGTTTCCTTTTTGAGGCTTTTATCGTGACCTGGTCATTTAGCAGATTAATTAAAGAATTCTTGTCAAACTTGACCCCTGGATGCACTGGATGAGCTATTTTGCTGAGCTTGTGAGATTTACGTTTGTAAATAACCAGAGTATTTCATACTATATATAAACCTGTAATGAGAAGTTAAAGGTGGTGAAGGTTTACACCATTAATTTGAATGATCATTTGTAATTTTCAACATTCTTCAGTCAAAATGCTGCAAAGGTGAGTAGTGTTGTCCACCTTTTTCAAGTACTTAAACTTTGTAGTAGCATACATCAAGTTGTTATTACAAAGAGAAAACAGAAATTTAAACCTGCCTCTATAAAAGCCTGGTACTATTTGCTCTTTATGGAAATAAAGGTATAGCTTTTCAGGACATTAATGATATTAAAAAAACAACCTGATTTGTCCTTTGTATTGATTTTTCAAGGCATTTTGTCATGTTCTGCCCCCTTGTGTCCAGTCCGTGCCTGTGTTCCTCCTCCTGTGTCCTGCGCTAATCCCCTCCAGGTGTATCTCGTATACTTGATTAGCTCCCTCCCTATATATGAAGTATAGTTTAGTCACTCCCTGTTGGTTCTTTGTGTTGTATCCCCAGCCTTCTGAGTCCAGCCAGCAATAAAGCTGTTTTGTGTTTTACCTCACCTGTCTTCCTGCCTCCATCTTCTACATTTGGGTCCTGCTCTACCTCAATCCTGACATATTAAGGTGCAAAATAATGCTTTATTTGTCTCGAAGTGGGCAAATAAACTAAATATATTTCTCAATATGAAAGTAATTTTCTTGCACAGTTTCTTTTCGTTTTGTCCAGCTACAAAGATAAAGAGTAATATAACTTCAATATGATGTTGAATTTAAGTGTTAAGTCAGTTTTGTTGCTTCATACAAATCATATTTAACAGGAGAGATGTTCAAATGCCTTATAAGTCTCAGATCCTTGAATTAAACTAAAATAACTCAGATGTCTGTAGATGAAATATAGTGCAAAAGATAGAAAAAGTGTTATTTAGGACTAAGAAGAATATTGTGAAGCAGTTTTTGAACCATCATACATGTAAAATTTGCCCATACATGATGACTCGTCTTTGAGTCCATATCACCTGCTACCTTACAGAGTGATGACCACTGTGTTGTCAGGAGTAATGTTATAAAACAGGCAGCCAGTGTGTCCTCCTCCCATCTGTTCTCCCTCCTCTGTCTCTATTTCTCTGTGTTCCATGACGCAAAGCCTGAGTGGGAGTGGACAAACCTTCTGCTCCCCGAGAGGACTGAGTGGGCCGCCACCATCCGCTGTGTACGCAGCAGCGATGGAGGTTTTTATGGCAGGAGACAGGGGGGAGGGTTTCTAACAAAAAGGGAGTGAAAGCCTGAGAGGAAAGAGACAGTAGATACAGGAGAGCAAATAATGGGGATGAATGGGGAGACAGGAAAGGAGAGAGCGAATGATAGTTCAGGCTGCAGGGTGGGATTTTTTAATCATTAAGAGAGGAAGGAGAGTGTGATGGAGATGTGGATGAGTGAGGAAGGAGCCTGATAATGGAGAGATAAGAACAAGGAGGAGGAGGATGACAAATAATAACATGATTTAAATAGTTAATATAACTTTTATTTGGATATTTACAACAAAAACTTTAACTCCAACTTCATGTGACTGATTATTCCAGTCAATTTTTCAAAATTTAAATGATCATAAATTTTTAGGTTCAAACAGGATGAAGAATCACATAAGTCTGTTTTTGTTGGCTAAATACTAATCAGGTTTTATTTTCTGAACATAATCGTTTTATTGTGCTGTCAACTCATTTCTTGTTTAACATTTTTTGGGATAAAAATGTAATTCAAAAAGTTAAAAGGTAAGATTCTATAAATTGTCACTGCCAGAGAGTACAAAGAAAGGACAAAAAAGAGAGTGCATGCTTTCATCATCACCATATAAGACTCCTGCACAACGAAGATGGAACGTTTTTTTCTTTTTCAACAATAAAATATTTGCAAATCAATTTAACCCATTAAAAGACAAATACAGACCAACTCAATGCAAAAAAATAAAAATACACTCAGATTTAGCAAAATCCAAACATCTAATCTAAGTTTTGGCACAAACTTGTTGCTTTTGTCTGTTTTATCAGTTTATCATGCTTTGACAAAAATTACAACAAGACACAGCAATGTATTAAACTGTGTTTTTTTTTTAACAAGTAAAAGATGCTACAGCACTGAACAGAGCAGAGTACAGAAACAAACTGTTTCACATTTCTTCACCTCAGATTCAGATCATTTTTAAGAGCATATATTTACATTGTGTTTCTGTGAGAAATCACTATAATTTGATTTAAAATGATTTAAAAGTCTGCCCATTTCTGGGTAACAAAAGAGCTAACTTCCCAGTATTGGTCTATTTTGTTTCGGTAAATGTTAAGATTTTCCTTATTAGTTTGCAAAAAATGTAATAAAATCCTGAATATCCTTATTGGGTTTAATCAGTTGTTAACCAAAACCACTACTTTTCATAAAACTATAACAATCATCCTTTTATTATCTTAATATCATCACATAATAACGTTGCTTTTCCAGGTTACTGTCCTACCTTTGGCTGTGTATTTATTTTTAATTTAACTGTTTCCTACATGAACATGGATCGATGATCCTCATCCTGACCTCTGTCTATTTTCTGCTCCCTCCCTCTCTCGCCTCCTCCCTTCTGATGCTTATCTTTAGTATCTCGCCCCCCCCTCTCATGATCCATTGATGGCTATTTTACAATTTGGCTAAATGCAGCTCTGATGTAACAAGTGACACCTTCTGTTTCCATGCTTCCGGTCGCTAGGCAACCTCAGCAATTATCCCACTGCCAGGAGAGGGGAACGGGAGGAAGTAGCACCCCGAGGCCCCCTGCCTTTGTTCATCTTGGCCGTGGCCGGTCCGGCTTCATCCGTCATCTAAGTGCAGTGCTTTCATACCAGGCTGGTGACGAGGGCCGCCTCAGCATGCTGCGCTTCCCACCGCTCTCATTAAATCACTTCTCTTTCCTGTCTGCTGAGGACATCCAGGAGGAGCTGAAAGTCTGAATCAAAACTCTCTGCTGCCCTCTTTTGTTCTCTGAAGCTCAAAAATGACTCCTTTAGGAGTCTTAAAAGCCTTTATTTTTGGAGTTTTCTTTAAATACTGATTATAAAGTGTCTCACAGTGGGGTGTAAATTGCAATCAAGCAAACTATAGGTGAAACTCATTTCTGCACTTTTAAGTGGAGTCTAATTCTCACTCGGTCACATTTTCCTTTAGTTTTATTGAACCAGATGGGGTTTTTTTTTTTAAAGATAAAAGTCAAAGCTTGTGCATTTTCCTAAGAGAAATCTTCACAAACTAATAACCTTAAACAAGATTTCATCATTAAATATAATGAATGTGAAGCACAGTGCAAATTCTGCTATCTTTTTGTTCAAAAAGACCGTTTTCTTCTGAAGCTCCAAGACTTCCTCCGTCATTGAGGGCAGTGGACTCAGTGGTTTCATTTAAAAATCAGCTAAAGATGCACCTTTACAAATCAACCTGTTTAATCGGCTTTAACTTGTGTTGTCCTGTAAAGCACTTTATGATGTATATCATGAAAGGCGCTGCATAAATAAAGACTCACTCACTAAAGGTCTTTGTGTTCTGTTCATTACCTGCGCCATATCTTCTCTTCCCTGCACAGATATAGAGTTTAATATCATGGAACCGTGTTGCTTTAAGTCAAACTTGCAGCATTTACCACACAGACACACAAACATGAGAGTCACATCCAAGAAAAGTCAAAACCAAGAGGCAGCACAGATGCAGGGAAACTAAAAAGGAACTCTAACCAAACTAAACCAGACCGAGGAACAAAAAAGGAGAACTGGGGAATTTGAAGAAAAAAGGCAGCAGCATGTGTTCTGAGAGGTGTGACTGGGTGAGTGGAGGCAGGTGAGTTAAGGAGAAAGAGAGGAAAGGTGGTGACAAGGCAATTTGGAGTTCAGAGTAAAAGATCAGAGGAAATCTGAGGTGAATGAAAGGTAGTACAAGAGTAAAGACAAGACTCAAACTCTTAACAAACACAGACAAGAGATGACATCTAAAAAGCAAAGAGCAACAAACCTCACCAGGATCAGAAAACAAACCAGAACATCATTAAACCAGGGGCTGAAACCACAGCTGGTGTTTGTTTTTACAATTCAAAGATGTATTTGATTTTGATAAAACACATCAGAATTATACATTAATGTAAAATGTCAGAATGAGCACAATAGCTAATATTCATCTGTAGACACGAGGCACATAAAAACCTGAATACATCTACTTTTACAAAAGAACATTCATTCAAAATGCATTGATCCTTACACAGAAAACTCATTCATAATGATCATTTTATTAGAAGATATCACCTCATGTGAAACTTAATTCCAGTTGCATCAGTTTTGTTTAGTTGTTTAGAAATGCAGCATTTCAGAGGTCAGAGGTCAGAACACAGAACTGGTCTTTACATTTGCCTGCAGGACTTTTGTAGTTTTTTTTATTCAAAAATGAACTACAGCTGTTCTTTAACATCACCTCTCATGTTGCAATTTATTTATCGGATAACAATGATTTATTTTTCCTTTCTCTCTCTCTTTTTCTTCATACACACAAAACATATAAACTGTGCCTTGATTAGTGTGACCTATGAGTGTTTTGCTGCAGATTAGACTCTCATGCTCTCAGGTTGTCATGATGAACACACACCCTGTTCATTCAGCCAGGCAGTGACTGAACATTATTTTGACCTTTGGAACGTATTTCAAGCTTCAGTTCCCAGAAAAAGAAGTTTTCAGCAGCATTGATTCCACTTAAATAAACATGACTGAATAATCCTCAAATGGAAATAAACAACAGAGGTGGAAGGTACTTGAAAGCCAAGCTGTGGAAATTATTATACACCCTCATTAAGTTCCCACATCTGGATACAAATGGCTTTAAGGTGTGTTACTGCTTGTTCTGGTTAAGGTGACCCAGAATCTGAACTTTAAAAGGTTATATTGCTTTTCTGTGTGTGAGGTGATGTCATTTTATAAAAATAAAAGTATTTAAGGAACTGGACTGACTTGTGGTCAGAGCAGCTATCTTTAGCAGCATCAGCTGTTTAACCTGCAACAAAGATCATTCCAAGTTTCCTCAACAGTCATCAGAAATGTTATTTAGAGTCTAAAACATTACCTCGTGTCCTCATATGATATCATAGTGAACTTTTCATCACCCTATTTTTACAGCCTTTTAACTCTTTCCCACTGTGATTTAGAAGCAACATTTTCTGTTTTATTTGTATTTTTATGACTCTCATTTGGACAGAATTCTTTACCTTTGTCCCAAAGGACTGCTGTTCTCTTTTCTTTTTGGGGAGAAGGAAAAATAGCAATTTGAGAAGATTTAAACCAGACAGCTGTGAGGAAGAATAAAAACCTCAAAACTGATATCACTATTTTTAAAAAGAAACTGATCAGAACCATGTTTACACACAGATGTTTATGCTAAGTTGCTGCACATTACAAATCCTTTTTCTGCTTTTAAAGACTTTAATTATCTTAAATTCCAAATCAATCACAGTAATATTTACAAAGCTGGGTTCTAAATGATACTCTGGAAATAAAACATCTAACTTGTATCTCACCATTACTCTAACTCAATACCTGAATGCTTGAAGGTGTATCCTGACTGGTGTTTGTGTTATTTAAGATGGTTTAAAAAGTGCACAAAATAAAATAATTAAGGAAACTGTGCTCCATGATTGGGTCACTTATTCCAGGATAGATGCCACTGAAGTTTAGAATCTGGTCAATTCAAACAAAGGCAGCTGGACTTTTTCTTGATTTTATTAAAATAAGTTTTTCTGCTCAGCTGAGGAGTTCTCTCAATTAAAAAAAAACAAGTGAAGAGCTTTTAAATTGTAATTGATTTTTTCATTAATGCAAACTAATTCACGAAGGATTTCCCTCCCAGGAGCCAACAGGTCTTTGCTGTCCTGGTTATCAGGATGCTTTGATCACACATAGAAACATTTCCATGAAATTGTCTGGGAATAAGAATCAAAGCTCTGTTATAAATAATAGAAAGTAAAAACTTAAAAAATATATAAATATTTAGCATAAAATATGAACAAACTTTCCTGAAACAAAAATTCAGTGTCCTTAAGGTCCCTTGGCCTGAAGAACTGGCTCCGCTTTGTTGAGCATTTGTGTTGTTGTTTGGTTTCTAAAGGCCCTTTGTTCAACACTGAACATGTCAAAAGGTTTTAGACCTCCAACTTTCCAGTATTCAGAACCCAGCTTTGAATCTACATATAATTTCACAGTCATTAAAAACTTCCTCTCGCTTGTGACCCATGACCTTCAGGAGATATGGGACAGGAAGTGAGTTAGCTCGCATTAATGGAGTATTCCCCTCAACTTCAAAGCCTGGTACTCTGCATTTTTCTGTTAAAACTGAGAAATCTCTTCAGAACAGAAGTGAAGCATCTTGAAAAATAATAAAAGTCCAGTTGTCTCTGTTTGACCCAGCTAATGTCCTTATATGAGAACCTTCACCAGATAACCGAATGCATGAATGAGTTGGAGTTTCCTTTAGAAGCAAAATATCTGTTAAACATGTATTTCTTCTGGTGAGAGGAAAGGCTTCTCACGTCTGTACTCCTCTTATCCTTCCTCTGATGCTGTGCTGCCATGGCCCAAAAGCTCTGCTGTGTAAACAAAATCTGTGAAGCAATAAAGGAGAAGCAGATACAGAGACAAGTATTGCGTAAGTAAGCTTTGTGTTTAAAAAAAACAAACAAAATACTGAAGAGAAAATAGCAGCCTTGAAGACTAAAAGTAGACTCTCCACCACAGATGGCCCCCACGCTTTCCGCCAGTGGGTCAGTGGGTGAGGGAGGAGTGGAGGCGAGAGGAGAGGCTGTGGCCGTGTGCCGCTATCCAGGGGAGAGTGTGGGCGAAGTGGGCAGCAGGAAAGAGAAAGACAAGGACTTCTAAGGCCAAGTGGGCCGATGTTTGCGGTGAACGGTGCTAAAAACAGACTTGATGACGTGCAGAGGTCAGCCGGCTGATTTGTCAGGAGCTATTTCAGTTAAACAAGTGATGAGGGAGAAGGAAAAACGTTGACATCACCAGTGGATGCTTGCATCACTTTCGCACCCACATTTGTCTGATTATGCAATCATCAAAGTTGAGAAATCCGATCTGGTTTCCTGAATGTGTGACTGACTGTTCCATATTAGGTAACAAATGGGTCGAAGTGGCTCAGACTGAACTCAAGCCAGTTTATCAAATCACAGGATCTTAATAAACATGTCTGATTTCCAGAAAGACGTTCATTATGTGCAGAATCAACATTTCAGAATTTCTTTGTCATACACTTTTGACTCATAACAAGTGGAATGAAAATGATGATTAGAACTTTAAATTATTTTGGGATATCTTAATTTTTTCTGTAACTTTTGTTGGTTGGAACATATTACTGAGTGAGGTGCCAGTCCATCAATTGAAATAAAAACAAACGATAATATTTTAAAATGTTTTGAATGAAATAAACCTTTTTAAATTAAAAAGAAATAAATAGTCTCTAAAGATTTAATGATTTCTTATAATTCCTGAGTTCGTTTGTTCTCTATTCTTTTCTTATGCGTTGAAAATGACATTATTTTACCTCTAATTACAGCCTTCCCAGCTTCCCAGAGAACCGATGCTGGTGATCCAGGCAGGTCGTTATATTCTAAATATAAGGCCCACTCTTCTTTAAAATATTTAATAAAATCTTCATCTTCAAGCAGTGATGTATTAAATCTCCAGTTCCTACTAGAGACTTCCTGGGAAGACTAGAGACTTCCCAGGAAGAAGAAATACAGGGCAAAGTACGGAAAGCAAAGCTAGAACTAAATGAAATTATTAATAAAAAATTAAAATTTTTAGCACAAAGACTTCGAATGGAAAACTTTGAACATAGTAATAAATCAGGTAGATTTCTATCCAACCAGTTGAAAAAAAATAAAGAAAAAACAACTATATCTGCAGTTAAAGACGTGACTGGGAATACAGTTTATGATCCTGAAGGTATAAACAACACTTTCAGAGATTTTTATAAAACCTTATACTCTCCACAGGTTAACCCATCAGATAATGAGATTAATCAGTTTCTAGACAGAATAGTACTTCCTAAACTGTCAGAGGGTCAAGCGACGGCCCTGGACTCACCATTAACCCCAGCTGACCTCCAGGAGGCCCTTAAAACCTTCAGGAGGCCCTTAAAACCTCCAGGAGGCCCTTAAAACCTCCAGGAGGCCCTTAAAACCTCCAGGAGGCCCTTAAAACCTCCAGGAGGCCCTTAAAACCTTCAGGAGGCCCTTAAAACCTTCAGGAGGCCCTTAAAACCTCCAGGAGGCCCAATAAGAAGGCTCCAGGTCCAGATGGATTTCCAGCTGAATTCTATAAAGAATTCTGGGATACTCTAGCTCCAATCTTCTTCAGAATGATACAGGAAATAGAAGGAAATGGCAGACTACCACCAAATATGAACTCTGCCAACATTAGTCTCCTGTTAAAACCAGGTAAAGACCCTGTATTTCCTACCAGTTATCGTCCCATATCACTTATTAATGCTGATCTCAAAATCATCTGTAAAGCCCTCGCTAGAAGATTAGAGAAGGTGACTCCCCTCATAATACATCCTGATCAGACGGGCTTCATTAAAGGAAGACACTCGTCCACAAACTCACGTAGATTACTTAGTTTAATAGATTACTCTAACAGTAAAAACATTGAAACTAATATTTTATCTCTAGATGCAGAAAAAGCTTTTGA
>SSNR01000153.1:317429-393883 GCA_006937965.1 Callopanchax toddi
TGTTTTTGTGTGTTGTTTTTTTGTTGGGTTTCTGCGCCCCCCCCCCCCCCCCTCTCTTTCTGTGACATGCTAGACCCTCCTCGGCAGAGAGTATCCTCCCTGGCTGCGCCTCGGCATTGGTGGTGCCTTTCTCCAGTGGCGTGCTGGGGTGTCTCGGGGTCTGGGTCTGGGTGCTGGGGGCGTCTGCCTGCTCTTCTTCCTGTGGCGGCCTGGTGGGATCTGGGCCCCCGGGGGTGGTCGGGCCTCTGCTTGGGGCTGGTTCGCTCCTGGGTCTCGGGTCTCTGGTTCCGGCTAGATCTACCCTGGATGGCCGGCTGCAGGCGGTGCCTGTGAGCTCCTAGCCGCGACCCCCCAGGGGCTCTAGCGCGGCGACTGCCGGGGGCCCACGTGGGGTGAGCCTCTGCGCCCTCTGGGGGAGAGTTTAGCGACTGCCCTGATGGCGGTCTCCCTGGGGTGTCCGTGCCCTGGGTGGCCTCTGGACGTCTGGGGCCTGGACCTCCTCTGCGTCCTCCGTGGGCCTTGGGGGCGGGTCTGTGGCTCCTCGAACTTATTATTGAATGTTTCAATAGAGAAACCTTACATAAACAAGCACGCATATATACACACAGGTGATCACAAGGTGCTCACATAAAGACGGACTCAGGTGTTTTCAGACACATTGACTGGGGCTGTGGTTGACACTGAACTCTCTTGAACTGGTGTATACGTATACATTTGAAGAATATCACAACTGTTGTATATTCATATGCTGTTTGTTGCTGTTGTATCTTTTCTCCCTGTTTTGTTTGTTTGTGCTTTATTTACAGGTCTAGAAGTGGATTCTTCACGTCTCTTGTTCTCTTCTTTTTCTGTTTACTTTCTCCCCCATCCCTCTTTCTGTACCCTTCCCTTCACTTTCAGGCTCCGTGTCCAATCAACCATAAAAACATTCTAATAAAGATTTTGGGGGTTATATTTAAACAAAAATCAGGAGGAGTTTTATAGCAGTGGCTGTTACCTCTCACCTGAAACAGCAACACTGTTGGGCTTGTTTTGGCACTCAGACATTATTCTGTTTGCTCCACAGCCGGACAGGACACGGGGTTAAAAAATAAATAAATAAATAAATAAATAAATAAATAAATTAAATCCTAAAAGAGTCATTAAAGCAAAGTGTGGTTTGATTGTATGTCACACTAGCCTGCCATATTTTTGTGCCCTCTGGTGACCTTTAGTCCATCAGTGGGTCTCTGAGACCCCTAAAGATGTTTTCAGGATGTAAAAATGTACATATCTTTTATTGGTAAATGTTTTTATGATTAAATTTACATTTAATCAATTTTAATTATTTCTCTTGAACTTTGACCTTTTTTTCATAAATGGTTATTGCAAGTGAAACTATTAACACTCAGTATGGTGTTTCCTTTTTCACACGAAATGATCTCACCACCTTGATATACAGCGTTAAGATCATGTGAATGATATACTTTCATGTTTTGTCACAGAGGAATGAACAAACGCCCTCTCACCATTAATGGCTACAAACACAGCAGGAGGAACCTGCTCAGCCCACACGCCACATAGTGTGTGCAGTAAACGTCAGTGGCCAGCAGGGGGCCAACAAGACAGCTATTACTGCTCTAATAAGTAGTTCTGTTGAAGCTTTTGCTTTGTAATTTCCATAAACAACACAGACTTTAAACTAAAGCATGAAAAGGGTCAGAATACTGCACTGTAGGTAGCAGAAATCTATTTTGCCTGTAAAATGTGTGCATTATCGTGACTTTTAGATCATCATCATCATAATAATAATAATAATAATAATAATAATAATAATAATAATAATAATAATGATGCATCAGTTTTATATAGAGCAATTTTCTCACATCAGTCATATTCCTTCACAGATACACAGCAAAAACTGGAGAGTTGAAATTTCAGGGTTAAATGTTTCAGAGTTGATTTCAACTCTCCAAGTGTTAATTAACATATTCAGAGTCAAATGGTGTTCAGTGTTGGAGTTAATTCAAAGAGTTGATTGCACCAGTGTGTTTTAACTCTACAGAGAGGCAAATAAGCTCCACCCACCTGCTTGAACTTTGAAAACTGTTAAAAATGGCTCCATTTCCCTCTTCACATTGTGTTCTACACAATGACTAAACATGGCGAGTACAATTTTCTCCAGCATTTATCAAACACCTACATTGATGCAGTAAAAAATATAACTATCTGTAGTTGGAAACTGTTGACTTGCTGCTGACAGCCTGGTTTGTTGAACTGCATAATTTGACCGCTTTTGTAAAATTTGTGGTGTAAAGTACATAAAATGACTCGTCTGCTGTGTGATTTAAGAAGAAATGCCAGTGTTTGGTCAAACAGCAGAATATCATATTTTTATGTTGACAGAAGCTTTTTACAGATTTGTGTTGATGGTCTTTATGAACACAGAGTGATTAGTGAAGAAATGTGTGTTTTAAAAATGTTTTATCTTTTTTTTTTTTTTACTTTTTAAACTAATTTGCATATTGTAATAAATTATTATAATTAGGTAACTTTTTAAGATTAGATAGTTAACACTTAAGGGAGTTTAATTTAACACTGAGTAGAGTATTTTTTGTTACCAAAGTAACTCAGAGCAGAGTTACCCGTTTAATCCTGCAGTGTTACTTTAACTCTGTTTTTGGAGTAAAAAAGGAACTCTGTCATAGTGTTAATTATTTATCTATTTCAAAAGTGTTAATTTAACTCTGAAGAGTGTGGAGCTATATATAAACCCAGAAAAGTGTTAAAATCAACTCTGTAGGAGTTAAATCAACACTCCACTTTTTGCTGTGTAGGTTTTTAGACAAAAGTTAATCCTTGCCCAACAAATCTGTCTCATAAATCAGCTTTTCTTTGCTAACACCCCCCACTCCCCCACCCCAATTTACAGTAAAAACAAAAATAAATAAATTGAGCTTAGTGACATGTTTTAAACTTTGTTTGTCACAATCCTCAGAATAGTTTAACCCTTTACTAGTTGGGTCAATTGCTTGGTAGAGTAATTTTTAGTTCCTATATCTTATTGAAGCATAGAATTATAAAAACAAACAAAAAAAAGTTGTAACTACAAAAAATGTTTAAGCAATAGGTAGATGTTTGAAAAAAGTTCAGCTTCATTACCTTATCTCAGTGTTTCCTCAATATTTTAATATTTTTATTTACATCATAATACAACCCTTATTGCCCCAAATTCAAAAAGAAGAAAAAAAACCTGCAATTTTCTTGTGGAAGTTAAAGGTAAAGAATGCAGTCACAGTTTGCAGTTATAATCAGTCCAGTTGATCTGCATGAAAGACTGAGCACATAAGTGACACCTTTTGCACTTTTTCAAGGTCATTTTCAGAATGACAGCGATCATCACCATGTTATTTCCTGTGTGGAAAAAAAAGGATTTCCGTACATTTTTGAATTTGGATGTAGTAAATAAATCAAATCTTCAGAGGTTTGCTTAAGTAGATCATCTCACATTTACTGTTCAGCTGCTAAGAATGTGGTTTAGCTTGAACCATCTATGACAGAGGGCAACAAATGTTCCATAGAAAACACTACCCTACCCTAGAATTAACCCAACAGCATTCCATAGCTGTAAGGACAGGTCTATTTACTGATGAATCCTATTGTGAGATTATGACATAAGACGTGTATATAGGAGGATCTACACTCACCTGGAGAACAAAGGGTCAAACAACACGGTGGTGGGAATCTTCATGTCTGAGGTTGAGAAATCAACTCCACTTTGACAAAGAACAAGAGGCCCTCCGTTCTTCCAAATAAATCTCAAATACTATCAGAGCATCGCTTCAAGACCTCCTTTCTGTTTCTCCTACAGCCCCCAACACTTTAACATTCAGAACTCACTCTTTGGTCCTTTTGATTCATTTTAGTACAGCAGGGTTTCTTCTAATGCTCATCACTGGTGTTACAGGAATTCAATGCTCATACAATTTAATATTTAAAAAACTGAAGACCAAAGACTGCTGACATTATGAGAGTGGCAAACGTTGCTGTCATAGCAGGAAGTATCTGATTACGTATAATAAAATTAAAGGAGTTGTTGGATTTAAGCAAACTAATAAGGTTCATAATGATCAGGTGATGTTTTTGAGACAAAACAAATACAAAAATAAAGATAGTTTGAAAATTGTGAACAGCTTTAAAGATTTAGGCTGATTCTAGCAGCTTAAAGATTTTAGCATCTGCAAATATTTGTGTTTCAGGTTTCAAAATTACAGAAAGTTCATGACATTCTTAGATTGCAAAGTAAATTTGAAAGTATAAATCAGGAGTGGTCAAACTTTTCAAAATGAGGGTTAAAATTTTCAAGGTGAAAGTCCTCTTGGGCCACAAAAATGAAATTTCTTTATTTAAAAAAATGCCAAAAGGATTTGACCAAGACATTATAATGAACAGAACAAAGTATTAATATTTTCTGTAAAAAAAAAAAAAAAAAGATTTTAAAATCATTGTGTAAATGAGACATTAGAAAGGGTCTTGTATGTTTGCCGTAATAAAAGACAAGCATCTCATTCTGTGGATTTGATGGGTCATTTGTTTTCTAGTTTCTTGGTCTTGAAAATAATTTTGAGTCCACGATTTGGTCAAGTTTCTGGTTCACACAAGTCCGCTTTTTGATAAAAGTCAGAGAATGTTTGTGGTTCAGTATAACTTGAAATTAAATACAAATTAAAAAACTTTCAAAAGATTCTTTGAATTGATTTAACCTTTTACATTTGAAAAATAATGTATCTATCTGTATTGTTTGGACATGATAGAAAAATCAGAACATGAACATTCTGAAAAGTGTCTGCAAGTGTCTTAATCAACATCCTGCTGAAAGACAAAATTCTACCATTCTGGATATGCAGTTGAGGTCCCCAAAAAATGCCTCTGAGGGCCACGGGGGCCCCTGGGCTGCACTTTGGACGTACCTGGTATAGATGTTGATGCTGAAAATGTACTAATTCAGGTTTTATCCCTCAGATTGTTTAACTTGACCTTTTAATGACTATCTTTGAAGTCTTGAAAAATTTCTTTGACATGATCTTATATATGCTCATTGCTCGACTTCTATAAGAATGGAAATGCTGCCCCCATGTGGCCAAAAATATAAAAACACAAAATTAGAAAATATCTCCCTGTGGTGTATTTCTTTTTTTTTTAATTTTATTACAAGATGTGGGTATAATTGTAATCTTTTTTCCTCATTTTTCTCTGAGCATTATCTTAGACCGTGTATGTAATAATTAACGCTCACTCAAGTCTTAAAAGTAGTCGACTGACTTCCTACATTCTGCAGCAAATTGGATTTGCATTGAGCTTGACCTGGAACAGCCACAGGTTGCTTGGAAAGTTTACCAGGTCAATGACCGGAGGAGTTAAGTGAGAAACACACACACACACGCGCGCACACACACACACACACACACACACACACACACACACACACACACACACACTCAAGCCAGAGACCTTTAAAGATGCAGGTTTTCTTTTGTTAAACACAGGAGAGTCAGCTGCAGATAGAAGTTGTTTTTAAGCCACATTTGAATAAAACCAAAGATTTTCCAACAGCAGCTTTTGAAAGAAACTGTGGTTTGTGAAGATTTGCATGAAGGATAACACAACAATAACTGCTGCAACATTACAGTAAAAATTAAAATGAAAAGAGAATCACCTGCAGAAATGCACAGTATGTGAAAAGTTTCTATTGCAATGCCAACAATATTTAGTTTGCACTAAAATATCATGCAGGATGACCATGCAGCATTTGCTTGTGTGCATCAACATCTTAGAGCACACTGTAGTTGCAGAGAATGACATCACTGAAACTGGATGCTTCACTTACACCAATTATACCTGACATGCTCTCCCTCTTCACATCTCTCTGTCTCTCTGACTAAAGGTCTGGTTGGTGGGGAATATTTCCATACAACTGCAACACTTAAACATGAATTTACACATTTTGTTTTAAAAATAATATATTTTTTAAATGTAGGACTGGAATCCAGTTGTTTGTAACAATACAAATTGACACAAAGAAATCAGCAGAACAGGATGTTGTCTGTGAAATCTGGAAGTTGGACTAAAATATATGTTCATTTACCAACCAAAAAAACAAAACAACATTTTAGAGTGTTTGAGCAATTATAGTACATCATTTGGTCCTCGGAATACGTCTTCATGCATCCAGAAAATCTTTATTTAGAGCAGACCCATGAAATCAGTGTGTTATAGTGGTTTCTTAAACACTTACTTGAATTTCTTCTAATTATTTTATTGATCAGTTTTTTTGTTTACACACTTTTTTTATGTTCTACTCTGTCTCTCTCCTAATGATTGCTGTAGGTATCAGCTCCATGAATGGATGAATGACTGAAATCATATTTTGTAAGTGCTGCATTTATATATGAAATGTGTTTAAATCAATGTCAAACAAAATATATTCTAAATAAATAAATACTCCTGAAAATAAAAACATATATATAAGATAAATACTAAAAACAGCACTAAAACCATCTGTCAGCAAATCAAGTTGCAATAAATAGATAATGCTACTAAACTATTGTCTCTCAAAATAAAAAAGAAGACATTGAAGAATAAACTACTCTGAGATAAATATTGCTGGACAGGCTACAGGATATAGGACTTTCTCAGAGCTGTCTGGCCTGGTTCAGGTCTTCTTTCAGAGTCCCTGCCCCTATCTAATGATGGTCCACAAGGAAGCATATTAGGCTCTATTCGGCAATATTCAGTATTTATATTACAGTGATAGCAGTTATATTATATTAATTCCCTTTCAGGAGTCAACTCAGATACATCTATATGCTGATGAACCCATTATTTATACATTCAGTCCCATCCTGGCTACTGTGCTCTATCTATTGCAGGCTAGCTTTGTTATGATAAAACATGTTTTATCCAGTCTACATTTTACTTTAACTACAGATAAATCCAAATGTATGTTTTTAGCAGCTATCTAACACAAATTGAGTGTTTTCCAAATATTCCTCCTGAGATTGATTATGCCAAGTTTCTCAGCATCTGGCTTGACAACAAACTCTCATAAGAGACATGTACTGCTCTCAAAGTTTACATCTTGCATTGCATTCTTTACTGCAATAAATCTTTCTTCATATACTATTTAAAGAAGCTTCTAGTTGAAATGACAGAGCTCCCAGTCCTGGATTAGTCCAGATGGTATAGGTCTGTCTCCAAAACTCTCCTCCACAAACTAGATGTTATCATGCTACTATTTGGTTTGCAACTGGAGCTTTACTGAATACACAGCACTGCCATCTGTATTTCCTGTTAAACCTTCTCTTCATTCTCACAGACAAGTCACTGTTTTGTTTATTTGCTCTTAGGGAAAACATTGCTATATCGAGAATCATGTCTATTCACAGCATCTCAGTCTGTGTTCTAGTCTCATTGATCTCCTCATAACCAAAGCATGTAACACCTTTGTTTGCTCCTTGTTTCAGTTCTGCGTACAAAAACAGATGTAAACAAAACAGAGAAGCGTCAGTGTGGCTTTAAAGCTCCGCCCTCCATCCGCGACAGGGCGCGTGACGTCGTGGCGCGCCTCAGCCAATCAGCGAGCACTACGCTCCTCGCTGGAGGAGAGGCGAGCTCTGGTTGTGTGTTTGTGTCGATCAGTCGGTTGTGTGTATGTGTGTGAGAGTGTGTGTGAGAGAGTGTGTGTGCGTGTGTCTGAATGCGAGCAAGTTAATGTTATTTTTGTGTTATAATTTTTAAAAACATTTTATTTTATCAACATATTTGAGCTAAACCGCGGCTGTAGGAGCGAGCGGAGCCTTTTGGGGGAGATTATTCGAAACTGACTCAACGCTACAAACTCTAATGAACTCGAAAATAACAAGTTTGCTAGGAGCAGCTTGTAAAAGCAAGCCGCATCTACGCAGTTTATTCAGTGTGTCATCTCCATCGACTAACCTGGAGTTCAGGTTGTGTCGCTGTAATTAGAAACAGATTGGAAGTCGCTCATGTTAGCTTGTGAACTTGTAGGAACCGTCATTTGAGAGACGACAAAGTAGTTGAGGATAAGCCATAAGCTACTTATTAAAAATGCTGAAAACGTTGACGAAAAAGCTAAGAAGACATTCACTCAATGAGATACATCCTTTCCAGCTGAAGGTAAGTTTGACTCAGTTGTTTTTAGATAGTTAATCATATGAGAAAGACATTAGCCTGAATGAGAGCAGCTTTACTTTTTGTCTTGTGACTACACAGATTTGTAATCCTGCTCGAACGGTGTAATAATGAGTCAGTTATCACTTTGAACTATTACACAAGCATTTTAGGTGCATATTGTGGAAATATTCACCATTTTGTTCTGAAATCTGGAGCTTTATGCCTCTGAGCCACCTATTCATTACCATGTTAGAAGGAATGTAGTGAGCTTTCCTAGATGTTTACTTGTGTAGAAGATGTATTCATAAACTGTACTTCATGTATTATTTATGTAAGTAATATGTATGCCATTGGGAAATAAATCACATTTTTGTACACATTTATTAAGTTTTAAAATTGTTTTGCATGTAAAGACAACACAATAACAAAAGGAGTTAATTTGAGATCTATAGAAAGACTAGAAAAACACTTATCTGAGCCATAATTATCTCAACTCCTCCAATTTTCCACAACTGAACCCACCTACATGCTCCTTCATTGTTGCTGCCTGCTCAGTTTGCATAATGCCTCTTTTTGGTGAGCAGAAGCATGAACTGTGTCCTGCATGGGTCACTAACTTGCTTCATACATAATACTATTGAGCATCAACTGACTGTATAGTCTCATGGCAGCCATTTTGTGCCAAAGTGCCTCCATTCAAAGGCCCAGCCATGGATACAGCAGAAAATGTGCCATCAATTTGTTTACATTTGTGTTGCCCTGTGTGGGGACAGAATCCTTTCTAATGAAAGTTGAGAAGATGTATCTACCCCGGATTGATACAGAGCATCACCTAAAAGCCCTTGGAAACTAACCTATACACGTGTGAAAGTGTTAAACTAATTGTTTACAGGGGATTTTAAGTGAGATTCATACTTTTTGGAACAGATTAGGATATCCAGCCTGCTCCAGAACCTGCATTCATGCAAAAGCAAAGATTAAAAATCACCATACGTACAAAAAAATAGTAATTATTGTTGATTTGTGTGGTATCATAACAAACATCACCACAAAACAAAGGCATGAAAGCAATTATAGAATCAAATTAATATATTTTAATAATTAATGCAAATCTATTAAATGTAATATTTCCCATTCCCTGCTACATCCAGTATTTATGAGAATACCTTTATGTATTTACAAATATTATATTTACAAGTGAAATGATTTGATGAAGACATTTGACCCTGTAACACCAGCTGTTCTTTCAGCAGTGAAACTGCTCGCTATCCAAATATAAAATAAACTATAAAAACACAAATAAAATTTACAAAAAGCACCCCAACAAAACTCATAGGTACTAAATGGTCCAAGTGATTTATTTTTAAGAGTTTAGTATCTCATAAGATTTTATTATTTTGCAGTTTAAAATTTTCTGAAACCATTATTTGAAATCTGTGTAATTACTTTAAAAAATGTCTTGCAAAAGACCTGCTTTTAAATATATTTTATACGTCTATTTCATGCATGGTGCATCCATTTGCATGCATTGACCTTAACCTCAACTAAACATTTTAGCAAATAATTTTTGAAGAACATACTGAGAGGTTGTATGAGCTTCACAAAATAAAGTCAAATTGCATCAGACATTTTTATAATCTAGTTCATGATTGCTAAGTTCAAAGCAAAAATAAGTTTGGGCCAAAAGATAAAAAGCCGATGCATGTTCAGTAACTTAATATAAGCTTTCCTTGCTGCTTCTATGCAAGGTTAACTTGAATAGAAGTATGTCTGAGAAGGCTGGATTTCCCACAGTAAAACTGCAGCAGGGTTTTTAGATCCTTGTAGCATGATAAATGTCTGTGCTGTCACACTTGCCCACAGTTTGTAACGCAGGCTGTCTGTTAGGAATGTGTGATCTCCATGCAGAGATCACTCTGCCTGTTATTTTCTGCTACGTTTATAAAATCACTTCCAGAGAAGGAGAAGACGTTTTGCAAATATTTTTATTTGTTTAGTTGAACTCATCATGGCAAGCGAGTCCATATGTTTTAAAAATCATTGTTGTCTGTAAACCACCCTGACTTAACAGCTGGAAGATGCTTTTACATGTAGTGCTTGTTATTGTTAGTGACAGCAAATTAGAGGTTGATTACTTTGTATTCTCTAGGCATCTGTTCTCAGTCAGCAGTTGGTTTTAGTCCGTGTTTCCACTACGATTAGTCAGCGTCATTGTTTTGAGTGGAGATTAATTAATGAAAAGCTGGGTTTAGATTTGATCCTGATTTTAATTAGGGGTTGGTTTGTTCTTTTTCCTCTTGTTTTTCCTGCAACACAGATCGTATTTGATTTTAAGGTTTGTGCAGCACTAGTTGATGACATTGGACTAATAGTCTCATAAGGTTTTAATACAGGGCTGCTTTCAGAAGCTCAAACTGATTTTCTTCATGTTAAACTTAAGGGAAAAGCTGGAGTGTGAGGGGAAATAGAGTCAACTGTCTTTGACCTTGTGTGTTTTATGGGAGGGGAAATGGAGTGTGACAGTGTCCGTGTCAGAGTGGAAAGACGAAGCGAAGCCGATATGTGTGTGAACTGGGTGGTGTGAGTACGCTGTGACATTGCCATTGATCCAGCTTAGCAAGCTGCTCAGTGATGCAAAGGACTGACAAGGATTTCATTCAACTGTTCTTGACACACAAACACACAACGCTTTGTCCGTGTTTGTGTGTGTGCACAAAAGCAGTTTTTATGTGTAATTTATCCACTCTCCTACTCAGTTAGCTTATTTTGTCATAGGTCTACAAATAATGTAAGCATATGAATAAAATGACGACAGTTTGTAAATTAAAAGTCTGAGAATAAATGTCATCATTGTGTTTTAGAGTGACTGTTTTATTCTAAAACCTTTCATTACAATAAGTACCTTTTAAAAATGTGTTCATTGTATATTTTATGTTTGCATCACAAGTAAAGTCACTGTGCAGCGGTTGTTGGAGGCGGATCACAAACGGTGTTTGTGAGGAAAAGGTCTCAAAATATTCAAGTTCTTGATTTCCTTGTGTTGGTTTCAGAGCCTCACTGTTAGCACAATAAATAAAAAGTCTCAGAGTTTTTGCAGACACCTGGAACCCTTCTCATTTTGTTTCCGTGAGTAAGAAAATGAGAGAAATGTTAGACAACTTTATCTCAATATCTCAGCAACTGAAAACACAAAATTGCAAAAAAATATGCAGATTTTTATTTAGATTCACAATGACTTGGTTCGCACTACGGCTGAAATGATTCATTGAAATGTTTTAATAATTCAATTGCAAAACATCTTCAAGGCAAAATTAATAGAATTGAGGCTTTGTTTAAGTCCTGTGACTTCACTGGTCAGTGACCATGTGTCTCAAGGGTAAAGGTATTAGTTAATTTTCAGCACATCAGCACCATGTCAACAACTTTCTACAAACAAAGAATGAATTTGTGATTAAAGCTGGAAATTTTTACAGTGAGATTACTTGTCCAGATTTGTACTGATTGAGATTAAGTTCGTTTATCAATGTTTTTAAGCTCTTTTTTTTTTTTTTTTTAAAGAATCACAAGTTGTTCTGTGTATCCAGCATAAGTCTTCAGACTGATTCAGTGGTAAAGAAACATTTCTACAAGAACAACAGAAAGTTTTTGATTTTTAATGGACAAGTTGTTGTACTCACAGACCAGAGTTTTTAGGAGATTCTCTTACTCACCTCTGTGAACCTGTCAAGATGCAATCATATATTTTTAAATTGTCACAAACGACCTAAAGTCAAACATATTTATGTGTGTGTGTGTATATATACTAATGGCACAAAAATTGATGATCCAAATTCGCAAATTTTTTTGTAAAAACAAAATCACATCTAATTAAGCCTCCATTTGTTTGCAATTTACCATCATTTTATTCACAATTTGGTGAGCAACTGCTCCCAAAGCTCTCTCACATTTCTCACACTTGTGACTAAACTGAGAAGCATTTGAGAAGGGTTTGAGATGCCTGCAGTGGGTTGGTTCAAAATGTCATTCACTGCAACAGTTAGGCCCTGCAACTCGTGGAAGGGATTTGAGAACCATTGTGAATGTTTTGAGACATTTTGCACACTTGCAAAAGTCATTAGCAATTTGTCAAAGACAGCCTCAGCCCAGTCAGATACAAGCTTTTTTGGGGGTGGGGTGGTGGTGACCAACTGTAGGGTGACCATATTTTGATTTTTGAAGATGAAACTTGACTTAGTCGTGATGTATTTTGATACTGTTTAATTAAAGAAGAAGTAAGTCATAACCTTCAGATGGCTTTCAAAAGTCAACAAGTGCAAAACTTTAATTTATCATATACCACCAGGAGTGGGATTCAAACGTACAATCCTTGAGTTGCTATACTAGCGTTTTTAGACACCGAGCTAGTGCCTCCTGACAACAAAGACTAAATCGTTTGAAGTAGTGTCCAAAGTTATATTTCAAATGAAACACTATGTACTGCTGTTTGTTCTGTCCATGAGAGGGATATTCGCAGCAGTTAATTTAAATATATGCCTATTTCCAGTGAAAAACGATAAAACCCTGACATTGCATTAATCTGTGAAACCCCCCGTACAGAACATGACATGTCTAAGAGGACATATCTGGGGAAAAGAGGACGTTTGGTCACCCTTGTCAACTGTAAACAAATTTGCACATAATTAAGACAACCTGTGACTGAACTGTGAAAAGAAAAGTAGCACAAATGTCACAAATTGTTTGCAATTATCACATGCCCCCATGTGAGCTGGCCATGTATGTAAAACAGTATGCAAAAGTGTAACTAGTACAAATTCTGTGTGGTTCCAACTGAAAATTGGTGGTTATTTTATTTATTTTTGCAGGTCGCTAACAGTCCAATTAGATACACAATTAAAACCCCCCATATTATCAGATACTGTAACTGTGAGACATGCTGTCTCAGAACATTGTTTTAACATTGTTCTCACTCTTTAATGTGTCTTTGTGCTGCAAAACTGTCACTAAAACACTTAAAAGTTAATTAGTTTATGTTGTGGTTGAACATACTGTCAGTGAGCTAGAGCAGTTTAAAGTTTGAAACACATTATTACTAAGACATTTCCTACATGTGTTCTCTGATCCATGAACAACAGTCTCTGAGGTGATTCCCGGGACGAAGGAAATGCCAAATCATTACTGTCAGCTTAACTTCTTGTCAGACAGACAGTGATGGCTCTGTGGAGAAACTTCCAGACAGGGAAGCTGCAAAATGTGTAGCTTCATGTGGTGACAACATGCAGAAAAAATGAAGACAGATGAACATGTCTTGGGTTAAAACTCGTGTCTGTCTTGAGGATAGTTTTAAATCACAAATGCTGTTTTATTGTTAGGATTCCAGTTACTTAAAAAAGAAGATTTTAGTGGTTTCATGGATTCCACCAAACTATAACTCAGAGTAGTTCACGGTGTAGCTGAAATCTCGAACCAGCTGCTTGCCAAAATACATTTCCTGCACACAGATATTCCTCTGCATAATTTTGCTACAGAGTTCATGAAGTGATGTTGTTCAGCTCAAGATCACACAAGAGTCAGTTTTTAATGTTGCATACACACTGTTCATTCAAAATATGTGCCTCAGCTCATGTGCAATAGGAAAAAAAAAAGTTGTAGTCGGGTCACATTGAACAGCTTTATGTTAACTGGATAGCTCTTTAACCAACAATTGATCCTGTAACAGCATTATTTTAAGAAGAGATGATGCCTGCAAAATTTTCATAATTGTCCTGAAAAACATGCATAAATCAAAACTAAAACGAACACCCTTTTAAAAAGTTTTCTCATTGTTAAATAAATAAACAGCTAAACTAGGAGTTGTATTAATTTTTTGTAGTTAATAATGAGGCCACATGATGAAGCAGTTATAAACAAAAAAGAAAGTGACCATTCAGCACATTTATAGAAAAACATTCCTTTAATTGCTGTTCTTTGAGATCAATTTGAATCATTATCAGCAGGTCAGAGCTGTACATGAACTGACCCTCAAAACCAGAATTGGAGCACTTCTACTTACTGACAGTTTTGATGAGATGACAAACTCAGAAATTATCATTTCTAAGAGTTATGTATGAAATAAGGAGAAACTCATGCAGTGCCATATATACATATTGTGTTTATATTTGAGGTAATGCACATAAAACAAAAAGAAACCAGACAATTAAACACTAAAACAGTAGTTAGTGGATTCAGATATTAATACTTTAATTAAAAATACACTAATAATTTCTATACATGCGTCAGATCTCCAATTACAAACATTGTTCACTGAAATCTGATGGAAGTTATTTTTCACATTGTCACCAATAGTTTTAATTTGTCTTTTGCAAATGTTTTGGGCAAAGAGAAAAAAACGTTAATTTGGGCTTTGATAGATTTACAACAGCTAAAGTGAAATAACATAAATAATAAATAAATATAAATAAAGTGTTTCAGTTCTAGAAGTCAAATAAGAAAACCTAAGTAATAAATTAAAATGAGTAATATACGGTTCAAAAAAGATTTTAAAGCCACATTTTTTCATGTCAATAGATTAGTATAAATAAAAACAAACAACATATGTATGTTTACAGTACAGTTTTAAGCCAAATCCAGTTAAGGGACAAGTACCCTACATGTGACCTATACGACATGTATGAGTGAAAAAACTGTTAAGGAACAGATTTTATTCCTTGTCTTTATTTATCATCATAGCTTTCAACTTTACTATAGTGATTGTGTTTGTTTTTTCTTGCACTGAAATATTTGCACTCTAATTTAGTTGTACAATGTCTCATTGCTATAATGACAGTAAAGATTCTGATTCTGAATTAACATTTGAGGAGTATATGAAACTATTCATATTGAGTTTTTTCTTTTACTTGCAGGTTATTTGTAACCGTGGTCAACATTAGGCCTAAATTAGTTTTTTAATGTGAGAGCACGTGCATTGTTTCATTATACAAATGAATTCATGCAAAACTGATCACATGTTTTTGCATAGTATTTATCTCATGACATTTTAAGATCATTTGGTCCGGCTCTTGGAATCAGTGTAGTAGTATTTACATGTTTCATCTGCAGAGATTTATTTATTTTTTTGTTTCTCTGTAGTTCTTTCTGATTTGATGCACGATACCCTAAGTGAGTCATCTTTTCTTGTAATCATACAAAGGATTAGTTTCAGTGGAGTTGGCTGTGATATGGAGCAGTTCTATACTTAAAATAACAAAAACCTCAATTTGAGATGCGAAAGCGGGAAGGTGCAGCTCTGTGATGCAGAAAGCTGATTAAAATAGAATGTTGCTGAACGAGCTGCGAAACCAAACAGTGGAATTTCCTTTTGATATGATTTGAATGCTGCTTTTCGTTTGTTGGGATTTGGAGCCTTGGCTCCTGTTCCCCCTTTTCACACTTTTTGAAGAGCTTCACAGAGAAGTGTGTGTGTGTGTTACAGACTGTACACACACACATGCACAGATGGCAGCTGCTTAGCGAAGCCTCTGAGTGGTAATTACTGAGTGTGAGGCGCATTACTTAACTCTTAGCGTTGCAGACTGCAGGATATCTGTATTGTTGCTGCTGTTGTAAGGGAGGAATTGATTTTTAAAGAGACAGGCTGGTTTAGGTCGTGGGAACAAACAGAGTCTGCAGTTTGTCAACAGGATAGCGCCGCTAACTTTGTGGTGTTTATTGTAAAAGGAAGTCAGGTCTGGAGCTTATTAAGGTTTTTGGTGTTTTTACAAGATAACTTTTTCTGCTCAAAATACAGATTATTAAAATTTTCAAGGTTTCGCTTTTTATGTATTTGATCTGTGTGCAAATATTTGTTGTAATCTATGTATCAAAAATCAGTTGGGTTACTTTTGACAATTTTCTTAGCAAATTTGGGCTTATTTAGACAAAACATCTTAAATTTGCACCTCAGGAAAATGGTTATAAAGCTGTTAAAGAAAACATAGAGTGGTTATGGCAAATTTAACAAGGACCTCTTTAGTTCTAAAGGAAATTGTAGCATAAGATCTTATATTCTAGGTCATCTACATTTTCTTTTGCTATGTTTAATTGTGTTTCTGTGTCAAAGTTGTTAATAATTTCTTGTTTATCTAGGATAGCTTCCCAGGGGGGGCCTCAATTTGGAGAGTTAAAAGTTTTTTAAAATTCTGGTTGAAACTTTAAAAAGTTCCTGCAGGTCCTGACCCCTAGATGCTCATTACTGTTACATTTAGGCTGCATGGCGGTGCAGTTGTTAGCACCGTTGCCTCGCAGCAAGAAGGTCGCAGGTTCGAATCCCGGCTTTGTTCCTTCTGCTTGGAGTTGCATGTTCTCCCCATGCGTGCATGGGTTTTCTCCGGGTACTCCAGTTTTCCCCACAGATCACAACATGCCCTATAGGCCCTATAGTATAGGGTACAGGGTACAGGACTCTCTTGTAAAAGAGATTCTGAATCTCAATGGGACTTTCTTGGTTAAATAAAGGTTAATAATTTGACTGTTGCAGGTGATATTTATACTGTTGGAAATAACCACATAATTACATGTAAATAACTATAAAACAACTTGACAATGGGAAGCTAGAGTAAAAAAGTAATTAATTATACATTTTACACAAAAGCTTTTTTCAAAGTGAGCCTTTAAGTGCTTAAAGCGGCACTCCGGAGGATTTCAGCAAGAGAGCAGTTTTTGAATCTAGCGTCCAAAGGCTCCTCCTCAAAACATCTCGACACGCGCGTCCGGTCGCGTGTGCGCGCGTGCACGCGGCACATATACTTCGGACATGAACTGTACAGCTCAATGTGTAGGGTTTAATCACTCACAGTTAACAATCTTATTCCAACAATACTACGAGGGTCTGATGAGCCCTCTCTGTCCCTGCTGCTTCTGATATTAGCTCTGTTAGCAGAGAGCTGCTGCTGGACTCTGAAGCTGAACTTGACTCGGCCCTGGATGAACTTTCTGATCAAAATAAACGCGTAATCCTGTCAAGCCTTACCATTCTGTGAGGTGAAAGGTTTAAAAATAAAAATAAATCCATCTTTAGCTGGAGAATGGGTAGGTTTTTAGTAGAAATGAGCCGTGAGTCCTCAGTGAACGGCTGAGACGGCAGAGAATCACACGGAGCGTCCTGTACGACAGCGCCCCCTACTGGTACAGGTTTGGTCGATGTGCGTGCATGTTGAGAGAATGCAGACATTTGAATTTCATTGGCTGAAAAATGTCGGCGGCAAGAAATAATGGAAAGGGGTCTCTAGGAGGAAGGAGGGTCTTCATCAGAATGACAGATGTTGTGGAACTCAACCCATAGATCATAGTTTAGACCTGAAATATCATTTAAAACATTTAGAAAACTTTGATACAGAGAAAAATGCTCCAGAGAGCCGCTTTAAATGAAAGAAAGCTTGACTCTTATTTAGATAATTGAAGACATTACATTTCTCATCCAGAAGATCAGAATTGAAACACCCTTTAGATCAGGGGTCACCAACCTGATGCTCATGGGCACCATGGTGCCCCCAGGAACTATTCAAGGTGCCCTCTGGCCTTTTGTCCAAATAACACGTCTATAATAAAATAAAATAAAAAGCCTCTGCCATCTTTTTCTAATCACAAATGCATCAATATTAGGGGTGTAACGAGATCTCGTGGTACGAGATCTCGTGGTACGAGATCTCGCGATATTAAAACGTCACGATATGTCTCGTTGAGATAACTTCTATCTCGCGAGACCTCATGACCGGATTATGTAATGGGTATTTGCGTTTCCGCAGGCAATTGAAACCTTGATTATTATAGGCTACACATGTCAACCTCGGGGAAACTACACGGTTTATGTTGTTATTGAAGCATGAAAACATATAAACGATCGTCTATTTAAAAAAAAAGAGTGAAAACATCGGAGCGCATCCTAAAGTGAAAGCGAAACTTAACTCTGCCGTTCCAGAGAAGCGCCTACCTGGAACGTGAATTAGTGAAAGAGCTGGGAGGACGATGTGTGTCTCAGTCAGAGCAGAAAGACTTGGATCCCCTTCTTGCATTAAGATCCATAACAGACAGAGTCCCAAGGAGGAGAGAGGAGAAAAGGAGACAGAGGTGTGTGCACTAAAATACAGTTTTATTCTATAAAAAGAAAAGCTTTTCTTAACTTTGCATTTATTTTCTATTAATGATCAAATCCTTTAAGGTTTGAGTGAAGTTTAACTGAACTGCTTCTATTTTTCAACAAGAAGAGAGAAAAGAAAACTGACAGAATAACAGCATTAGAGAGCTGAGAGAAGTAAAGAAGGACTGAAAGATCAGAAAGACACATATTTGGGGTGAGGTGGGGAGACACGTCCACTGCACTATTTTAAAGTCAGTTTAGAGACCTGTAGTTTATACTGTCTAAAAACAGTTCCACTATATTAAATGTATACGGCTGTTGTTTTTAGGTTTAATATCATGGCTCTGTTTAAGCAGTTCAAGTCCCCCTCTCTTCACCTGAAATCACATCTTTGTTGAGATGGGAGAGGAGGAGAGAGACAGGAAAAAAACATTTGCAGCAACAGTTTGATCTTTAAAATAATTCTTGAAAATTTGATTAACACCCCAAGATTCAAGAAATCAGAAAAAGAAAAACATTGAGTTTTTGGAAAAACTTCTAAAAGTGTTCGGAAAAAAGTGCTTTTTGATGCATAAATTTGATCTTTGAAGTTTTTTTGAAATTATTATTAAATCTCGTCTCGTCTCGTCTCGTGAACTCAATATCTCGTCTCGTGAATTTGTGTCTCGTCTCGTCTTGTCTCGTCTCGTGAGTTTTGGATCTCGTTACACCCCTAATCAATATAGATTTAAAAACTACAATTTTCTTCAAAATATGTTGTTATACATGAAATTAGTTTAACTCTGATCTATTCTAGTTTAAAGATAAATATTTTATCAACCTGGTAGCCCTTTACATGGATCAATACTCATGAAGTAGCCCTCGGCTTCACAAACGTTGGTGACCTTTGCTTTAGATGAAACATATTTAGGAATCTAAAGAAAGAACCTCAAGGTTCTTTTCTTCTTTTATCTCTTTGGTTTAACTAATTCCCACACAATTTTTATCAAATAAAATTAATTTAGCTTTCTCAAAACAAAGGAATGAGGAGAAGATAAAGGGGTAATTTACTATGGAGTATGTGACAGACTGAATCCTTTTTCCAGATTTCTTATCATGGCAGTGGAGACGGAGGGGAGAGTGATGACTCAGAAGGCGAGAACCAGGAGTTGGCACAGATTGATAGAGGTAAATGTATTATCCAAATGAGTTTTCTTCTAAATAATCATCAATGCACATTAGAAATTGTCCCAAGTCAACAGTACATGCTTGTAAATATGTGCATTTCCTCTGTTTTCTCTTTGATAATTCCTATCCATTAACTTCTCCAGAGAGACGGAGAAATTGCGCTCTCACCCCCTTGGCCACCAGCCAGCAGCACAACCAGGGTCCCCTCTCTCCGGCCCGGTTACGACGCCTCCGCCTTCTTTTAGATGCCAATCTGGACCGTCACTCATCAGAGGAAGAGCTCGAGAGAATCAGCTGTGGCGACAACAGGAAGTGGGTGTCTTCATTTCCCCAGCGCCACAGTGATCACCACAGCAGCACCTCAAGTGATGAGGAAGTTCGGGACCTCTGTGGCTGCAGGTCACCTCCTGCCTCCGCTAGGCCGCTGGTTGAACCCGGCGCCTGCCTCACTGCATCTCCCAGCCCTGTACTCTTCAGTTCCAGCCCACCACGTAACCTCAAGCAGCCTCCAATGAGATTTCAACTTCAGGTGGTTCAGCCAGCCACACGGCCCATTATTTTAACACATTTTGACCAATCAGCACCTTACAGAAAGTATCGGCACAGCTACAGTGGAGAGCCTGGGAGACCCAGTCTGGATCTGGAAAAAATGCAACAGGTTAGTAGTCAAACTTATGCTTAAATTTAGAATAAAAACTACCTGTAAGGGGCTGTATACAAATGGCTAAAATGAACATCCTCTGTAGGGTGTGCAGACTCATTTTTAGAGATAAGGTGAGCTCGGAGTAGAGCTGCTTCTCAGGCATCTGATTAGGATACTGGTTGCCTCTCTGGGGGTCTTCCAGGCACATGGAGAAGATGTCAGGGCAGATCAAGGTATTACTGGAGGGATTAAATGTTCTTTCTGGCCTGGAAACACATCGGGATACATGGGATGAGCTGGGGAGTGTCACTGAGGAGAAAGATGTCTGGCTTTGCAGCCCAACCTCGTATAAGTGTCAGAAAATGGATGATGGATGGACGGGCTTATTGAACACAGCAACAATTTCTTGGTTGATTATAGGGCTGGGTGAAATGGCTTAAAATCTATATTGCGGTATAAATTCTAAGCATATGCGGTAACGGTATATATTGCAGCATATATATATAAAGCATGCCGGGGGGTGGGGGTGCAGCCTTGTTTTTAAAGTCTCTCCCCAGACATTAATCTTTCACCCCGGGAGGAGACAGACTTCTATGCGCCTCTCACTGGTCTACCTGAGAAATACCCCGGTTTTTCACAACAAGTCACAATTTCCACCTGTAATTCATCAACATGCACTACTGCGGTAGGACGGTAGCGTCAAAATCTCTACCGCAAATTTATATAGTTATAAAACGTATACTGTTTATACCACCCACCCCTAGTTGATCAGACAAATTTGTGAAAGATGCAACATCTGGAGATTTATTTGAAGCATTTAGTCTCAGTCTGGTTTGGTCAGTACAAAAACTAGCATCAAACTGGAAATTGAAAGTGTTTCTATTCAGAACTTTCATTTTTAGATTTCTAACTCATACTTTGTTTGCAGTCACCTCAAGAGTTGTTAATAAAGTGCAGTTTTGCATGGTGGTACAGTTGTTAGCACTGTTGCCTCGCAGAAAGAAGGTCGTAGGTTTGAGTCCTCTGCATGGAGTTAGCATGTTCTCTCCATGTATGCATGGGTTTCCTCCGGGTACTATTATTATTACTCCGGTTTCCCCCATAGATCACAACATGCCCTTTAGTTTATAATCCAGGACTTCCTTGGAAAAGAGATTCTGAATTTCAATGGGACTATTCCTGGTAGAATAAAGATAAATAAATAAATAAATAATAAATGTTGATTTGTTGTTCAGTGTTTTCAAAGGGCCACTTCAGAACCTCAGGCCATATTTTGGTTCTGGATGGACAAAAATATCAGAACTGGGGTAGAACATGTCAGATAATCAGGACTTTAGGAACTAATGAATTGGTTATTAGTTATTCTAACAGTCGTGTAGTTATTGTAATCAGATATTACCCAGACACTATAAAGAAGAAGATCACTTCAGCCCTCTGAGCAAATCAAACTGGGATCTCAGTTTGGGGATTTAGTCCAAAAACACAATGACGACTCAAACACACATGGCTGCACAGAATGCAAACGGAGTCTTCCACTTCCAAAGCCGGACGCTCTCCACCTCGGTGGTCCGGCTGGAGAGGGATGAAGGACTGGGAGGCACGGACGGCAGATGTCCGCCTTCAATTCTCACAAAGACTGCTGAGTGAGGGGACACGATGGAGGGGCGGAGGCAGAAGGACAGGATTAAATAAACAACAGAAAAACGACAGCCACTAATGAGTCACGGAGAAGCTGCTCCACTAATCATTAAAATCCAATAGACCTGTTGGCCCACTCCGTGGATGGGAGAGTGAGTGCAGGGGGAGAAACTGCAGGTTTCAGGGGTCCATATGTCCACGAGGTTTTTAGAGGGAAAGAACAGATGATGAAAGACAGCAGGCAGCAATGAGTGTGTGTGTATCCATCATTCTGCTTGTCTGTGTGTACATCCTTTTTATTTTTTGCTGTATCAGTGTGTCTGTATATGTGAGCGTGTGTGCACGCTCAGTCAAGTGGAATGGGAGGTGCTGCGGGAATACAAAAGGGGGCCTGGAGAGGTAGCAGGCAGACACAGCCGGAGTTTCCCATTAACCCCTTAGCTGAAAAACTTCCAGACTCCTTGTAATTTCTTTAACAGATTCCCATTTGGAGGAAAAAACAAAGAAAGAAGTTAAAAATGCAGTTTAGAGGTGTTAAATGGGGATATGCTGTGTGAGAAACAAACCTTTTGCAGACATTTTACACAATAGTTAAAAGTTAGTCTTTTTGAGTAAAAATAAAACTTTTTAATCATATCCGAAGAGTTAAAAACTTTTATCCAGCCCTTTATAAGACCAGTAATTGACACATTTGGTTGTAGTTTCCCAGTGTGACCACTTAGAGCTAGAGTTGCATACTCGTATGTCTTATTTCATTGAGAGCAGAGGTTAAAGGGTCAATGAGTTGCTTTTCTTTTAGTCCCTGCTAATCCCATCATAATCCACGTCACAGATGAGGCCATTTGTTGGTGTAATTATCTTGGAGGAGCAACAGTTTGTGCGGCAGATGCTGCTGATGGACGATGGAAACTTGTTGCTCAGTTGTTTCAGCAGCATAGATGATTTCTTGGGTGTCTTCTTTTTTGCCACCAGCTGCTCAGTTAGCAGGTTGATCCTTTGGTCAGTAGTAGAATTTGGTTCTTAATGCTGTACAAGCTTTTAGGAATGAACAAGCACAGATAGAAACAGCTGCTGTGATTCTTCAAGAATACGCTTCAGCGTCTAAAATGACTTTAGGATTAAAACATAAATGATCATTAAAGATGAACCAGGATAAAGTAACAACAAAACAAACAATTTAAGTCTGTCAGAGTGTAATTAGGTCATTGTTTTGATGTAACATGAGATAATTCATTCAAACTTGGCATTAAACCGAGAAGCTGACTCATATTTGGAGTAGAATTTCTGTATTTTTTAATTATTATTAAGCAGCCAATTCTCAGAGGGACTGTAGTGTCACTGATACAGAAAAGATCAGGGTTGGCAGGAGGGGAGCATGAGGGCAAGTGCACAGCAGCTCTGTCCCACATCACAGCAGCAGGAGTCTTCTGTTTCCTTTCTTTCCTGCTCTCTTTGGAAGCTGCCTCCCCAACTTGAGACAATTCAGTGATTGTGTGGTCCCTCCACCCCCACTGTGTTTTTTTTTTATGAGAATGGTGAAGCTGCGTGGACATCAAGGGGAGTGGGAGACAGGATGTTGCATAAGCTTCAACTGTTTAGTCAGAAAACTGGATTTGCCTTATTTTCTTCATCACTCTGATTCACCATCTTGTAACATATCAGTGTTAAGTGCAGTTTTTTTTTTGTCAAGGGTAGAAGGGTTTCAGCATATGGCAGTAATAAAGTTAACCTTTTATTTAAGCATTGCATATTTTGTTTAGCATTATTCAAAAACAAATAATAATCAGTTCTGACTTGTCAATGTGATCAGTTAAATTACATTTATAGTTTTTGCAAATCAGCTGCTGATTGATGCATTACCTGGATTTACATTAGATCCTGCAAATTCACTGACTTTATTCATTAAATTTAGATGACATCATGACCTTATTTCATCCTAAGGTTTTGACCTCACACTTCCCATCATGAGGGGAGAGCTTGTGTTGTTTCAGCTGCTTGTTCACCTCCTGATTTTAGTAGACCGTTGCATGCTGCATTAGTGGCCCATTGTAAAACAGGAAGAGCAACGGGGCAAAGTCTGCAGGCAGGTTTATTTCTCCAGGCACCTGTACAACTGAACAAACGCTAAGTCACACAGCTTTTTGCAAACATTTGTTTAAAGATAGTGTTCCTGTAGAGTTTCCCCTCTTTTGGTCATGATACACACACTCTAGTGCTAGGTTACTAAAGGTTTAATGCACAAATGTACACTTGCAGCTTTTTGTCTGAATTGTCATAAACAGTTTAAATGTCATAGAACCTTCTTGTTTTCCACAGAAAATGCTGTTGAAAAAGAACTGTGGAGGGAAAACGCGGACCATAAAGATCCGGGTGAGTTGGTTTTCATTCAGTATATTTTGTCACATTAAATGAGAGTAATTCATTAAAAAAGTTGGGAGGCTAAAGAATAATGACAAGCATTCAGAGTGGCAATGATTCAATTGATTGATGACTTGTCATAGCATTTATTTACAGAATCACATACATTTTTCACCAGTCTGATGATGAACAAGTCTTTATGTAAAATCATCTTCAGCTCTTTGAAAATATGTGGTGAATCTCTGTGAAGCTCTGTGGTGGCAAATATAAATGTGAAGATATAGTTTACTCCTCAACAACTTATTTAATATTTGACTTGGATGATTTTTGGCTTTGTCATGTTGTAATGTGGTCATACCACTTTGGTAACCACTGATCCAAAGTCCAGTCTTTATGCTCTATGCTAGAGGTAACCAATCCTGGTCCTCGAGGGCCGGTCTCCAGTGTGTTTTAGAGGTTTCCTTGCTGCAACACACCTGATTTAAATGTTGAACTGCTCCCTCAGTGTGCCTTCAAGGCCATTTGAAGCTTCTTAATCACCCACTAATTCAGATCAGGTGTGTTTATGCAGAGACCCATCTAAAATATGCAGGACTGTGGTCCTAAAGGACCAGGATTGCCCACCTCCATTCAATGCTAACCTGAAGCTTTCATTTTAAGTGCATTTTCTAAAACTATACAGCTGTTTATTTCTAATTTCTTTCTGCATATTTTGTTTTGGAATTGTTGTTACTTCCACCTTTTTTATTGTTTTTTTTTTTTTTTTGCTCAGCCATATTTCTTCTTTAAAAACATTGGTTCATCCCTTTCAATATCTCATGAGGATGGATTTTAATGAAACTTTTAAAATCCTTTCATCATTTGATGTTCATCAACACAGGCAGGTAACAGATTTAGACGATAGTACGATAACCTTGAGCAAGAATACAACAGTTTCAAAAAATTTGCAGTATCATAATGCGTTATTTTAAAAGTACGTGCACAAAAACCACACCACTTTCCACAGAACAAATAGTATGATAGCTAAGAGTTCTAATAAAAAGGTCTAATATTGATTATTTTAATTATGTAAAGGACTTTCTGGAGACTCATGTAGGTTTTGATATCCTGACTTTTTAAAACCATACCTTGAATCTGGTAACTGGTCCATGGCTAGATGATCCACAACTGATAAACTTTTGATTTCAACCCAGTTCAAGATACCTGCCAGAACTAATCAGCAACACAAACATGTCTACAACTCAGTTGTTTTTGCAAATATTGAGCTAAAACCAGTGTTGTTTTTGGCAGCCATCTGAGTTTTAGTCTTAGTCTTTTGGACTAAAATGCTGATTAGTTTTAGTCCAGTTTTAGTTGATGAAAACCCCAAAAGGTTTTAGTCTAGTTTTAGTTTAAAAAAACATATGAATCCTTTAACAAAGTCATTTATGTCAATAAGTTGTAAATTAGAATCACCTGCTGTCTGTCCAAACATCCTGCAGGCTGTTTATTTAGTTTAAAACCTGTGAACTCCCATTCTGTGCTGCACACTAAACACTGAGTGTGTAAATGCAATATGAGAGATATATTAATATATGAAATGTATAATAGTATAAATATAATCAGATACAAATAACAATAAAAACAAACAATGTGGTCACAACAGAAGTTGTAAGAGTTTCAGTCCATCTGACCCACAATAGGCTCAGTTCCAGGAGAGTTCATTTCTTAAATCAGTTTTCTTAAATCCAAAACAATCTGAGCTAAACAAGTCAAAACCTTAAGCTAATGATCACAATGAAGTTCGTACAGCTTTCTACTGACACCACGACCGTATAAATACATCTCTACTTAACACAGTCAGATAATTAATGTTACAATTCAGACAACAAACAAGCAAGTCGTGACAATCAGCTCAACTAATGAAGTGAATTAACAACAAAGTAAAGTCAAATCCACTGATGGGTCCCATCAAAGTAAGTTAAAATACGATTTCAGTCCACTCACAAAACTCCCATAGGCCACTTTGGTATTAACAGGAAAATTAAGAAAAAAAACTCCAAAACAGGCAAAAACTACAGGAACTAAAGTATTCAATCAACACCATAAGTGTAGCTCTAACGTTCGGCCACAATGATAACAAAGACATGTCACTGTTATGAATATGAATAAAATCACTAATCAGGACATAGAGCTATTCAGTTTAGCTTTAGTTCGTAGACATTTTAAATGGGGGAACTCAGCGCTGCATTTTTAGTAAAACAAAAGAAACAAACAAGGGATGCACCAAAACAGCAGCATGACTGTAGCATGCAGCAGCAGCCACTGAGAAAACAAACAACACTCTGGTTCTGGTCTGACTCGAGTCCACTCAGGGCTGGACTGGGACGGAAAAACATTGTGGCAGCCCAGCATGATCTTACAGGTGATGTTCAGTTTCTGTCCGTGGGGGCTTGAGGACTGTAAGCTGTGTCACGCGTGTGTATGCCACCTGTCACTCAGAGGCTCGGAGCCGCTGTGAGGATGACTCATTGCGGGTCGGACCGGCTCAAATTCACGAGCAGAGATAATGAAATAAGTCCACACCGCAGACATGCTGCACTTATCCTTTTCTCGCGTGCTGGCTGCATTATTTGCTCGTGACATCACACGTTTCGGCGTGTTGTTTTGGTGATTTGGGTGTTTTGGCCGAAAACCGAAAGTGCACTTTTGGATAACGTTTGGCCGAAAATTTTCAGTGCATCCCTAAAACAAACCAAATGACTCACCATTTAGTTGATTAAAAAAGGACACATATGGAATCAATCAGCAGGGTTGTCACAAGTTGTCAAGCAGTTTTCACTCAATAAGTATCCATTTGTGAAGCTCTCACTATTTGCTTAGTTAAATGAAGGTGGTGAATATTTAGTCCAGGTAGTGTTTATTTGATTTGACTGGAAATTTACCTTTTAAATGTGTTTGAAGATTACCCTTGTTTCAGATTTACCTTCTTCATTCTCCTGGTGTTTCAAGAGAAAAAACACCAAACTGGTAGCCTCTTGATACCATCCTGTAATATCAGCATTGATTATGAGAATTCTTTAGCTTGTTCATGGGAGCATTAATGTGCTTTATGAAGAACACAACCAGCTTATTAGATTGTGAATAATTAAATACTTGCTGCTTGTTTCAGCTTGCATAGACAGCATCTGTTTAACCAGTAGAGATAATGACATAACGTCTAAGTTATTTGTGTTACAAATACAATTTTTAATACCAGGATCTATTTGTATCTGAGAAAAAGAACAAAATCATGATGTTAGCTGAATGCAAACACAAACTGTGCACTTGGAGGTCTCTTTGTTAGGCAGGATCAGGATGTCCATTACGGATAAGGTTGCTCGGTTGCCCTGTGAACAGCCAGGCTGGTCCTGTGGCCAGCACCTTGATCTCCATCCAGACGCACACTGGGACGGCATCTGGCCACAGCGTTTGTTCCTGTGCCCTGCTAGCTGCAGAGAATCTGATAGCACCAGCAGGTTGTTTTTGCAGTGATAACCATCAAAGGTTGTTTCTCAAGTTTGTGCCACTTGTTAACGGGGCAGTGCATTGATCAAATTTACATTTAACTTCAAATTTTGCTCCAAGTGATCACTAAAACAATGAAGTCAATGAAAAACTATTAATGTTAAAATTATTTTGTCCCATTCTGCTTTGCCAGCATATTATTTTGTTCTGCTTTCCAAATGACCCTCACTTTCATCCACTAAACGCAACACTCATCGTTTTAAGGTTTTTAAAGTCACAAGCAGAGATGGTAGGATGATGGAAAAACACAAGTTAATGTTATTGTCATTTGTCCAGGCTCCTGTAGCAGCTCTTCTTTCCAACTCAATGAGTGTTCACGTTAAAAAAACGGCGACTTTATTATATTAACCAAAAATACTCATGATTATAGTTTTTTTCCATAACGAAATTACAGGATTCTTACAGGTGCTTGAAATAATTGAAAATACTTTTAACTGCATCAGTTAATTAGTTTTCATGTAGTTCTTTCAAGGTTTTAAAAGTTACTGAGTCTTCATTAAAGTGCTTGAAACAGTAACTGAATTTGATTAAAGCTCAAAAACATTTTAATCTCTCTTCAGAGCTGGAATTGCATTGCTTATTTGTAATGTGTGTGTTTGGGTGTCACATGTACAAAGATTTATAGTAATTAATTATTGATCATGGTAATCTTAATGATTTATTTCCTATAATTGAACCAGCCTACTTGATAAATTTTAATACGCCAGCTTTCCACTTTGTTGTCTTTAAAAGAAAGTTAAAAACATTGTAAATAAAAACTCCTTTTCTATGTTTTCCCTCTGATTTATCCAACGATCATCCATCAGTTCAGCTCAGTCTGTGAGTGCGGATTTTGTTTGAGGGAAGTTCGACTGGAACGAGTCTCAGCATCTTGGCACGGAGCGGGCCACTCCAGAAGGATGCTCAGTGTGGTGAGAGGAGTGACGTTATTATCACGTTGTGTGGGATAGTGTCAGTGGGACCTTATCACACTCGTGTTTATGTATACACACCAACTGTAGCAGCATCTCATGTGCACAGATAGAGGTTTGTCTGTGGAGTCAGAACTAAAGATGATCTCTGAGTGAGTGGCGGTGAGAGGTAGAGCAGAGGAGGAGGACGAGGAGGAGGTGGAGTGCATGCAGTTCCCTTGTGGTGTTTTTCCAGGGATGGAGTCATTTTCCATTTATAGCCCGGCCGGCTGCGATCTGTTTAGCTCCACTGAAACATACAAGTATTGCTCATTATCCTCTGTTCTTGCTGGTGGTGTTGTTGTCCCCGTCAGTGACGTCTGCGGGCTCTGGGTTTGTTCCAGCTTTTAGATTTTCCTTGAAATGAGCACACAGTGAGTCTTTGAGCCATTTGCAGGCCAGTGTTGACTCTCTATACTCTTTGTGTCTCTCTCTACTGGTCACTGCTCATCTCTCTCCCTCTTTATCTGCAAGTCATTGGTTTCCTGGCCACAAACCAGAGAAGAAACGGGGTCTGATGGGGCCCTGGTTTTAGTTGCAGGGGTTGAGAATGTCGATGGTGGTGTGTGTAAGCAGTTGGAAGGCACAGATTTGGCTGCTTCTGAGGCTTTTTCTCTTCAGGGGCTGAAGGTGAACAGGCGAGCGTGTCGAAGGCCTCAGCAGGCAGAAGCGATGGCGTCTGGTTTCAGCCACAGAGTGATTGTGTATCGAGCAGGGTGAGGATTGACTGAAGTGAAGAAAGCGCTGCAGATATGGAGGGAGTGTACTTTGGTTCATATTGAGGTTAATTACAAGGATGGGATGTCGAGAGATTTTCAGCTCAAGCTGGACAAACATGTTTGTGAAAAATTGATTAGGTAGGAAAACAAAAAATGTAAACTTTTTTTTTTTAGTTTGTGCCACTTTCCTCAAAAAGGTAAATATAATCATCTTCAGTTACAGTACACATTTATAATTAGGTAGTACGTGTGGACTGCCTGAGGCAAGAAGAGCTGCAGCATCAACAGCTACATTTACAACCAGAAAGACTCGACTCTGAAAAAGAAGCTTCAACATAAACAGCGTTTTATGATCGGCTGAATGTCATATTCAGAGGTATCAGTAGTAAAATAAAGCCATGTGTTTTATATATATGATTTTTTATCTTTCTTTTTTACAATTAAATGTCAACCAGTTTAGGTTTTTTGATGACTGAGGCTAATTTTTTAGAAGTCAGAGCAGCTAATGGTCGCTAGTTAACTCTGATAGCTTTATTCTTTATTTTTGTAAATATTTATCCATCCTTTCTTTTTCAACTGCTTATCCAGTGTTGGATTGTGGAGGTAATGGGTCTTTGAGGGTACTTCAGACATCCCAACTCCTCCTGGCTAAGGTCCCAGGTCACAAATGACCTATAATCATTCCAGTCAGTTCTGGGTCTGTCCGGGGGTCTCCTCCCAGTGCCTGGAAAACCTCCAAAAAAAGCAACCAGGACGCATCCTAATCACACACCTGGACCACCTCAGCATCATGATGATGAGGAGGAGAAGCAGTTCTCCTCCAAGCTCCTCCCAGATGATGGAGCTCCTTTCTTTATCACTGAGGCTGAGCCCAGCTGCCCTACAGGCTGATTCCAGCCACTTGTATCCAGGGTCTTGTTCTTTTGGTCACGATCCAAATCTCATGACTTGGAAGGATTTAGACCAGGGTTTTCAATTCCGGTCCTCGAGGGCCACTACCTGCATGCCTTCTGTGTTTCTGTGCACCAACACACCTGATTCAATGATTTAATCAGCTCTTCAGCATGTCCTCAAGTTCTTCAGAAGCCTGATCACCCACTGATTCAAACCAGGTGTGTTGGTGCATGGAAACATAGAAAACATGCAAGTAGTGGCCCTTGAGGACTGGAATTGAACAACCCTGATTTAGACCGACCAACAAATTAAGCCCTTTGTAATTTGTCTTATTTCCTACCAGAGCCAGTGCCCTCCTCATGAAGCCTGGATCCATGAGTCCATCTCTTGCTCCATCCTACCATCTCTTGTGATAATAAACTCCTCAGCTTGAGTCTCACTCCCAATCCAGAAAAACAATTTTGCCCTTTTTCCAATGTTTTATTTAATGATAAAAATTACAGAATTGCTTAACATAAACATTTATTTAACAACACTTAGAAGAACTTGGACATACACAGAAGAAAATCCCCGCAGACTGTAGCTGCTGCGTTTTCTTTATCACATTTAGTAATCATTCAAGTATGCACAGTCACGGCTGATAACAGATTACATTTAAAATGTGGAAAATGTTAGCTAATTTAGACATTGGGCAGGTTAATTGTAGAATGAGAACAGTCAAAGAATAAATCAGGACGATGTGAAAGAGAGAAAGTCAACAATCTCCTCATCTAATAGTTATAGTGAGTAAGAATTCCTCCCAGACTTTGGTATATTTTCATATTTATTGTCCTTCCACCCAAAAGATAAACTTCTGACACAAGACACCTTTGCAGTGTTTTGGGTGTTTAGCTCACAACTTTACTACAGAATAAGTCTGAAAGTTGTTTGCCCTACAGATGATGACCTGTATCTAACACCATCCTGGTGTTTGGTTACTCCTTTGCAGTTGGGCTGACTTTCATCAGCCATTTGGTAAACATCTTGAGAAAACTCAAACATTTTACTGCTACTTCTTCCAAGACTCTGGTTTCCCATGATTCTCTTTTTATGCCTGTTTAAATCAACATTAGTACATGATACAGCTCTAAGTGGTTTTGGGAATTGTTGCTGAGTTACTTCAGCTCATTCGTCAGCGCTGGATCCCAGAAGATGCTGACTGAAGTCATAGCAACACCTGTGGCCTCCCTACATGGGATTTTTCTCACTGGAACCAGTCGGTTAAAGTAATGCATCCGTCTCACTTCTCAGTTCCTGCATGGAATCGGCTCACTGCAGCCTCTGGAGAAAGTGCTGCCTCACTGCCAAATCCAACAGTCATTTCCTGTCGTTTCCTGTGGGGAGGAAAATGACTAGGGCTAATTTTAGACGTGGGGCTCGTAGAACCGCAGAGGAGGGGAGTGATGGGGTGTCTTTGCAAGTGGAAAATCATTTATGTCACTAAAACTGCAATGAGAATGAAACAAAATTCCTGTGAAAATGTTTTATTTACTTTTCCATGATGTGTTGTTTTCAGACACTTCTCTTGCAGGATTGTGAGATATTTATTAGCCTAAGTTTAAAAAAACAACTTGCTGTTTGTGCCAATAAGTCAATCTTCTGTTTTTCAGAATCTGACCAGCAGTCGTCCTCCACCCAGGTACACCTACGACCCGTCCATCTTCGCCTTCCGCTCCCTGAGCACAGTGCCTCGCTGCAGCCCCCTGACTCCATCTGAGGATCCTCCCTGCTCATAAGCACATTTCCCTCCTCCTGCCAAACACCGGCTTCACACCTCCTCATTTCCAGGTCGCTGCTTTTTTGTGGCTTCTGCAGCAAGTTCAATAAAACAGACTATGAAGCCGACCGCTGGAAAGTCATTTGAACTGTTGCACTCTCAGGTAATCCCTCCGTCTCTTCGATCGCTGCAGAAATCAGGAGTATTTGGAGAAAATCAATACGCCCTAGCAAAACTTTCCCATGGATCATAATTGTATGTATAGCACTAATTGAGGAAGACATGATCATGGACTGTGGACTAAGAAGGGGAACCCTTTCTGAAGTTGTAGTTTGAGTCATATTGAAGGAAATGATGCATGTTTGACAATCAACTGGTTCCAGGGTTTCTTCCTTTGTAACTTCCTATCTAAACAAGGCGAGGTGAGTCATCTACTATCTTGTTATGCTTAAAACGAGACAGCTGTCGCATTTATCCATCTAAAAAAACCTACTATGGATGTGTTATTGAATACTCAGTACTGTAATGTTGAGCTAAAACAAACTGTAGGCCGGATAGTGGACCTTTGATGATGTTAACGAGTTGTCACTTGTAGTCCAGGTCAGAGTTCTTCTTTATGTTTTGCATGAATTCCACAGTTGAACAGAGAGATATGTGGAAACAATAATGACCGTAGTTTGTTGCACTTTTGGCTAAACGGTGCCGTGTTCTGGATAGCCTACTCGTAGTGTGCCATTCCTGTTTTACCAACAATGAAACTATTATTTTCAGGCAAACAGAAGCACTGGTCTGACGTCCCAGTGTTTCTAACGTTCTCTTAATGCCTTGAAAGACATTCCTGTTACATTAAATTTTACCTGAGGTACTTCTCAGCTCCTGAAACGAGCTGACGGGTTCAGTAAACACAACGCCACCGCTGTAACTAAGATTTTGTCAAACTGAATGTAACCTTGAGACTTTTTTGTCCATTGTTGCACAAAAAACCAACCAATAAATGCTCTGTGGCCTCTTGTTGATGAAATGATTTTTGCTTAGAAAGAAATGCAGGGTGAATTCTATTCTTTTGCATCCTGAATCTATGGAAAGCTGTTTTACTTAAATTTAAATAAATACATAAATACTGTTATTAGGAAATAATAAGTACTCCATGAAATAAATACCCCCCTTAAATAAACAGTAATTCATTTTACTGATCTAATGTACTGTATCATGCAAGTTTTTCATTTTTCTTCCAAACAGCCTGAACTTTTTCTATTTAAGTGATTTTGATCAATAGCTCAAGTTTTTTGAAAGTATTTGTAAGTTTCTTCTTTGGATTTTGGTTGATTCTCCGCAGTTTTTTAAAATTCTATGACACTATATCATTTCAAAAATATTACAAGAAAATTTGGCTCCTTGAAATCTGGTGTCAAAAACTGATTTGCAGATTATTATTCATGCTTTAACCCATCGTTTTTAGATGACTGCAGTGAAAATGTGATTTGTGGGTGTGAAAACCTTCAAAAGGAAAAAAAAAATCCATAATTAAATGACTCAGTAGAGTAACTCACGTAAAGACTTCCAGCAACTTCCAAGTTATGTACAGACAATTTTATTATATAACAAAATACAGTTTATAATTTTTTGTACTATGAGACAGAACAGGAGAGGTTGTGGGAAGTGTGGGAGAGGTTTAAGAAAAAAAAACTGAGTAGGATTTCACAAAGAAAGGAATCCCGATTTGAGTAAACACACACCGAGCGCTCACCAAGGCAATCTTGTTAAAAAGAGAACTTTGGGCAGTGTGTGTGTGAGTGTGCGCGCTCACAAACACACTCCACTTAGCTTGAGTCATTATCAGCTTACGTTTCATCCAGTTCTCCATCCAAGTGTCCAGATGGTCAGAAAAGCTGCTTCAATGCGTTCCCTCCCTGCTACACACTCCCTCCTTTAGAGGAAAAAAATAGTAAAAGGTTACAGCAGCGATCAACTGAAGCCGAACAGGGAGGGAAGCCAGGTTGGTTTATCTGTGAGGAGAGCAGGACTCCATTTAAGTCCAAATTATTCAAATGAAAGACAAACATCAAGTGCTCTGTCTTTGTAGCTGTCAGGTTGTGAGGAGGAGCAGGATGAGTCTAAATGTTGTGTTTTCTCTGTCAAAGTCTGAGAAGTGACATAAATAATAAGATGTAGGAATTTGGGACTGAAGTGGGAAGATAATAGTCAGAGAACGAGGGGAAACCGAGGCGTCAGCCTCTAATGTCAGTAGCCAAACTTGTCGTTGAGGTGAGTGCGACCATCTCCAGTCTGACCTGTGGGAGAGAAGTGGAAATCTTCAGAACCAGAGCTGCATGCTTTCATAATCGCAGAGCTTCCATTAAATCTGTTTCAGAGCTCCTTTTATTCAGACTTATCTCATCGCCCTGCAGCTACTCTGATCTGCATTCCTCAGTGAACAATAAAACTTGCTGCTATTCCAGCAGCACAAATGGACCTTAAGAGCTTGTTTACTTCCATCATTCATCTCATGTAAGTTTGAAATAAGGTTTTAAAGAAAATGTTAGAAGATCTGGAGATGTTACCTGCAGGAGGCATCCACACTGAATAATCAGGGTCGTCCTGTGGATACTGGCCTGACAGCTGCACCGGAGGCTGAGGAGGCACATCAGGAGGACATCACTCCATGCTGCATTCATGTTAAGTCTAGAGTGTGTGTGTGTGTGTGAGAGGGGCCTACCCTGCTAGGGCCCATCACTCGTTTCTTCTTTTTGGGGCTGGGGTCTGCTGGTGGCTCAGTGCTGCCCCCTGTCTTTGGGTCTGTGGACATGCATGTAGAAAACAGAATCTGAAGTAAAATAACTCAAACATTAACTGATTTTTGTTTATTTCTGAATAAATGTTTGTAAATCAGACAATATGAAATTCTTAAGAATAAAATAAAGGAAAAAATAATCTGAAGATTAAAAAATTTGCTCTAAAAAAAGGCTTTAAATAAATTATTTTACAAAAATGTTTTTCACAACTTTTCCTAAACATATGTTTAAGCATATGTAGTCAACAGACATGTAGATTTTTCTTGATTTGTTTTCATCCTTAAATATTTTAAATATTCTAAATAATCACTACCAGGACTGTTGTGTGAACTTGGTTTAGCCTGTTTGTTTAGGAGCTAAATGCAGCTCTGATAAGAGGACGAACATTAGGAGACCCACCTGGCCTCGGGGGGGCTGCTGACTTCCTGCTGCTCACAGTAACCTCCTGCTCTGCTTCATCCCTCTGCTTCCTTTTGTAAATTTGATCTGATGAAGTCAAACAAAAAAAGATAAAATTAGGAAATTTTAATCATTTGGTTTCTGTTTGGATCCACTTAAAAATAATAAACTAAATTGGAACATTTCTCTGCAGGATGTTCATAATCCTCACTACCTGAAGACCTTTAAACACACACAGTACTGCCACCTAGTGGGAGAACAAAGCAGCCTCTTGGTTGCTCCTTCTGGAGGAAACTTTACCTTTGACCTCCAGGGACTCGTCTTTCAAAGGAGCGCTGGCTTCAGATGTGGAAGCGCCAAACTCCTCTGTGTCAGATTTAGACTCGGCTATGCTGCACTCGTCACCATCTTTATTTATCCCCGCCTCCTCCTCCTTCTCCTCCTCTTCTTCCTCCCCACCGGGCGGAAGCTCTTTCATGTTGAAGAGCTCTGCGGGCAGGTTGGGCCGCTTAGGAGGCAACTTCTGCAGAAGAGAAGAGGATGAGCAGCAGGTAACGGATACAAAAGTCTAAGACTGATTTCAGGTTTCTAGATCACCCACCCCGATGGTCCCGGTTTTCAGTTTAAATTTGCTTCCTCCCTTCATGGCTCCAAACAGCGGTAAAGTCTTCTTAGGCTTCTCTGCCTCTGAGCTCCCACTGTCACAACAACACAAAGAAACACACTTTAACTTTGTGGGTTTAAATAAAGATTTATCAAGATTAAAAAAAAGGTAATAAACATGCTGCTGCCGCCTCACCTGGGAAGCAGCGAGGGCATCTGCGCTGGCCGTGTCAGATCCACCAGCTTACGAAGCTTCTGAGTCTCTTTACGTAAGTCAGCCATGTGCACATGAAGCTTCCTGCGCTCCACGGCATCCATTGATGCCTCGCTTTTCACTGCCGTCATGAAGGCATCCAGTGAGTCCTCAGTGGAGGAAGACGAAGAGCCTGTGAGGAGTCATAGTTTAACACACACACACACTGAGGCTTTAAAATGTTGTGACGTCTGTTTGCAGGCGATGACACACCTTGTTTACCAGCGTTGAGTTTTTTCAGAGTGTCTGCCAGCTCCGTCTCCACCGCAGACAGTTTGGCTACCTGCAGGATAAAACCCAGAATGTTTCAAGGAAATGTATAGGAGTCTCAATAACTTATTTTAGGATGGCTAAGCTGTATGTTTGGACAAAAAGTTGTGAGTTAAAAATATAAATTAATTCATGTTACAGCACATTAAAATGTTAGAATCTAGCCTTGAAAGGAAGCATTTAAAGAAATATTTCACTATGTATGTGCTTCAGAGCAGATATAGAGTCTGAGATCACCAACTTAAATACCCAACACTATCAGTTTTATTAGTAAAAAAGTAATTAGGAACAGATTAAGACTTTTGCACAGAACTCAATTAGGAAAACACAAACTGAGCTGTTTACATTTCTAAATCTGTGCCTTAAGTCTTAAAGGTTTTCTGTTTTTCCTTGACATCCCCCCCACTCTCTGTAAGCTCATCCTACATGTTTACCAAAGACTCGTAGGTCTCGGGCCGCTCCTCAATCTTTCCCGCCTTCTTCATTCTCTCCTGCCTCTTCTTCTCCACAGTGCCGGTTCGATCCAAGAAGGTGTCATCGTCGCTGTCGTAGTAGTCTTCTTCCTCCCAATTTTTCTTCCTCCGCTTGCGGGACACTGAAAACAGAACAACTCTTACTGTAGCCTGATTAAGCTCCACCCTTTTGGGGTGTTTTCTCTGAGTGGAGCATTCACCTGCTTCCTGCCGCAGCAGCCCTCTGGCCTCAAGCATCCGACAAGCCTCCAGGCAGCACTGGATGGCTGCCTCCTTCTTCTTCCCTGTGTGGGTTACCTCAGCAACCAGCTGACGGCCCATTGCGTCGTCCACGGGCAGCCTGATAAACACACATGATTTTTAAAGATGGTTCTCAAAAGAAATTCATAAAGCAAACTTTTAACATTGCTTACTTTATTCTGCAGAGCCATGTGCCGTGGTTTTTGTCTTCATACTCAAACTCCAGCTCCTCTCCTATGTTACAGACACCCAGGTTAGAAAGTCTGGAGAAAGTAAAACCAAGAAAAAGAACGAGTCTGCAGAGTCTCACCCTCTCTGTCATAGAAACCCTGCAAAGCTTTCTTTGGGTCTTTTAGGTATGCTGCTTCCTGGTCTTCATGAAACTCTGTTGAAAATGGGTTTTCCTCATTCTCATCTTCTGCTGGAGCTGCCTCCTCATCTGCAGGATGGATTTATGAATGCAGAAGGATTAAAATAAGTGACCAGCTGGTTTAGTTGTGTCTCAAGTAAAGAGAAATCTGACAGAATCTTAGAACTCTGCTCACCCATTCCCCATGTGCAGCCCGAGTCTTCATTTTTGCTTTGAGCCTTGCTGCTCCCCTCCTCCTCCACCTCCTCCTTGTCCTCCTCTCCATCAGAAAGGTCTCCCATCATCCTCTTCTCCAGCTCTGCTCTATGTTTGTGTGCTCGCTCTCTCAGCTCCGTCACTGTCAGCTCAGACTCCTCTTCCTCGTCAAACTCTGGACCCTGTGGAGGAAACAAAGCTCCTTTAGTTTGAGCAGATTTATGGTTGCAATTCAGATTTTTTTTATTTTAATTTTTAACACAGATTTAAGAAACAAGGCTGCAGGCCAGATTAAAGACTGGGTAGATGTAGATATTTTCTCATTCCATAGTGATGGCATCACATTTTTAGGATGATTAAACATTTTGTCACAAAGATAATTTAAACCCAAAATGCAGCCTGCTGGCCTTTGGCAGCCCCCCCAGAGTGATTTTGTGAAGCTCCTGGCTGAGGTTCAAGAACAGTAGAATTCTGACTGTGAGCACATACTCCAGATGCAGATAAACAAGTCTCAAAATGTTCGTGTTCAGAGTTTTACTAATTTGAGACCTACCAAAATGCAGAAAAATGAAAAACTTAAAGAAAATTTCAATTACAATACAAAGTATTTGTCTGTCATGAACCACATTTTTTTTTTGCTTTTAATTTAATTTCATTCTAAACAGGACCACAAACCCTCGCTGACTTGACTAAATACGGTGGAAAAAAAGTGACCCACATCTTGTTCTTGTTGCTGATGATGGACAAAAATTGGCTTTCAGGACAAAAAATCTTCACATCATATCTAGTGGATTTCATGCTTTTATTTGATGAAGGCAAACATACAAAACCCTCTTTTATGCCTCGAATCTACAGAGATTTACAGATCCAAGTAATTTGTTCTTTTATATTATTATAATATATATAATGCACTTTTAATGTATTTTTGAGCTGAGAAACAAGAAAAAAATTTTTTACATAAAAATAATTTTTGCATTTTTTTTTTTTTATAAAGAGGGAGCTGAGCCAGAAAGTAAGGCTCTTGATTTACTGGTCGATTTACGTCCTAATCCTCACCTATGGTCATGAGCTTTGGGTAATGACCGAAAGAACGAGATCACGGATACAAGTGGCCAAAATACGTTTCCTTTGCAGGGTGGCCGGGCTCAGCCTTAGGGATAGGGTGAGGAGCTCAGACATCCAAGAGGGACTCGGAGTAGAGCCGCTGCTCCTCCACATTGAAAGTAGCCAGTTGAGGTGGTTCGGGCATCTGGTTAGGAATAGGATGTCTCCTATATACGCCTCCCTCAGGAGGTGTTTTGGGCATGTCCTGCCAGCAGGAGGCCCCAGTTGTTGACCCAGGACAAGCTGGAGGGTTTGCCAGGGAACGCCTGGGCATTCCTGCTAAAGATTTGGCGGACCTGGCCGAGGAGAGGATGGCCTGGGATGACCTACTTGGGATGCTGCCCCCGCGACCCGGAAAAGCAGAGGAAGGCGAGGCGAGGATAGTTTCATTTTCTGTATGATTATTATTCCTTTTTATTGTCTATAATGACAGTTTTTTTTTTCATATGTTCATAAAAGTTTGAAATAAAGAATTAATCTGCTTCAGCCTGGTTTTGGGGGCACCAGGAGCAGCTGATCTAAGGACTCGTGAAAAGGCTGAGGTTGGTCAGAAAGGTGCAAGACAATTTAGGCATTCAAGGTCCAAGAGAATGATTTAAAAATCAATTCTGTGACGCACAGGGGGCCAACGAAGAGAGGACAGAACTGGTGAGACGTGTATGTAAATGTTTGCACATGTAAACAATTCACATGACAGTCGAGCAGCTATGTTGTTCAAAAGAAAACCAGTTGATCAAACATTATTTTAGAACTTTAGATCTCACATTTGCCAGAGTGTAAATGTACTGGTCCCTCTCGTGTTTTTGACCCACCTGCAGGACAAACAGTCTCGTACTTCCACCAAACTTCAACACATGACCTACATGCAGCCTGATGTAGGTCTTGGGGGGGAGCTTTTTCTTGTTAACCACCGTGCCATGTGTGCTGCCCAGGTCGTGGATGTAAAAGCCTCTCTCCTCTCCGACATAGCCCTCTTCCCCAGACTGTCCGCGGAACTGGATCACCGCATGGTACCTGGAGATGGACGGGTGCTCCAGGGACACGTCGCACACAGGCAGACGTCCAACCACGAAGTAGCTCCTGTGAGTGAGGGGAACAGTGTCCACTATAGTGCCGTTTTTGAGGATTTCTAATGAGTAGGGGATGTCTGACGGAGGGCCACCCCACGGCGGCTCCGTGTACGGGAGAGGAGGGAAATTTCCAGCTTTGACAGGAGCCGCCTTCGGTTTAAATTCATGTCTCCTTTCTTTTTCACAGCTTTTGTCCACCTCCTGTCTTTCGTCCACCTTCTGTGTTTTTTCCAATGTTTTATCTTCCCCGGCAGCATCAGAAGTACTCTCCTCGGGTCGGTCTACAACGCGACTCTTGTTCTGTTCGGCTGATGAGGCGCTGCGTTTGTTGGAAGGAGCTGTGAAAAAAGTCGGTTTCTTAAACGTATCCTCGGTCTCTGTCTCGATTCTACCTGGCGTTTCGTTTTCTTCGTGTTTGTCTTCATTTTCAGTGGCTAAAGTCTCCTCTGTTTTCCCTCCAGAGCTAACGTCTTCGTCCATATTTCTCACGTCTGTATTCTGGGACGCGGCCATGTTTGTTTGGTGCAACTGGAAAAATTGTCCGCATGTCAGCAAATTGTAAAACTAAAAGTCTCTCTCAGTGAAACAGAACAAAATAAACATTTTGTTAAAGTGTTTATATTTGTTCCCTCATTTTTATAAATCAATTATTCAATTTAATCCAAGTCCAAATGAAAAATTTAAAGCGGAACAAATTATCCTCTAATAGGACGCCGAGTTGTTTTTAAGCAAGGACCAAAATTATACGCCGTTCAGCTTCCGTTGAAGATTGTGGAATAAAACATTTCCCGATATTTAATCAGTCTTGGGGTAAATACAGCATTTTATTGAAAATATTTATCAAATGATATATCAATGCTAGATGTTTAATTGGTCAGTTCTGGGCTTAGTTTGTTCATTTAGTTACTTTATTCTGGATAGGTTTTCATATGGTGTCGCAGCACCAAACTCCAGTCAGACTTGTATCATTTGTAGAGTATTTCATTTTTTCAGCTATCAGGCATTGCCCTTCAGTGTTTATAATCTCTCAAACGAATCAATTGGATTGTCCATACAATTCGGGCATACATAAAACAATCACATCGTGTATTTTCTAAGACGTCAAAGTAGGATGGACACCTTTTTCATTTCATTAACAGAAGAGTATCAAGAATTAAAACAATAATTTTTGAGATATGACCAGACAATCACTTTGCTTTGGGTTTGCCAATATTCCATATTGCAGATGGTGTTCATTTGGACTGTGATCAGTTTTTGATGTATTTCTCTTTTCAATCAACTGAGATCCACAATCGTCAACAGAAAAAAAATGCAAAATTTGACCAAATTTACTGCGCAGGATGTCTAATGTCTTAATTATTGACTTGAATTTTCAGAATTCAGAGAAAATCCATTTTTCTGGTGAGTCGATCATGATGGTTAACTGTCAATGAACTTACAGCACATACATGATTATAATAATCAGGTGTAAAAGAGTTTTATTTCAGGTATATGGAGTGAAAGAAATCTATATTAAATGTTTCAGTAAGTGATTTAATATTTTAAGTGATAATTTCTCTATTTTATTTCCATTTCTAGACTCTTTAAGTTTGCATCCTGCTGTTTCTTTGACCAGTCATTATGATGCGTTACTGGGGTGAAATCCCTGGACCTTCAGGGGCTCCTCCCAGTCGCAGTTCCTTCGACTTGCTTCAGCGAGAGTTTCGTTCAGTAGAGATGCAGGACCCTCCCCTCCACCAGCCCTCGGCCCAGCGCCCTCGGCCCACCACGATGCTGGACATTCCCTCAGAGCCATGCAGCCTCACCATCCACACGGTACAGCTGTGCCAGCATGCCCGCCGTCTCCGTGCTCTTCTGGCAGCAGCCCAGACTCAGGGTCAGAGCTCCACTTCCTCTGAGGGTGGCAGCCGGCTGGAGGAAGCTGATGCCAACTTGCCTCTGCGTCCTCCTACCCCCCCTGTAATGCCAGATGATCTGCTGCCTGTAGACAGCAAAGCCCCCTGCCAGCCCTTTCAGCTTCGCCATAGTGACCCTGAGAGTGAATTCTATAAGTAAGCATTTGACATTTAAATTCCACATATAAGTTTTGAATCACCCCTAATTTATTCATACTCAAGAGGCCAAATTGTCTTTTAAAGTTAACTTGATTATTCAAATGTTCTAAAAGTTTCTTAATTGCTTTTTTCGCACTTTTAGTTCCAGCACTTTCAGCAATTCAAGCAAAACATTAAAAAATATATAAGGAGTTGAATTTTGCACAATATAGTTTAAACAATTTATCATTGCTACATTTGTTCTGGTTATCACTCATTTCAGAGGTAAAGGTGAACCAGTCACAGAGCTGAGTTGGCCATCCTGCAGGCAGCTCCTCTATCAGTCAGTGGCCACAGTGCTGGCCCACGCCGGCTTTGAGTCTGCCCAGGAAAGTGTACTGGAGACCCTGACTGACCTGGTCCATGAGCATTACCTGCGTGTCACCAACCTGCTGAGAGTGGCAGTGGACCGCGAGGCCCGGCTGGGAGCCAGTCCCTTCCCAGATGTGGTGGAGCAAGTGTTCCATGAGGTTGGCATCGGCAGTGTGCTGGGCCTGCAGCGCTTCTGGCAAGTGAGGATCAAGGACTATCACACCTACATGCTGCAGGTGAGATTCAGTGACTCATACAACTGTTCTAAGCAGTCATCCAGATTCAGCTTTTGCACTTCTGAACAGCCAAAAGATATTAAATATTCCAACACTGAGATACTTTTGAATTCCAGGTTACAAAGGACCTGTCAGAGGAATACGAGCGGCTGGTGAATCCAGAGAAAGCCCTGGAAGACTCCAAGCCCCCAAGGATCAAGGAGGAGCCCATGAGTGATATCTCCTTCCCCGTTAGTGAGGAGCCCGAGGCCGACCTGGCCTCCGGGGACCAGGCTTTGCCAATGGGCGTACTCGGAGCCCACACAGAGAGGCTGGCCTCTGGCCTGGATGCAGACCATTCTCCTCATACTTCAGGTAAGGCTGGTACTTTCTACATCTTGAACATGTACTCAATTCAATTGACTTATGTAATATAAAAATAATTAATACTGTACATTTAGGGCATTTTAGTAAACAAGTATTCTATCACGCAATCCATCAATTCCTCAGATATAAATGTACACCTACTGTTCCCAACTTCATCTGTTAAAAGCTGCTCTCTCTTCCTTGCTGTCAGATCTTTATGCACTCTTGTGTACCCAGAGCCAAAAGCTCCCCTCTGTGGGCCCCAGGTAAAAATGGAACCTCAAAAACAATTGAGGATGGGTCAAATTCAGAGCCACAATTTCCCTAAGGGAAAGAGATTTATTAATATTGTTTCTTTATTGAATGTACACATTGTATGTGAAACGAGCTGTGGTAACGCACAAATTTCCCCATTGTGGGATCAATAAAGTTTTATCTTATCTTATCTTATCTTATCTTATCTTATCTTATCTTATCTTATCTTATCTTATCTTATCTTATCTTATCTTATTATTATTATGGCTATTACTTATTATTTTTTATTAAGTATGAATGCTGCAAAAGATCAATTAAATTGTTATTCAGCCTGTTTATTTATTTAAAACACTTTCCAGAACATTTATCTTTATATAAAAGCCACCAGTCCCCAGATCTTACAGCTCTGTCCAGCAACCAGATTTCTATGAGTCATTTGCTTTCCCCCCTCTTTTTTAAAGATAAATCTCGACGGGTACTCGGAGGTGATTGAGAGAATCACCTGAAAACTCTGGTCTGCCTGAGTACTTTATTCTTGTGGAAATATTTCTTTAACACTGAATCTGTCTGAAGGCTATGCTGGAAATGCAGAACAACTTGTGATTCTTTAAATAGAATCAAAAAATAATGTAAATATTGTATTTTTATAATTGATTAAATAGACTTAACTTCATCTTAAGAAGAACCAATTCATAAAGGCTTAAAAAACTGGTTCAAGTCTGGACATGTAGAGCTGAGCCGTCCAGTGCTCCATCGTTACTTTTATTTCTCTCTCTCCTCCTTAAATTGGGAGTGCTAGTCTCACTGTAAAGCCTTCTGGCTCCAGGGAAGCCGTTTTATTCACAAATGCATCAGTCGTGCATAAAGTTGTTGATGTTGTGCCCTTGTGCTGAAAATTATCCAGTTACTGTCCCCATGAAACACATGATCACTAATGAATTGTTTCAGCCCTAATCACATCAGGTAGTTTGGGTTAAAAATGGCTAACTGTTCTATTTAACTTCTTTTAAAAGGTGGAGGCGGAGCCAACAACTCCCCTCTGTGGCCCCAAGTAAAAATGGAGCCTCAGGACAGTGAGGAAGGCCACAGCTCTGGCCATCACCACCCTCATCATCACCACCACGGGGTTCTTAGTGGAGATGTCTTTGAAGAGGGGGGGCCCATGTCCACCATGAGTGAATCAGGAGGAGCCATGGCTCCATCACCCAGCGGGGCAGCGTCCGACGGCAGCTACGCCTCTCACTCACCCGACTCACTCATGGGGACGTCGCCCGTCTTCAACCAGAGACCCAAGAAACGTATGAAGAAGATGTGAAGAGAGACTGACTGAATTCACTTTCCATGTTTGTGTTTCATCAGAGGGAAAACAGCTAGACTTTAAGAAATGGTAAAAGTCATCAAATGGATCAGTGAGAACTGCCATCACGGCAGGACGGGTGTTCTGGAGGTTTTATTGTTTTTCTAGGAGTTCAGTTTTTTTATGTAGATATATTTTTGGAGTTTATAATTAAATAAACATCTTGTGAAGTGTTGTATGTGTTTTTAGACCTTGTTATTTTTTAAATATTAGACAATAAGTCTTACTATTGTTTAGATTAATGTCAACGTTTATGAGATTTTAAAACAAGGTTAAAAGTTGGCTCAGATGCTTGCAGTTCTAATTCTGTGCTCCACTCTTCTTTCACTTCATTGAGCTTTGCAGACATTTATTTCTGCTCAGCTCTCAAGGTTCAACCACAACATTTCCATCAGGTTGAGTCTGGACCTTGTCTGGACTGTTTTTTGATTCTTATTTTTATGCTCGTTCAGTTGTAGATCTGCTGTGTTTGAGGTCATTGTCCTGTTTTATGATACAGTTTGGTACAAGTATCACCTGTCAGATGGACCCACTGTTGACAGTGTGAACTTAATGACTGCAGGTGGCCCAAATCATCAGCCCCCCACCACCATGCTTAACCAGATATTTGTTATAATGTTCTGCTGTGCATTATGGGTAAAACCTATCCATTTTGGTCTTGGACATTGTTCCAGAAATGTTTATGTTCAGATGATAATTTTACCAACCTACGATTCTTCCTAACATGTCCCGTTTGTCCAGTGGTTCTAAATGTTCTGTCATGGACTCTGACCTTTGACACTGAGGCCTGTAGAGTCTGAGATGTAGCTCTTTTAGGGTTTTTTCATGATCTGATCTCAGGTTGAACCTTGTTGGATGTCTCCACCTAAACACTCCAAACCAGGAAACTGAAAAAATAACGTTCTTTTACAGAAATGCTCACATCTGCTGTCCTGAGAATTTGATGGTAACTTTTCAGTCTGTGCTGCATTTTGGCTTAGTTTGAGTTAAATGGTGACAAATCTTATGTGTCATTCATCTCAGGATATTTCTATTTCATTTTAAAACTAGTTTTCTTCGCCCTTCCATCCATTACCTATAAAAACATGGTTTAACAAAACTGGACAGAATTCCTTCCTCGTGCACACATAATGATGCATTTCCAACTTCTTGTTTTCCCACTGCAGCTCTCCTCACAAACGTCTCAAATACAGTGGAACAATTCTCACTCCTGCCAACCTGAAGCTGCTTCAACACATTAGCATCTGTTTCAGTAATGAGGCAAAGCTGTGGATGCAACACCAGAAGCAATTATGGCTTGGTTGTTTGCATCACGGAGGCAACATCAATCCAGCTTTAATGGTGAATTAATTATGCCATGCATAACTCTGCATCCTGAATGAGCAGGCCTGTTTGAGTGCAGGTGATTTTTCTTTTGTGTGAACCCCTTTCATTTTCACAATTGGACAGGTAATTGTCTGCTCCTCCGGAAAGTGCTGATGGGGGTCATATATATTGATATTCAGTTAGCTGTATTGATTTATGTTTTCTGCAGTGCTGTGTGAGCCAGATGGTGGTTTAGGGCAACTGAAAAACAAACTTCTACACAGATAGAGGTAAGCAGAGTTACCTTATAGGGGTCCTGAAATATTTACTGGTGACATTCAGCATTGAATGTGTCTCATCAGAAACTAAATACAAATATGACACTTAGCTCTTTGATGCACCTTTAAATACTAGTGTTAAAGTCCCTTCACACATTTATGTAATCATGAAAAATGTAAGCTTTTCCAATTAAAAAATGACCCTTTAAACCAGCATCAGTCCTAATACATATCAAATAATGATATCATTCTGATGCAGCTATAAAAAACAAACTATTTTCTCCAGTAAATGGAAGGATAACGCAACTATTTATGGTTTAATTGTTGCAGCCTGATATAAGTGAAAGACCTTTTTTTATTTCCAACATTATTGTTTGGCAGCATGTTTCATAAAAACTCACGTTATGGCCCTTCAGCACGTTTTATGTGCTCATCCAGAAAACTAGCACAAGTTGTAGACATTTTTCATTTATTTAAAAACATTTTAAAAATCTCCCAATTTAAAAATAGCTGGTCTTTTCTCCATTTGCCATGCATGGTAAACACATTATTGTGCTTAGGGACATTATTGCTTAGATCACATGTTTACAAGAGGCTAAAAAAATGCAAAATTGTGCTTGGGTGCATCAAATGGTTAAATGTTTCCTGAGACATGATTTCACATGAAAAATGTTCTGTTTAGGAAAATTAATTAACATGAATGGTGACACTACTGACATCAATCCAGCCAGCTGGCCAACCTAAAGTTTTTTCCCTGGCTAGAGGATTTAATCCCTAATCAAGTTCTGATCGTCTCCTCCCAGTGCTCCAAAAACCTCCAGAAGGAGGTTTCCAGGAAGCATTTAATCAGATGGCTGAGCCACCTCTGCTGACTCCTTTTGATGCAGAGGAGCAGCTGCTCTACACCAAGCTCCTCACCTCCTCTCTAAGGCTGAGCTCTATAGACTGAGGAAGCTCATTTCAGCTGCTTGAATCAGGATCTCTGTTTTTGTCATTATCCAAATGTCTCAGCTACAGGTGAGGGTCAGCACATAGATGGACCAGGAAATCATTTCAAACCAAAGTCCTTTTGAAGCAAGTAACTGGTTGTTTCATCACATTTTATTGATTAAAGTTGACTGACACTTTAAGGTAGTTCTGCAGTTTAATTTTTAACGTCCAATTCAAACGCAAAAATGGCATCAGGTCAGATTTGTGTGGAATGTAGTGACCTCTAGTGGGATAAATTAAGGGTTGCAGTAATTTAATAACTCCTCTCCCTCCACTGTGTTTCCTGGGTGTTCTTAGCAGATGAACGTAGCAACAAATCAGATTTTTAGTAAGGATTGTTTTGATATATTTAAATGACAGCAAGCCCCTCCATCACCAAAGCTTCTGAATAAAACTGATTCTTTGGTATAAATGTTTAAATCTTTGTTTTGAGTTAATCTCTGAGGACTGGAGATTTATTGGTTTTACTGGTTTAGTTGATTAAATTCAAGTGTCCAAATCCAGACCAGCATCTCACTCTGGGCTGGATCTACTGCTGGTTATTAATTTTTTCTTCTCATCTGGACTTTTCCTCTTATTTTTAGTGAAAAGTCTTTTTCAAACCAAAATGTTTCTTCTGGCTTCCTCTTGTGAAAACTCCTGCTCATCCCCTGAGACATGAAACAACCTTCCATTCAACAATACCTTTACTGATGAGGTTTTCTGTTCATTATTTAATTCAATTTCTGCAATAAAAGTTATCAAGAATTCATCTAATGCTCATTTGTAGCCTGATTGTTCTCCTAAAGACCCAAAGGACACAACTCGAGGATGTCTGATGAAAAAGTTTTAAAGCACAGTCAGGAGTTCAACATTTATTAGAAGCTGACCCAAGAGGCTCCAACTGTCTGAATTGGGGGAAAAAAATTCCAGTTGATTTTTTCAGAGTTAATCTAATATTCCTTTTGTTTTATTCCCTTTTATTTGTGCTGAAGGTCAACAGGGAAACATTGGGAACTAGTAGAAAGAAAATTCTAAAGAAACGTTTTATCACCACCGTCAGACAACTGAGACCTCATGTCCACTTGAGCTAAACTCAGGATGTTGGTCGGTGTGAATCAGAACAAAGTTTATAGAAACGATTACACTCAATATAAGGACAACCTAAAAAATAGAGTTTTTTATATTTATTTTTTGCAAAAATATCAGAAATTGAATAAGGAAATAATAAAAAAAGTATGTGCAGTATTGCCAAATATTTCAGATACATAAATAAAAAAATATATGTGAAGTTTTATTGTATATAGGAAAAATTTCACTTTTCACAAATAAATATTCAAAACTTGTAAACCATCCATCCATCCATCCATCCATCCATCCATCCATCCATCCATCCATCCATCCATCCATCCATCCATCCATCCATCCATCCATCCATCCATCCATCCATCCATCCATCCATCCATCCATCCATCCATCCATCCTAACAGCTTATTCCTCCATTGAGGCCTGCAGGGAGCTGCTAACTTGTAAACCATTATAAAATATTTTTCATTCTAATGTTTTGGGATAATCAACATATATTTAAAAGTATCTTGTTAAGAGATTGTGTGTTCATTTACTACAGTACTTTATTATTTTAATTATAATAATTATCAGCATTATTGTTGTTCAATACTGTCTCAATTATGAGATCAGATCTGGAAAATCACAGGTTTTGGACAGTAACTGACTAATGATGATTCAGATCTATAAATGACAGGTTTTGTTTAGATTAACCTAAAATGTTGATAAAACAGTTTCTTGAAAAAGGAGCTGGTAATTGTAGTAAAAATGAACAAGGACATTTGTTTTAAAATAAGGTGTTCTTGCAAATAAAGACAACTTAAAATATAAGAGTCATAGATTTACAGAATTATACATTTACACATTAGGGATTACATTTAGAAATAACTACAAAATGTACACTTTGATTAACTGGCATTTCTTTTTACAACAAGATAGTTATTTCATCTGAAACCACTTGGATATTAAACAAACCCATTCAGTTTAAATGTGTGAGTAAACAGATCAGCTTTATGGGAAAAACAAAAGTCACAATTTAAATGTATTATTTTAAAGAAAATGTAACTTCACACACAAACCCTTTCAGTTCTGACTCATGAGAGCAGCTTTGTTTATAAAAATTCTACTAAAACAGCAACGAGTACATTTTATTAAAATAAAAACACAAACATATTATTTATTGATCCCTAAAGTCAATAAAAACCCTGAACTGGTTTAAACAGCCTATGACAGCGGGGAGTAAAACATCAACATTTTCCAGTCCATGCTGAGGTAACGTGACCCCCCCCCCCAGTCAGTTTGTCAACAGCTCTTGAGTTGCTTTGCTCTGTGGAGAAAAACGTGTAATTACAAAAATGTCAAGATGTTTTTTTCTCAAGCAGAGGTCTCCAAGAGGGGCCAGAGTGCACTGGGAGCAGAGGAAAGGACCCAGTAGAAGATTAATTACCTAGCTACGTGCAAAGCCATTCATTTAGCATGAAATTTAATCTTCCAGGGTAAGTTTGAGAGCAGAATGAGGAACAATTCTCCTACAATGAGCCGAGGGAGTCCTGCAGGGCGTCTGCTCGTCTTTAAAGAACCATTAGAGAAGTTTACGTCAAATAGAGAAGCTAAAATCCTCACTTGCTGATTTATTCAGGAGATATTGTACATGTGTGGTGGAGACAAAACATAAATTATGAGTTGATGATTTCAAAAGAAAGATGAATTACCAGACATATGGGACGCGACAGGTACAAAAAGGCTCCCATTGTTAAAGCCGTTTGACTGCACTCCAGAAATGAGGGAATTGATTGCTGCTGCGTCAAAACCTGCAGCTTGAATCAATCAATGGATATTTTCTCTCGTGTGATGAGACTAAAAATGGAAAATGAAGCAAAGAGCTTCTTCAGACAAGTCAAAACTTGGAATCCGTCCATCTATTCATCCACTGGTTCAATTATTTTCTTGGAAAATGACCAAAAATATGAGGAGAAGTTAATCAAAAAGTGAGTCAGCCATATGCTGAACAGCACTGATAAATGAGGTTTTATTACATGAGGTCAGCATTTTTATATCAGTCATAAAAAGTCAGCAAGTGCTGTGATTAAATATGGAATTGAAGTTTTATGCTGTTTTAATACAACTACTTTGTAAAACATGACACAGACTCGTATCAGGATCACTATTTGTGCTAAAAGGACCGTTCTTCACGTCTGGACTGCTTGTGTTTTTGTAGCTGGGAGGTTTGCATACAAGTCTGAAGCAAGTAACCTCAAAGAACCTAACTTTACAGAAGCTGAAAGAGGAGAAGCATCAAAAGTGTTGATGTTTTATCAAAATCTCAAACAATAGTTGTCCAGAGATTTAGAAAAGCTCAATGTTTCTGTTTCAGTCTTTTTCAGTTCAAATGCACTGAATCATCTACTGTAAAAAGGTAAAACCAGGTCTAAGTATAAAGTTTTGGATTTGCACAAACTAAAATAATTTTTGAAATATTTGACAACATTGTTGTTAAATCAACTCAGAAATGTTCCTGAAATTCTAATGGAGAGAAAATGAGTTTAATAAGCAGCAAAAAATAACAAAAACACAATTAAAGATGTGCAGAATGTCCAAGATCACTTTGAAAGACTACAAGAATGTCTGTCTGTTGGAAAGCAATATTTGGATCAGGACATTTGAACAGAACTGACTGCTTTCTGAATATCTTCAGACTGAACTTGTTATTCTATTTTTTTCTAGACACAGATCATTGCTTGGCTTTACAACCCAGCAACCACACTGTACGTCCAACTGTCACCCAGTCAAAGCACCAGTGCTTTAGCACATCTCCTGCAGGTGGTGGGTCCATATACTGTAAGTGGTGTTATGTAGTTGTTCAGACTGGACCCTGAGGGGTAAAGACCCACCCAGCCCCATACAAGGGGCAAAAGGTCCCCAAACAGGTTTCTGGGATTCTTCAGGTACTCAAAACCACCTGCCCTGATAACGTGGTGATTCATGGGAGTCATTGAGCTCTATATCCTCCTCATCTAAAGGAACTAGTTGAGGTGGTTCAGGCATCAGTTAAGGACACCTTGCATGGTTTTTCAGACACATCTCACTGGGAGGAGACCTCAAGGAAGACCCAGAATTCCCAACTGGACTGGAAAAGTCTCTGAGTCCCTCTGAAGAGCTGGATGTGGTTGCTGGGGAGATGAAGGTCTGGGAATCTACTATGCTGTTACCCCTCATGACATTCTTGATAGGCAGCAGAAGATGGATGGATTACAGTTTATGGAGCTTTGGTTTGACTGTTATCGATTACACGGTGCATATTTCTGCAGCTTTGATTGAGTTCATTTTATATTTTTTCCCCAAAATGTGTCCATGAAAGTTAAATTCATACTTCAGCAAACATTCTCTCTGAACTCACCAGCAAAGTTTCAAGGACTTGTGTGTAAAATTTGCAGCACATCTGTATGCACTGGTCAAGAAATATTTAGAAATAATTTTCCATAAAAATCCTGAAAGACGTAACATTTTAACCTCCTAGAGACATAAATACACACCTCCTGTATCTCAGTCAGTGGTATATATGGAAACATAATGCACCATAAAAAAGTATTTATGGTAATGCTCAATTTTTTTCCATTTATCCTCCAACATTATGAACTTTATGGGACAGCTATCATCTTAATGAAAAGAAACAGCAATAAATGCATTGTCTGTAGAAGCTGATTCTGTAAATAGTGCAGTATTTTTCAGTGACAGTTCCTGGTCCGGCCACTGGAGGACACTGTTGCCCCTCACACCATCTGAACCTGGACCCCCTCTTACCTCCTGTTGGAGGATTTTTGCATTCATCCTGTTACCACAGAGACCGGGGCACTCCCAAACCTTCTGAGCAAGCAGCACTTCATGCTGCCGAGATGCTACTGAGTGAATACATTTCCTCAACACGTGGTAATAATTGGCTTGCTGTTGCTGGTGTGTCCGTGTCTGTGCATGACTGGATGCACTGCAACATCAAAGAAAACATGAGCCCACAGCACAATCAGAAGGATTTGTGCCTCATAATATGAAACATAGCAGCAGGATTGTCTGTTTTTAAGGATTTCCCCCCACTTTGATGCTAGAGGGGAGTTAATTCTCCTGAATCATCCACCTTTATTTGGTTAATTGCCTGTCAGTCATTACAAGTTTAGTGATTTTTTTTTTTTGCATTTGCAGAGAGAAGAATTAAAATTAGCGGAATGTGCCTGCAAACATCTGACAGCGTTTAAATTAGTGCCACCGTTTTTGCATTTCATTCCACCACAGCTGATGTGTTTGTGGGTAATGATTCACACGAGGCGCTGAAAGCACTTCAGATGGAGGTACTGATATCATAAAGAAGCCCTGAATCCCTCACAGCACCATCAGCTGTACTGTATAAAGCTCCTGGTGTTCAAACTCATTAAACTGACGCAAATTTTAGACACGCCTGAAATAGCAAACTGCCTTCAGATGAGTAACAGGGCTGAAATATTCTGGTGCAATTTCAGTCGTTCTTACATAAATCATTTTTGTTTTTTATTTTATGAACAAACGGGTTCCTAAAGCAGGACAAGTGAGATTCGTTTCCCACAAATACCGGTAAAAGAAAAAGATAATCGTTTGAGGTGATGTTTTATAATAATAAACAACAGTTTGCTTGTTTTAGTTTGCTATGCATCTAAATCTTTCCCCATCTATCCCCGTATGGAATCAGACAGGTCTATGAAAGAGGGAACATGATTTGTGTATGTTTGGAGAGTCTCAGGAATATTAGCAGTTTGACATTTTAGCCATGTGTGTTTTTTCTGTCATGGATCAGGTGGGAAATAAAAAGGTCTGTTTTGGGTCTAAAGCAGTCACAGAAAGCACCAAGCTGCTTCACATTTACCTCAAATCAGCAAAAACGGCTTCTGTTGGTTCAGATTTCTGTGAATTATTTCAATCACAGTATTTTGTAGTATTTGTGAAACTTTCCACATTCACAATAACAGTATGTTTATCATTTATTCTGTTTATTAGGTCTCATTTTCACCTCCACCAAAAGGTCAAAGGTGGACGATGATGTCTTTGCCTGTGTGTGTTTCTTTTAGCATAATATCTCATGAACCACTGAATGGATTTTAATGAAACTATCACATAGTTTTCATTAGATGGACCTCTAAAGCTCAGCAATGTTTGAAGTCAATCCAATTCAAGATGGCCACCACAGCTAATTGACTTTAACAAACACAGAAACAGTTAAATTTAAGGTTTTTGAAAATTTAAGCTAAAATTCTTAACTACTAGCCCTGTCCAAGTACTAAGAATTATTGACAAAAAATACTCAGAGGAATTACAGATTGCACAAGATTTGCATCATTGTCCAAAATATTCATTTTAAAAGTTGACTGCATGAACTAAAACTCTGGCATAAGAGATGATGGGACTTTAATATGATTTGTTTGTATAACTAATCTTTATTTGGTTGGTATTGTTTTGCTTCCATAGCGATGGAAAGTTTTCTATTAATGGATATATACAATTTTAATTTAATTTGAAAAACTACCTCTTAGTGGAGCATGAAAACTAGATCATGATATGAAGTGAGAAGCATGTGTTTATAAAAAAACGTGCGAACAAATCAAATCAAGTGCACTCAGTGTAAGTAAAACATGCTCTAATTTATCACCTTTTTAACCTTAAATGCTACTTTTGCAAAAAATGATCATGATGTAAGTTTTCAAATTGATAGTATTTTATTGAACTCTTGGAGTGGATGATTAGTTTTCCACTTTCCAACCTGTATAGTTGATGAAAAAAGAGCAACAAAGTAAACAGATATCACAGGTAAATCACTCATTCTTTTTTGTTTCATGCATGAATCTGTATATTTAAAACAATCTGTAGCTTTTAGGGAGGAAGGAGTGGTGACATTTGACACTGACAGCAAATAAACTTTTCCACCCCATCCCTGTCTTCGAGGCTTGGCACATCCTCTGAATCTGTCAAAACACTTTCCAAACTGTGGAATACTTGAGTTCTGACGATGAGGTGCTGCATCGTTTTCTTTTCTGATATATGCGACACCTTTCAGCGCTGATGGATCTTAGTTTACTCTGATGTGGAGGGTAAACCTGAGGTTTGTTTACACACCTGAGGTGTTAAAACTGGAAAAACAACATTGTCCAAACCCAAATCGCCTTTGGAACAGATTTTATGGGAATCATTTTGGGTTTATTTGCAAACAAAAGAGAGAAAAAGATATAAAATAAAAGTTTGAACAGTCTGTGTGGTGTGTTTAATGTACCGCAAAGTACTCCTCCTCCTCATCCATTTCCTGCTGCCTATTATTCATCTCCCACTCAAAATCCGTCATTAAACGACTTTGTTCAAAGCTTGAGATTCTACCTTGTGTTTGTAGGAACATGCTATCTTCAGGACTTTTCATGCGTTCTGAGAGGACTTCTTCCATAGCTAATTACTGTCTCCATCACAGACACAAACGGAGGCATCAGAGGAGCTCGTGCTGTGAGCTTGCTGTCGTTTCCATTCACTTTGTCAGGTGAGGAAAAGTACACTGTAGTACTTCATTAGCTACTGTCGACAGGTTTCTGTTCACATTTATGCTTCGTTTTTTCCCCACTTCCTGAAGTTGAGCTCTCTGGGCGACTCCGCTGTAAAAAACCGAACAAAGGACCTACAGTTTGTCAAGTTAACGTTATGGATTTGTCGTCTTCTTTCTGAGCTGAATCGCACTTTAATTTTCTCTGAGAAAACTTTCGAACTTGAGTCTCTAATGAGTGTTTCCAGGAAAAACAGAAAACCCCTTCTTACTGAAAAATTCAGGTTTGGATAAAAAAAAAAAACCCAAAACATCCTTCTGGCAAGAACCATCTTTTGAAATAAAAACTCCCTTGAAAAGTATAGCCTCCTCTGTGTTCTTGCTGCACAGTTGTCAAGTAATGAAACAGCCTGGCAGAGCCTGACTGTGCTGAGAGGTTGTAGAACAGCAGAGAGAAATGGTTTGACATTTCAGAAGATGCTCTTATGCACTCTGCTGAGAGGAATATCTGATCGTTTTTAAATGCATTTAGGGTAAATATGTTACCCTAGCAGGTAAAAGACTCATTAGCAGATCAAACTGGTGTTTGTGAGGATGTGGACACTTTAGACATGAGTGGCTTAGAAACATACAACATTAAAAACACATTTCACCAGTTTTATCAGCTTAGTTAAACTTAAATGAGACTTATTTGGTTTTCCTATTATCTTATAAAGTATTAAAGAGTTGTTCTTATCTAACTCAATCGTATCAGCCTTATTTCCAATTCCCAAAAACCATTAGAAAGCCATAAAATTGAGCTGAACTAGACGTTTTGCTTTGAAAATACCATTGTTTAGTTTTATTGACAATACAGACTCACAGTGTCCATTTTAATCAGACGTGTGTCCCTACTGTCCAACCCCCAGTCCGACTCAATGACTTTCTGCCATTCTGAAGTGGTGTTATATCAGGTAGTAACTCCACCCACTGGTGACATCACTCAAAGCAAGCTGAGTCATTAAAAACAGGAAGTAGTCATCTGACCAGAGCCATAGGATCGGGTCTGACATGTTTATTACAATCGCTGGTGTGACGAGTCATGCTTATCACCACCGAGGAGTGGATGCACACCAAGGACATTAAACTTCTGGCGCTTGGTGTGGGGCTGATTGGTTTGGACTGAAATCTGCTTGTTCTGAGCAAAATGATAACTATTTGGTGTTGAAATACTGAATATACTGTAGTATATAGAGTTTGCTTACATTTGGTTAGTTTTATAATGTATTTTACCACAATAGAACACAAATACAGTGAATAATAACACTTTTTAAAGTGCTTTATTTTCATTTTAGGGTCAATTTTGTAGCTCCACACAAATCACACTTTGTAGGAGAAATGATGAGAAACTCTTTAGTTGTAGGTTGCAGATCCCTGAACTAGACAGGAACGCAAAGCAAAAAGTTGATGCCAAAACAAGACCACCCCCTAGTGGCTGGTTGCAGTACAAGTTGTAAGCCATGCTCCTCTATAGAAACAAATGGAGCAGTGTTTCAAAACTAGACACACCTCAGATTACTTTCTCAAAGTGTTGACTCTAGTTTATTCATGCATGTAGTTCTCGCTTTGCTGTTCTATGCTCAAATATGCATGTTTCTAATGGTTACAATTAGCTATTTACAGTTATTAAATTGTTTAATTGCAGGTGAGTAGGTAATTTTCAGTCTCACAGCTTGATTGTTCAGATTGGTTCAAAAAAAAAAAAAAAAAACCCAGCATGGCACCACCTGCAAACACCTGTAAAAACCTGGAAACACCTGGATACACCTAGAAACACCTGGATACACCTAGAAACACCTGGATACACCTAGAAACACCTGGATATACCTAGAAACACCTGGATACACCTGGATACACCTAGAAACACCTGGATACACCTAGAAACACCTGGTTACACCTGGATACACCTAGATACACCTGGATACACCTGGATACACCTGGATACACCTAGAAACACCTGGATACACCTAGAAACACCTGGTTACACCTGGATACACCTAGAAACACCTGGATACACCTAGAAACACCTGGTTACACCTGGATACACCTAGAAACACCTGGAAACACCTGGATACACCTGGATACACCTAGAAACACCTGGATACACCTGGAAACACCTGGATACACCTGGAAACACCTGGATACACCTGGATACACCTGGATACACCTAGAAACACCTGGATACACCTAGAAACACCTGGTTACACCTGGAAACACCTCCCAACATCTTCAAACACCTGCAAACAAGATATTTTTGCACACCTTACAAAACCCAGAGCATTCATTTATATTCAATGGTTTCTCCACCCTCCATATATCCAGAGTTTTTAAAGCATGTTTGCCTCTGAAACAATTAGTCAAAACAGACCATAATGCATTTCAGCTTGAGTTGACACATAATGCCATTGTAGCACCAGGTATGGGGACTTGAGTCTGAGACTTGCAACAAGTCAAGAAGTTAAAAGCAGCAACAAGCTTGCACCTCAATGACTTGACACCCGACTTGGAATTGTACCTCAATGACTTGAAATTTGACTCGGACTTGAAACAACGACTTGCATTAACATTCACAGCACACTTTTGTGTTTTTTTTACTTACAGTAATATAAATGCCAAAGCACAATCATTTCCCAGATATCTAAAAATAACTGAAAACATTTGTTTTTACTCACCTTTGTCTAATTTTTAGGTAGATTGTTGTTTTAATGTTATGCTTATATTAGATTTTTACAATACTTTTGAGGGGTTTCGTTGCAGATTTACCTTCTTTTACTTTACTGTGTTCATTATGTCTTTTTTTCCCTCAGAAAATGATTATAGGTTCTTTTCTTCAGACATGTATGTTCTTTGGGTAAGACCAACACCAGTGACACTTCTGATGAAGGCTGCAGGAGCACGTCGAAACACGTCAAAGGTAAAAACGTACCCAAAGAACATACATGTCTGAAGAAAAGAACATAACCATTTTTACCTTCTTTTAATTGTGTTTTGATGACTTTCATTGCACAAATGATTAAGTAAACTGACGACTTCTCTAAAATGTCTTGTGTATTTCATTTTTTAAATTGAACAAACTACACTGTTAAAAACCCAGCCTTGCTCTGATTGCTCTGATAACTTACACTTTTACAGTTCGAAATGAGTCTGAAACCAAATAGAATGGTAAAAACTGAAATATCTTTCTATCACTACTGAAAGTTACAAAATATTATGTAATTTTTAGAGATCAGATCTGAAGGAGAAGTTCTGAAGTGTAGCATTCAGTCGTGACTGTAAATAAAAACTTTTATCTTTGCATGTCAACACAAATCTGGTTAAAAAACTAAACTTTGCTATAAAATTCATTTAGATTCAGCTGAGAGAAATAAACAGAACAATATTATGATTCTGTGCATATATATAACCTGTAAGATTGAAAGATAAAATTATTGTTCTTCCCCCCAAGAAATTCAGCATTATTTTTCTACAAGCAGAATGGCAACTTATCATATTTGACTGCACTGAAAAGCAGTTTTATTTAAAAACGCGTGTTTCTCAGAGCTTCCTGCTGCTTTTTGGTTTAAAATGAGTGGCCTTCAAATGCCTCAGCTTCACAAATGATTCAATTACTCCTCCTTTTAAATGTGCGAGCAGCGATAACGTTTTGCAGCCAGAGAGGGAGGAGAGAATGAAATTAACCTGCGCTAACTTCCCTATGCCCTCGACACTTGTATTATGATTTTCTATTAAATCCTCCTATCTCTCCTGTAATGAATTCAGTCCCTTTACAAGATGAGCATCCCAGCATTTGAACAAACTCATTTTTGTTTGTGCTCCTGTGAACTCTCTGATGAAACCTGCTGATGCTGGAGCCAAATGGAATGAAAGTCGTGTAAGAATCCTGGGAGAGTAACATACTGATCTTACACTGATCGTGGCAGGTCATTAGAAAGCAGTTTGTTTAAAATGTAAACGCTTTTGGGATAAGAGTTTGTTTAATGTTACTTATAGGCTTCATGTTTGAGTTAGAAGACCAAAGTTAAACACATTTACAGAAGCATCACAAGTTTAATAATATTTTACTAAATAATGCCAGGATTGTTCTTTTATTCAAAAGGCACAAAAACATCTTCAAAGTTATGGAAATGTTATCAACTGGGTTGAAGTAAATACAGAAAAAAAAAAAACTTTCAAAACTCATCTTCAGAAAAAAACTAAATGTAATTTTTAAAGAAAGACTTTTTGTTGAAAATTTGAGGAAGTATTTTAAACATTACCTTAATTACAGACCTTTAATATTTGCCTGTTAATTCAATCACAAAGATCTGTAGTGCATATTGTATTCTAGTGTGTGTGTGTGTGGGGTTCTGTCAGGAAAGACACTAGAGATACTGAACAAAAACCGAACAAAAATACCATAGTAATGCAAACTGTCAGAACTTTGCTCATGACACTGGAGTGACACTGATACAGTGGAGCGAACACCTTCTCAGGAGGCAGGAAGGAGGTGTGTCACAGACAGAGGAAGATAAGCACAGTTTATTAGATTCTCTCTCCTTTACTACAGACAGAATTGACAAAGCTACTCGGATGAGCAGCGAAACGTCTTCAAAGAACCAAATAAGTCCAGTTGCCTTTATCTAAAACCCTTTTTTGGATTATCATGACCTGGATGACTGAGAACCTTCACCAGCATTTTGCTCATGATAAGTCAAATCAAAAGTCTGCATGAGGCTTTTACTCACAGAGTTTGATCAGCTGAGCTCACACAGTCAGTCTCACTGAGTCCGTCTCCTCCCACAGAACGCCATCTCCACAATGCTCCATCTTCGGTCATTTCACTCCATAACTCCATTCTGGCTGCCTGACAGCTGTTTGACGCCTCTGCTGCATTTACAACTATTATCTTAAACTTTGCGTTGAAACGCTGCCTCCGTTTTGTTAATTTGACCCACTTTTAATCCAGTCTCCTCCAGTTTGCGTCAGCTTTACTGTTTAGAAAACGCTAGCGCTCTCTCCTGGTATGGTCAGGTAATGCCACCAATAAGACAATCCCACATTTTCACATTATTTTCAAGTAAAAAAAACTCGTCTTATATTCGGGTAAATACGGTACATCAAATCCCCCATGTGACTCCACCCACAAATAAAACTTATCATCACTGATTCATTGTAATCCCAACTTAAAATGTAAATGTTTTTTCACAATTTTATGCCACCAACAGTCACAGACCAATGCGATACTGGCTTAAACTCTGACTATGTAAAGATGAAATTTGTCACATTGTTTTTAAAAATGTGACAAATTTCAGAGACTTGGAAACTGAGACCCTCATGAAGGTTTTGGTACATTTTGGAATCTCCCTCCAATGTTGTTTGTAATTTGCTGCCAACGGAGGAAAACCTAAAAAATAAAAGTCATCCCTTGACTGAGACAGAGTCATTCTTATTGAATTTTTTATTTTAGTTTTCAGAAGAGTTGATTTAGGATAGTGAGGTGAGCCTGATCAGACCAGTGAAACTGGCCAATCAGGGCCAACTGGGCCTTTTGGGGGAGGGAGAATTTCGCTGTGTCCAAATTCAGGGACTGAATCCTTCATTGGCTCATCTGAAGGCTGATAAGGTCACAGCAACAAAGGCTGTCTAAATTTGAATACTCTTCCAAATGTGGACCAAATGTGTCTTTCGTTTACTCAAATTTAAAGGACGAGTCTTGCGTAACCTTCCTGCCCCACGCTATCCCAAGATTCATTGCAGGCCAAGTGGGAACTAAAAACTAAAATGTAAACAGATTTAAATGTAAGTACGGTACATTAAAATATGGTGGGACAAAAAAGCTCAAAGTGATTGCATTGTTAGACATGCACTTTTGTTTAGCATCATCATGGTTGCTAGGCGACATGAGTTATACTGAGGTAAGGGTGGGGATAACTCTGAAGGTTAGACCGTCCATTTTCCCTGCACCTCACTTCTGGTCTATGCGGTCTTAGACTGGGTCCTTGCAGCCCCTGAATTCGGACACAGCTACAGTCCTAATGATTCTACTTAAATACTGTATATTAAAACTAAATAATAATAATAATAATAAAGAATATTAGTTTAATTGTGAAAACAGGTTTATTGGAACACTATAAATGTGAAGCTGTACTGGAAACATCTGTAAATACAAATGACTCATTCTCAACTTACAAAAGGGAAGTTCATAGTTACAGCTAATTATACACCAATGAAACCATAATTATGTAAATTACTTTTCATATCCTCTAACCAACCCTACTGAATTTTCATGCGCTGGACCTTTAAGAGGCTGAATTTTTAATCCCTTCCCGATCAGTTTCAGTTTAAATCTGACTCTGCTCCTCTGAGGCATCAGGGGTTATTTCCATTCAGCTGCTCCGACAAAGAGCAGAACTCGATAAACAAGATCAAATTGCACAGACAGGCGGCGGGATGAGCTGTTGCTATGGCAACTCCCAGCACCGTATCTCCCCAGTATTGAGATTGCTCATTCGAGATGCCGACAATGCAAGAAAACTCTGATCCGGCAGGACTTAGGGAGTGACAGACAAACAAGGCACTAGTTGTTCTGAGTAATCCGGGGCGGCTGTCATGACCTGGCACCATCAGTACTGTGTATATATATATATATATATATATATATATATATATATATATATATATATATATATATATATATATATATATATATATATATATACACACACACACACTTCCTCTGAGAGCTGAGAGGGCTGTCACAAAGGTATTTAATTAAGGTGAGGAGTGAGGAAACCGGCTGCTAGAAGTCATTTTATGCAAGCAAATGAACAAGGGAAGGAAAAACATCTGCAGGTTTGAAAAATAGATGAAAGAATAATCACATGTGGACATGCACAGTATCGTCTCTGCAGGAACTTTATATTATTAGTTCACTGCTGTGAACTACAAACTGCTGGGAGACACATTTGCATTGACTTGAGTTTTCATGCACATCCCTTTATTAAAAGACAAGCCTGATGCACTCTCTCTCTCTCTCTCTCTCTCTCTCTCTCTCTCTCTCTCTCTCTCTCTCTCTCTCTCTCTCTCTCTCTCTCTCTCTCACTGCCCTGTTAGTTTACTTCTTCTAGTTTCAAAATAAAAGCTTTACCAAAATATTTTATTCTTGTTTTTTTTGGTTCTCGAGGACTTTTTAGATATAGTTGCTGACAAGTTGTCATTAACAGGACAAACTAAGGTTAAAGGGATAGTACATATTTTTTGTGTGTTTCTGTGAACTAATAGGAACCATTATATCTTACCTGTTGCAGAAAGCTCTCTGAATGACCTCAGTCTGGAGAAACAGAGATGACTTGTACCTGTAAAGATGAGCTAATGGCTTACCTTAGAGCAGCGGTTCCCAAACTTTTTTTGCCGCGCACCCCCTTCTATGTCCCAGCCGTGTTCATGCACCCCCAATCCTCGGATGGATACCTTTCGCATTTGAACCAATTCCTGGTACTTAAGAATCATTAATGTTACCAATTTTCGATACTTTTGAGTGTTTAATAATTAAATAAATCACTTTTTATATGTAACCGGGGATTACCTGTGAGAGTAGCACGTCCCACGGTCAGTGAACACCCCTCGCACCGGTCTGGCTTTTCCGTGTGATGCTCGTATTTTGTAAAGACGGCAGGTGTGTGTGTGTGGATGCTGGTCAAATGCTTGGAAGTGAGCAGGAGGTTGCTACACTTGATAAAGCTGATGGTTCGCTTAACTAACTGCTTAGTGTTTTTAAATGATGCAAAAATTAAAACCCAGCTCTGTTAGCCATTAGCTTATCGGCGGCAGAAAGTAGTGCTGCATCTTTAGTAAAACAAAAGAAACAAAGAAAACGACTCACCATGGAGTTGATTAAATAAGGACACATATGGAATCAATCGGCAGAGTGTTACAAGGTGTCAAGAAGGGTTCTTTGAATAAATAATATCCATTTGACGAGGTAAACAGTCCAGCAGCTCCGTGCAACATCGCCCTAACTAATAGTGAAAGTTAAAGCCTTCAGAATAAAGGTCTGCTCGAAAGAGTTCACGATTGACAAAGAAAAAGACTCAGAGTTCATCCACATATTGTCCCACAGCTCCACACCATATTGATATAAATGTTTATTTACACATCTTTATTGAGTGGGGAAAAAACACTGTAAATGTGGCTCTGAGTATGCCTTTAAAGGCGTAAAGGCCTAAAGCCATACTCAGTAGCCAAGTAAACAAACGAGGTCTTGCTAGCTATTTTACAGAAACACGTCTCGGTGCACTCACCCCTCCCATCGGGTAAAATCCATACGCCAGCCTCCCGCGGACATGGGACCACGGTTTGCAAAGGTGACAAAGCAGAGTATAACTCCAGCTGCAGAAATGTTCCCCCAGCTTTTCCTCTTTTCACCTCCAAACGTTTTTCGTTTTCTGCTAGCTGAAAAGGTGTTTTTTGGGGGGGGACTCTGGTATTTTTATCTGAAAATGGAAGCACTAACTTGGCTCTCTGTCCTACTTCTACTTTCACTTTCACTTCCGGGATGTTCTGCCCCAAAATGTGTTCGGGCGGATTAATGCCAATCCAAGCAGTGAGGAAATGCGGCAGACAGACAGCTGGATTGTCCAATCCTATTGTTCTGTCCGAATGATAGGATTGGCTGAAGTTTTTAGAGAACTGCGGGACAACTACTTTATTGATTTCTTTTGTTTTTTTTTAATCTCCACAACATATTTATGGCTATACTATGTTGCAACATTGTTAAGAGGCTTTTAAAAAAACGTTAAAAGCTACATTGTTTTCCTGGCTACTGAGTATGGCTTAAAATTTTTCCGCCATTACATTTTTCATCTTGAGCACCCCCTAGTGGCAGCTCCTGGGGGTGCGCTCACCACACTTTGGGAATCCCTGCCTTAGAGGAACCTGCTACAAAATACAAAACAGCTGTTTACGCAAACATTATATGCAGGGGTGCACACAACTAGTCCGTGAGTCCGCATCAGAACCGGATTTCATTCATGCGTACCAGAACCGCCTGCCTGAACACGCCTTTGCGGACCAGCGCTTCCGAGGTCCCGATGGGAGACCCTTCGACCTGACGAGCTTCACATCCTGTTGCAGCTCAGTGAATGAGTGCTCACATGACCTCTGAAGCTAGGAGACACACACGACAGGACCTCCAACACACACACACACACACACACACACACACACACACACACACACACACACACACACACACACACACACACACACACACACACGCACGCACGCACGCACGCACGCACGCACGCACGCACGCACACACATACACGCACGCACGCACGCACACACACACACACGCACGCACGCACACACACACAGCATCTCCAATACGCGTGGCACCGCGCCATTACGCACAGCTCCTTTGATGCGCGCTTTAACACACACACAATCACAGTACATCCAACCCACGCATGCAACTCACACATGCCCAGGAGGGGTGCAACAGGTCACAATCAATCCGTGATCTGTATGGATCACCCTCTATGGTTTGGGACACGGTTTGCGGATCCAGCAGCGCTCGTGCGTTTGGTAAATCCTCCCTGACTTGACAGCTCACGCTCTGAATCTGCTGATAAATAATTCCCCTCTGAGAAAGGAGTTCATTTTGTCACCACATATCAAGTTCTATCTGTCAGAATCAGTCATTTTAGTTAACCAGAACAAAGGACCACTGATCAATATCTGATCCACTCTCTGATGTGCGCGCTGATCCTCCATCAATCTCCGTCAGCTGATCATCCTCTTTTCTGATGGCAAACCAGACTCATCTATTTCTGTCTAAGATAACGTGTTGTTTGGACTTTTATACGATCTAATGAACATTAATATTAATGGTGCTCAGTCAGGAGTGATCAGAATACCTTGATCGTCACGCCAGTGTTCTACACAAAAAAAGAGAGCAAAGTTATTTGTCTTTCATTTTTCTTTCTGCTGATCCGAAAAATGATCCAATCTTTGACTCCAATCCGTGATCCGATCCTATTTGTGATTTGTCCAGCACTGGTGCGACACACAAAAAAAGCCAACAGCAACAGCTTGTCATCATCTACCATCCACCAAAATAAACTATTTACATGAAGGTCCAAGAGGAAGTTTACATGTCTCACACATAAAGGGAGTGTAATTCCTTCACCCTGTGTAACGTCTCTTGGCCTGATTCACCCTCCATAATACAAAAATATAAAGAATAAAAATGATTGCTCACCTGATGATGTGAATTCCTATGAAGAGCTGTGGACTGCTGATCAGACTGAAAGCACCTGTTATGTCTTGTTGTGTGAGCTTGAATTTGTTTTTTGCAAACCCATTAGTGAAAGGAAACAACGTTCTGGGACATGTTCAGTGTGTCATATATACATTTAACTCCTCTTCTTTTATATACAAAACAATGTTCTGTCTCATTTAGTAGCAATTCTTCAAATATTTGAAAACATATGCAAATGACAGCAAGGACACTCCTGTAGGTCATTAGGGGAAGACCCTGCTACGCTCTCCACAACTCATCAGAATGTGACTGGATTGAGGAAAGTCTGAACCTTTTCTGATCCCCAAAGATGCTTTCCTTCACTCTCACTATTCTAGACATCAGCACCACATACCGTACACCCTTTGACCTCATGAGGGTCCAGTCCCATCCTGATACGACTCTCTGGATTCAGCTACGTACTAAAAAACCGCGTTGGCATGACATTGATCATGGTGTGGTTGTAGTATCAACACAAGGACCGAGTAAAAACTCCTGCTTCAAATTCTCCATGACCAGGTCTCAGATATGTGCAGGTCCCATGCATGTATGTATGATGTGCTGTGACTTTGTCATCACTACGACTTTGAGAGTTAACCACCATGACTTTTCTTTAGAGGTTTTATACAAAACAATAGTTAAATCATTCATCATGGCAGGCCACATACACATAATACCCCTTTGAAGGCCCTGCCAAGACCCTGATTATACTCTTTATGTGGTGGGGTCTTTATCCTGTGTGAAGGAGGACAGAATAAAGATATGTTAGAAGTTTTATCTTTTTAATCATCTCCTGTCTCTGTGTTCTGTAACTTGGTGATCTCACTCACATACTTTTCTGTTTTCTTGTCAGAAAGCCTAAAAAATATTTGAAACTTCTTCTGAAAAATGAATCTCTTTCTTTTTAATTAACAAGATTGATGCTCTATTTTACTGAAATCACAGATTCTGCTTGGAGCAATCTGTCTCTGTGAAAAATGTCCATTTGCAGAATTGTTTTGTTTTTATACTTTCAAATTTCCTCCCTTTAGTCACTTCTTTCTCTTTTAAACCTGTTTATGTGCAGACAAGTGCTGAGCCCATTAGGACGGGTTCAGCATCAGTAAATGAAGCAGCCGCGGCACCAGCAGAGATGGCTGCCAGCAGAACAGAATGCCTGTAATTTTGCTACACAATGAGAGGTGGATGCCTGTCGAGACAATAGGATATGAGTTATCTGTAATGACAAATGGAATTATGGGTGTTTCGAGCTGCTTGCGAGTCCTTGCTGTTCATAAATAAACAGCTATGCTGTTTTTGGTTTTGTATTTTCTGCTGAAATGCTTTATTCTTGTGAGTCAGATGATGTTGTTTAAATGCAAAAAGTAAAACTATTATCTGTCAGAACAAGACAAGAGGACATTCTGCAAAGCGGCAGGTGCTACATTATAGATAATATAAGATAATACCCAGACAGAGGAACATAATGTAAGTTCAGCATCACCTTGTAGGACATACATCAGACTATCTGTCCACATCAGTTATTTTGATTGCATATAAACCAAGCAGCGTGCATCTGCACTGCAGTAAGACTTGGAACGCGCTCCCTCCTGCTCTCTATAGTTTAGACTGAATGGATGTGAGGCCGAGGCCATTTTCACAATAACAGCCAACAGTGTAACGGGGATGGATCATCAGTCAACCCTCCTCCAACCATCAGACCATCGCTCTGCTTCACTTTCTCCTGCTCTCTTTAGCAGCAGAGGATGTGCTTCGGATGCACAAGTGTCCTGAGAGCTAAAATAAATGTTCCTGATGCTTAATCATCTGCTGGATACTGAGTGGAGGAGACAAACCCACACATGTGGTCAAAAGGAAGAGTGGAACGTGATGAAACAACATTTTAACACACCTGAACAAATCATACAGATTACAAATGTTTCTAAACATTTTATTTAATAATATTGTTTGGAATTGGAATAGGAACGTCTCTACTTTCTGAGAAGACTAAGAAAGGCCCAGCTACCACCACCGATCCTGACCACCTTCTATAGAGGAACCATCGAAAGCATCCTGAGCAGCTGCATCACTGTCTGGTTTGGGAATTGTGCCATATCGGACCGCAAGACCCTACAGCAGATAGTGAGGACAGCGGAGAAGATCATCGGGGTCTTTCTTCCCTCTATTGAAGACATTTACACCACACGCTGCATCCGCAAAGTCTCCAGCATTGTGGCTGATCGGACACACCCCTCTCACACACACTTCACGCTCCTGCCTTCTGGAAAAACGTACCGAAGCATTCGAGCACACACATCCAGACTGTGCAATAGCTTTTTTCCACAAGCCATCCGTCTTCTCAACAAAAAGGGTCCGGACTGATAAACACACACACAAACACACACTCAAAAACAACATCTTTATCACTCAGCTTAACTCATCTACCTCAAAACATTGAGTCTAGACAGACTAATCAACACAACGCAAACACACTGACCTACACTACCAAACTAGTGTACACACCAACCTGTAACTGCTCTTTTGCACAATATCTGCTACTTGAATACTTTTTGCACTAATCTTCTAATAATTCTTAATCCTAAAACATTTACTAGTTCTGCATTACCTCAACTCATCACCTCAAAACCACATAGTATTATGTCATAGCTGTCACACCATCCTTTTGTTGCCTTGTTATCTTTATCTTTATGTTGTCTCAACAGGCCTAGGTCTCCTAGTTAGTTAATTAGCTAATTTTTATTTCTGTTTATTTCTGTTGATATTTTTATGTTGTATGTAGCACCTTGGTCCTGGAGGAACGCTATTTCGTTTCACTGTGTACTACTGTATATGGTTGAAGTGACAATAAAGCCTACTTGAACTTGAACTTGAGGAGCAAGAAAAGTTTCTTTTATTACAACGTTATGAACCTTTAATACATAAAATGTTGTCAACATCTACATTGAACGAGTGTTTTATTTGAAAGCTGAATTGTAAAATCACTATTATGAGCTACACATTTTTTCCTCCAAATTTTGAGAGCTTTTTAATTAGAAAAATTATGGGTTTTCAGCAGGCTGACAAGAAAATTACACATGAAGTAGAAAAAAACCCCAAACAAAACAAAACTACAAAACACACTCCGACCTGGACTACATTTCTCTGAATATAGAAAAAGAGACAAATTTTTCCCTTTTATTAAAAAAGTGCTTTAATGAGAACAGGATCAACAAAAGCTGAAATAACTAAGTCAGGCCTGTAGGGGGTGAAATGATCAGTGATAAGGATTAGAGTTCTCAATGGGCCCAAAAATTTAACTAGAACCTGAAATGACCTGAGGGATGCGAAGCCCGAACCGGCATGGCCCGACATCATCTCGTTAAACACTGAGCCTGACTGAACAGGACCGAACCGGACCAAACCCGACTGAACCGGACTGAACCTGACTGAACCGGACTGAACCCGACCAAACCGGACTGAACCTGACCGAACCCGACTGAACCGGACCAAACCCGAATGAACCCGACTGAACCGGAGTGAACCCGACTGAACCCAACCGAACCCGACTGAACCCGACTGAACAGGACCGAACCGGACCGAACCTGACTGAACAGGACAAAACCCGACCGAACCCGACTGAACCGGACCGAACTGGACCGAACCCGACTGAACCGGAGCGAACCCGACTGAACCCAACCGAACAACCCGACCGAACTTGACTGAACCCGACCGAACCGGAGCAAACCCGACCGAACCCGACCGAACCTGACCGAACCCAACTGAACCCAACCGAACTCGACTGAACCCGACTGAACCGGAGCAAACCCGACCGAACCCAGCGGAACCCGACCGAACCCGACTGAACCCGACTGAACCCGACCAAACCCGACTGAACCCAACCGAACCCGACTGAACTCGACCGAACCCGACCGAACCTGACTGAACCCGACCGAACCTGACTGAACCCGACCGAACCCGACTGAACTCGACCGAACCCGACTTAACCCGACCGAACCGGAGCAAACCCGACCGAACCCGACTGAACTCGACCGAACCCGACTGAACCCGACCGAACCCGACTGAACCGGAGCAAACCCGACCGAACCCGACCGAGCCCACTGAACCCGACCGAACCCGACTGAACCCAACCGAACTTGACTGAACCCGACTGAACCGGAGCAAACCCGACCGAACCCAACAGAACCCGACCGAACCCGACCGAACCCGACCGAACCCGACTGAACCCGACTGAACCCAACCGAACCCGACTGAACCTGACCGAACCCGACTGAACTCAACCAAACCCGACTGAACCCGACCAAACCCGACTGAACCCGACCGAACTTGACTGAACCCGACCGAACCGGAGCAAACCCGACCGAACCCGACTGAACTCGACCGAACCCGACTGAACCCGACCGAACCGGAGCAAACCCGACCGAACCCGACCGAACCCGACTGAACCCGACCGAACCCGACTGAACCCAACCAAACCCGACTGAACCCGACCAAACCTGACTGAACCCGACCGAACCTGACTGAACCCGACCGAACCCGACTGAACCCGACCGAACCCGACCGAACCCGACCGAACCCGACTGAACCCGACCGAACCCGACTGAACCCAACCGAACTTGACTGAACCCGACTGAACCGGAGCAAACCCGACCGAACCCAACGGAACCCGACCAAACCCGACCAAACCCGACTGAACCCGACCGAACCCGACTGAACCCGACCGAACCGGACCGAACCCGACCGAACCCGACCGAACCCGACTGAACCCGACCGAACCCGACTGAACCCAAACGAACTTGACTGAACCCGACTGAACCGGAGCAAACCCGACCGAATCCAACGGAACCCGACCGAACCCGACTGAACTTGACCGAACCCAACTGAACCCGACCGTACCGGAGCAAACCTGACCGAACCCGACCAAATCCGACCGAACTCGACCGAACCCGACCGAACCCGACTGAACTCGACCGAACCCGACCGAACCTGACTGAACCTGACCGAACCCGACTGAACCCAAACGAACTCGACTGAACCCGACTGAACCGGAGCAAACCCGACCGAACCCAACGGAACCCGACTGAACCCGAGCGAACCCGACCGAACCCGACTGAACCCGACCGAACCCGACTGAACCCGACCGAACCGGAGCAAAACCGACCGAACCCGACCGAACCCGACTGAACCCGACCGAACCTGACTGAACCCGACCGAACCCGACTGAACTTGACTTAACCCGACCGAACCGGAGCAAACCCGACCGAACCCAACGGAACCCGACCAAACCCGACCAAACCCGACTGAACCCGACCGAACCCGACTGAACTCGACCGAACCCGACCGAACCCGACTTAACCCGACCGAACCGGAGCAAACCCGACCGAACCCGACCGAACCCGACTGAACCCGACCGAACCCGACTGAACCCAACCGAACTCGACTGAACCCGACTGAACCGGAGCAAACCCGACCGAACCCAACCGAACCCGACCGAACCCGACCGAACCCGACTGAACCGGAGCAAACCCGACCGAACCCGACTGAACCCGACTGAACCTGACCGAACCCGACTTAACCCGACCGAACCCGAGCGAACCCGACTGAACCTGACTGAACCCGACTGAACCCAACCGAACCTGACTGAACCTGACCGAACCCGACTGAACCCGACCGAACCTGACTGAACCCGACCGAACCCGACTGAACTCGACTTAACCCGACCGAACCGGAGCAAACCCGACCGAACCCGACCGAACCCGACTGAACCTGACCGAACTGGAGCAAACCCGACCGAACCCGAGCGAACCCGACTGAACCTGACTGAACTCGACCGAACCCGACTGAACCCGACCGAACCTGACTGAACCCGACCGAACCCGACTGAACTCGACTTAACCCGACCGAACCGGAGCAAACCCGACCGAACCCGAGCGAACCCGACTGAACCTGACTGAACCCGACTGAACCCGACCGAACCCGACTGAACCCGACCGAACCTGACTGAACCCGACCGAACCTGACTGAACCCGACCGAACCCGACTGAACTCGACCGAACCCGACTTAACCCGACCGAACCGGAGCAAACCCGACCGAACCCGACCGAACCCGACCGAACCCAACTGAACCCGACCGAACCCGACCGAACCCGACCGAACCCGACTGAACTCGACCGAACCCGACTGAACCCGACCAAACCTGACTGAACCCGACCGAACCTGACTGAACCCGACCGAACCCGACTGAACTCGACCGAACCCGACTTAACCCGACCGAACCCGACCGAACCGGACCAAACCCGACCGAACCCGACCGAACCTGACCGAACCCAACTGAACCCAACCGAACTCGACTGAACCCGACCGAACCGGAGCAAACCCGACCGAACCCAACTGAACCCGACCGAACCCGACTGAACCCGACCGAACCCGACTGAACCCGACCGAACCCGACCGAACCCGACTGAACCCGACCGAACCCGACTGAACCCGACCGAACCCGACTGAACCGGAGCAAACCCGACCGAACCCAGCGGAACCCGACCGAACCCGACTGAACCCGACTGAACCCGACTGAACTCGACCGAACCCGACCGAACCTGACTGAACCCGACCGAACCCGACTGAACCCGACCGAACCTGACTGAACCCGACCGAACCCGACTGAACCCGAGCAAACCCGACCGAACCCAACCGAACCCGACCGAACCCGACCAAACCCGACTGAACTCGACCGAACCCGACTGAACCCGACCGAACCTGACTGAACCCGACCAAACCTGACTGAACCCGACCGAACCCGACTGAACTCGACCGAACCCGAGCAAACCCGACCGAACCCGACCGAACCTGACCGAACCCAACTGAACCCAACCGAACTCGACTGAACCCGACTGAACCGGAGCAAACCCGACCGAACCCAATGGAACCCGACTGAACCCGAGCGAACCCGACCGAACCTGACTGAACCCGACTGAACCTGACCGAACTGGAGCAAACCCGACCGAACCCGACCGAACCCGACTGAACCCGACTGAACCGGACTGAACCCGACCGAACCCGACTGAACTCGACCGAACTTGACTGAACCCGACTGAACCGGAGCAAACCCGACCGAACCCAACGGAACCCGACCAAACCCGACTGAACCCGACTGAACTCGACCGAACCCGACCGAACCTGACTGAACCCAACCGAACCCGACTGAACCCGACCGAACCTGACTGAACCCGACTGAACTCGACTTAACCCGACTGAACCGGAGCAAACCCGACCGAACCCGACCGAACCTGACCGAACCCAACTGAACCCAACCGAACTCGACTGAACCCGACTGAACCGGAGCAAACCCGACCGAACCCAATGGAACCCGACTGAACCCGAGCGAACCCGACCGAACCTGACTGAACCCGACCGAACCCGACTGAACTCGACTTAACCCGACCGAACCGGAGCAAACCCGACCGAACCCAACGGAACCCGACCAAACCCGACCAAACCCGACTGAACCCGACCGAACCCGACTGAACTCGACTTAACCCGACTGAACCGGAGCAAACCCGACCAAACCCGACCGAACCCGACCGAGCCCGACTGAACCCGACCGAACCCGACTGAACCCAAACGAACTTGACTGAACCCGACTGAACCGGAGCAAACCCGACCGAACCCAACGGAACCCGACCAAACCCGACCAAACCGGACTGAACCCGACCGAACCCGACTGAACTCGACCGAACCCGACCGAACCTGACTGAACCCGACCGAACCCGACTGAACCCGACCGAACCCGACTGAACCCAACCGAACTCGACTGAACCTGACCGAACCCGACTGAACTCAACCGAACCCGACTGAACCCGACCGAACCCGACTGAACCCGACCGAACTTGACTGAACCCGACTGAACCGGAGCAAACCCGACCGAACCCAATGGAACCGGACTGAACCCGAGCGAACCCGACCGAACCCGACTGAACCCGACTGAACCCAACCGAACTCGACTGAACCTGACCGAACCCGACTGACCTCAACCGAACCCGACTGAACCCGACCGAACCTGACTGAACCCGACCGAACCCGACTGAACCCGACCGAACCCGACCGAACCCGACCGAACCCGACTGAACCCAACCGAACTCGACTGAACCTGACCGAACCCGACTGACCTCAACCGAACCCGACTGAACCCGACCAAACCTGACTGAACCCGACCGAACCTGACTGAACCCGACCGAACCCGACTGAACCCGACCGAACCCGACCGAACCCGACCGAACCCGACTGAACCCGACCGAACCCGACTGAACCCGACCGAACTTGACTGAACCCGACTGAACCGGAGCAAACCCGACCGAACCCGACGAACCCGACCGAACCCGACTGAGAACCCGACCGAACCCGACCGAACCCGACCGAACCGGACCAAACCCGACCGAACCCGACCGAACCCGACTGAACCCGACCGAACCCGACTGAACCCGACCGAACCCGACCGAACCCGACCGAACCCGACTGAACCCGACTGAACCCGACCGAACCTGACTGAACCCGACCGAACCCGACTGAACCCGACCGAACCCGACTGAACCCGACCGAACCCGACTGAACCCGACCGAACCCGACTGAACCCGACCGAACTTGACTGAACCCGACCGAACCGGAGCAAACCCGACCGAACCCGACCGAACCCGACCGAACCCGACTGAACCCGACCAAACCGGAGCAAACCCGACCGAACCCGACCGAACCCGACTGAACCTGACTGAACCCGACCGAACCCAAGTGTTGTGTTTTTTAACAGAGGGTGAAAAAAAAAATTCCACACACAGCACACTACTTTAAGTTAAACTCAGAAAATCTTTAAAAACAAACAAAAAAAACAACCTTTAGGAACATACATCAAGCTGATAAAATAATTTATTATTATTATTATTAATAATAATAATAATTTCACAATTTAAATTCAGCTTTTGTTCAGAACATCGACCAGCTGGGGAGTCAGCACATTTACCAAAGCCTGAAAATAAATGTGCACTATTTTAGTCGCCATGGCAACCATGATAAATAGTGATACATATGTAATACTTGCATAAAGAGCACTTGAAGAGCATAAAGAGTTGGTAGCCATGTTGCTTCACAGCAAGAAGGTTGCAGGTTTGAATCCTGGCTGTGGCCTTTCTGCATGGAGTTAGCATGTTCTCCCCATGCATGCGTGAGTTTCCTCTGGGTACTCCAGTTTCTCCCACAGATCACAACATGTCCTATAGGTGGTTATCCTGGACTCCTTTGGAAAAATGTTTCAGAATCTCAATGGGACTTTCCTGGTTAAATAAAGGTTAATAAAATAGAAAAATTCTTTATAAACACGGAGCTGTGCACTGCCTGTCGCACACTGCTGCATGCTGCTGTCACACTGTCAAACAGGGGGCTTATCCAAGTTACAGACACACGATTTTCCCTCCTCTTTTTCTCTCTTCTGACTGTCTGAACCCGACGCAGCCCGAACCTTAAATATTTGACCGACCCGTTTCAGGTTGTCTAAATGTTGATAAAGATGACAACATTTTTTACATGACATCATTGCAAAATCTTTAAACATTCAAACAGAATGTGGAAGTTTCTTCTTGTGACAGGTTTAGAAATATGAAACAGAACAGAATGCCCCCTAGTGGCTGGCAGTGGTATAAGCATTAAGCTTTGCCTCCTCCACGTAAAAAAATGGGATATTTTAAAGAAAAGTAAATGATTGCAACAATTTAAAGACATTTGACAATAATTGTGGACTAAATGAGCAACGTCAAAACACCAAGATGGGGAGAGATTTAGTGGAACCATACTGTCCAGAAAAATTCTGCAAAAACCATGGTCTTGAAACTTCAAAAAGTAAAGACAAGAGACAACAAATGTGTATTGCAGCAATTCATGAAAACATCTGGAATCATGAATCAGAAATGTTAGTTTACAGTAAAATATGTTAATTTCTGGAGCAAAAACGCCCTATTTACAATATGTTGGAAAACTATAACCACATGTTTTCTGGTGACTTTCATTCACAGTTTTTGTGACTGAATTATATATGTTTTGCTTTGTTTTTTTGTTATTGATTCTAAAACAAAGCAAGATGTTGACGTGAACTTAAATATAAACATGTTTCTAACATAGATTACCTCGAGTACGCTGCAAAGGAAACATGGGAAGGAATGATTTACCTTTTTAAAATATGTTTGAAATGATTAAATGTACCTTCAAAACTTTTTTTTTTGCCTTACAAATTGTGTTCCATGTTTTCAGGAGGTCCACAGAAAATTGGATATGTCACAAAAATTGTGAACCTGTTTCTGTTCAAGTTCTCATAATCCTAAATCTCAAATTATTAAATAAAAATGACCAAATCTCAACTTTTAATGGTAGAAAAGAAAACAATATATTTCTTCTTTATGTGTTTTATGATATTTATCAGCAAGTCAAAGATTTCATAAAACATAAAGGAGGCCACATTGGCCATTTAAACAGAATCTAGCTGTATAACTAAAATCCACAGAAATAAAGTTTATCTCCATAACAATGAATTCAAATGCAAATTAAAACTCTTTTATTGTTTTAGATCTAACTGAGCTGTAGAAGACGTTATAACGTTTGAAAAGCCCCCCCAAAAAAGACAAATTAAACAATCATAGATTATTTTCTGACTTAAGTTTTCATTTGTTGTCAGCTTTTATATGAAGTGTCTTCTTTATCCTAATAAAAGCTTTACTACGCCTTTACTAAAAGATCACTGATGGTGGGAAGAGGTGAAAAACTTAATTGAGAAAATAATATCTAAATCAATAACAATGGATCCAAAACTGTTCCTTATAGCTTTGTACCCAGACAAGCATAATTATAGTAAAACTGAATGTACCTTTATAGATATAGGCTTGTTGTCAGCAAAGAAATGTATAGCATTGTCTTGGAAGAACGTAAACAGACCCAGCGCCACCCAGTGGTTAAAACAAATGATGTCTAGCCTCCCTTTAGAGAGAATAACATACATCAGGCAATCTAAACAACATTTATTTGACAAGATCTGGGGACCTTTTGCTAGCTTTATTAAAGACTTAGACTCAATAGATGACTCTTTGGATTTTTAAGACAATGAAACTTGCAGTTATACAGCTTAAGTAGGAATGTCACAATAAAAAAAAATAAATAAAGGGGTGTGTTTTGGAGATAAGACTATATGTTATACTATACTTTTCTTTTTATGCATAATGACATCTGTTGAAGAGAGAAGCATTGTTCACTATTGTATATTTTATTATTATTATTTTTTTATTTTATTTTTATTTTGTTTAGATATTTATTTTCTTTTTGGGGGTTTAATTTCATGTAATGAAGTTATTAAGTTTGCATGGACAAATTGATTGTAATTGCATGACTTAAAGCTAAATAAAAAAAAAATATTTTGGCAAAAAAAAAAAAAGTTAACCGATACCAGTGCAGTAGCTCTGACTGGTCAGTTCTGTTGTAGTTTTCTAGATTGGTGGCTAGGGGGAGCTGTTGAGCTAAAGAGGAACAGTGTGGTTAGGAGAGGAAAACTGCAATAATTTCACAGAAAATTTTGATTTTGTTTTTTTTTACTGAATATTTTAGGTTTGTGATTGATTTTATTTATATTTTTT
>SSNR01000153.1:429658-457198 GCA_006937965.1 Callopanchax toddi
GGGGGGGGGGGGGGGGGGGGGGGGGGGGGGAGCATCCACCCACAGCTGCTACTGGAGTCTCATCTTTTGTCTTCAGCCAGTTTCAAGGCCTGCAAGGGGAGTCGAATTCAAAATAACAGATTTGTTTTGGGTCAGGAGTGATAAGGTTTTCCACATCCTTCAGTCTTAGCGGCCAGGTTCCTTCAAGCAGCCAATATGGGTCAGAATCCACCAAAGCTGGCTGAGTATTCCTCTCAGCTGTTCGTCCCTCTGCTGACAAGTCGAGAACCCCACAGACAGACCCCTGCTGGGTATCCTCTGAGATGTTTCCCTGCATATGAGTCCGAAAACGCGACCAGAATGCAAAGCCTCCAGCCCACGCAGCAGCTCAGCCAGCTGGTTTAGAGTTCACACACACACAGATCAGTGCATCTGACCTGTGGTTCAGCTTGACCGGTGGGATTGAGAGTTCACACGCAGCACGGCATCGTCCACAGAACCCGGTTGTTTGCCAATCGGTCCCGCAGCTCCAAATTTGACAACGATCCGGATCCCACACACGCCAAACAGTAGAGCCCGGTCACCATGATCCAATTTGTAAACATCTTCGAGTAGTGGGAAAAAAGAAATTTGTCCATTGCATTCCTAGACCAGCTGATCCAATTCATGTTTAAAAGTCCAAAGGGAGATGAAAGCAGGTTCTCCAGGGAAAGTAGACAGGACAGAGAGCCGGGGAAGACGGGGAGGGAGGGAGAGAAGGGGAGATGCGTCCGCTCGCCTTGAGAGCCAGAGAAGAAGAGTTAGGTTTAGGTGTTTCTGAGCAGAAACAATGGTGCTAACGTTTTTATGACAGTGATTTAAAAAGAACACACAAGGGATGGGGGCCTTAACAAGCAAACTGCATGCCTTTAATAATTCCATTTGTGTTCCATGTGTAATAATTATGCCCCACACCCCTCTGGTTCATGGAGAAGTTGTCTTGTATAAAATTGCTTCATGAAGCTATTAAAACGTTGGAGCTGCTGAACACTCCCAAATGAATATAATAAAAATAAATTTTTATTTTTAATGTAAAATGAAATGAGATTAAAGACATAATGTGCTGTTTTAGAGGGTGATTTTTTTTATTAAATTAGAAATTTCTCTATTATCCAGCTGGATGCACATGAATTCCTTTCACATTTACTCAGACCTGCAAGACTGGAGCGTCTCTTTTCTGTGTTCTTGGCAAAAGATCCATGACTTGCTGACAAACATAACTTATTACCTTTTCCGTTACAGGAGCATGTTTTCTACAAAACAAAATTGTTGAATCCCACAGCATTCAGCCCAGTGGCGGCCCGTCAATAGGGGGCACTGCCCTACCAGTCTCACAAGAGGAAGAAGAAGAAGACGATTGGAATCACAAATTAATTTTAAAAGAACTATGAAAATTAAACTAAACAATCTACCCATTATACATACTATAAGTGCTGTGTATAATCTGCATCTTGGTGTAATTTAAAAATGTTCTCTTACTTTTTTTTATCATGATCTAAAGGTCGTGTGATGTACTTCCTGATTCTTTGGGCTCTTCTGCACATGCTTTGGGCACAAAAATCTTTACCATAGACCTACGCTATAACTGGTGCATGCACACTGGAACCCTTCAATATAAAGTATAGGAGAGCCTTGGGTTGCAAAATTTAGTGACCGAAGCATGCGCAGAAGACCAGAGACTCAGCTCAGATCAGGATGTTGACCCGGAAGCTCCAAGTAGCTCATGGAATTTTAATCATGAAGAAAATGAAATGATTACGTATTTATTCAAAGAATCTTTCTTGACAGCTTGTGACAACCCTGCAGATTGATTCCATATTGTGTCCTGATTTAATCAACTCTACGGTCGGTGAGTCATTTTGTTTGTTTGTTTTTTTTGTTTAATTTCCAATGCATCGCGGAGTTCGCCGATTCATAAGGAGCTATAAGCTAATGGCTAGGGCTAACTAGCTCTGTCATGAGCAAACAGTGTTGGGAACGTTACTTTAAAAAAGTAATTAGTTATAGTTACTCACTACTTGTTCCAAAAAGTAACTGAGCAAGGTACAAAATTACTCTATAATAAAAATAACCAGTTACCAGGGAAAATAATTTTTGTGATACTATTTTAAAAAATAGTTGTGGTATATCAAAGAATTAGGATTTTTCTGATCTGTTTTCATGAGTAAATTTAAATGAGTAAAAGAAACTCCTGGACTTAATGACACCTCACAAACACATTCTGGCATTTTACCTCAATCAGTTTGAAGTATGTGGTTAAATCTCCACCTTGAAGATGACAACTTTTCATCTGAATGCTCCAGACTCGCCCTGCTGCATTGCTGGCGTTTGTGTGCGTGTTTGTGTGTGCGCGTGCACAAGCAGTTTGTGCATGGGGACAGTGCGTTAAGAGTACACAGTTTATTTCATCAGTAGCGTAATAGTCTGGTTATCGTTTGTTCTGAGACTATGCTTGGAAGTTTGAGATGCTGTTGTTTTTGCTTTATGTGAAAACAGCGAGAGTCGCTTGCGAGCAGCTGATGGGGCGGTGTGTGTGTGTGAGAGAGAGATGTACCGCTGCAGGTGCGACAGAGACCAGGAAATAGCTCTGTTTGGTTGTTTTTAACTGTTTTGGACTGTTTTTGGTGCGGCTACAGCCGAAAGCAGCTCTTATTGTTCTAAAAGAAAGCTCAGAGGACTGAACCTACGGACGCATTATTGGAGAGCACATTACAAAAATAATGCACCGCATTTCACGCTCAGTAACGGTAACGGCGTTCTGATGACAGAAACAATAATTCGTTAGATGAGTCCGTTACTGATAAAAGAACGAAGTTACCTAGCACCGTTATTTTAAACGGCATTATTACAAACACTAATGATAAGTGATTAAACAGTGATATGTCTTTGTTATTGTTGTGGCCGACTGTTAGTGAAACACTTATAGTGTTGGTTGAATGCTTTGGTTTATGTACTTTTTGCCGGTTTTTGTTTTTTTTTGTTACTTTTTCTTAAAATACGTTAGTGGCCTATGGGAGTTTTGTGAGAGGTCTGAAAACCGTTTTTTGATGGGACCCATCAGTGGATTTGACTTTACTTTGTTGTTAATTCACTTCATTAGTTGAGCTGATTGTCATGACTTGCTTGGTTAGTGTTTGTTGTCCGATTTAAATTGTAACATTAATTATCTGACTGTGTTAGTTATAGATGTGTTTATATTTGTGGTGTCAGCAGAAAGCTGTACAAATATTAAGTTATGTTTTTGACCTTGTGTAGGTCAGGGTGTTTTTCCCTGAAACGCTTACAACTTTTGTTGTGACCACATTGTGGTTGTTTTTATTATTATGATTATTATTATTATTATTATTATTATTATTATTTGATTATATTGATATTATTCTAAGGCCTCCTTATGAAGACCTTATGAGTTCTTTACTGTTTGACATGTATAATTAGCACAATACAGTAGTATAATTATTAAAAACCTTGTCATATATTCAGATGAGTACAGTATTCCTGCAGTCTTCTGCAGATCTAGAACCTGGTCATACTCTTCTCTGTTAACACGTCCCCAACCTCTCTTTCTGTATCCTTCCCCTTAATTTCTGTTTCCATGTTTGTTGGAATACAAATGAAACCAAAAACAGTTATAATAAAGATTTTGTTTAAGAATATATATCAGGTGAAGATTATAGCAGCAGCTGTAACACCCCACATGTAATAGTAAATCTGTAAGGCTTGTTTTTGGCATTCAGACATAAATTCTGTTAGCTATACTGGACAGGACACAGGGGAAAAAATAATTTATTCCTGTAATCTAAAACCATCCTCTTTTCACCTGTTTAGACCCTAAAAGGTAAGTTATTTTATTGTTATTCTAGCCTATTTTTTAAATTAATCTGAAACGAAACTCCAATTATAACAAAGTACATGCAAAAAGAGCCAAAACAAAGACAAAAAGACCTGTCAAGAAAATGCAAAATAAAGTGCTAAAACAAAAACCAGCGTCTGAGATGAAACTAAAATAGGCTTAAATATATTTATAACTATGGATGCAATAGACTGCCCATTATATGGTGGCCCATCTGTCTCTCTCCTTTGTTTCTCCAGGTTTTAAACCTCCAGTCCTACTAAAAAAGCAACAACAACCAAAATCTGACTTCATCACAAACTTGAGATCATTGATGAATCACCTTTTTGCAGCTACAGTAAAAGGAGAAAGCCTCCTTTTTTTCAACCTCATATGCATCCCTTTGCTTCAGGAATAAACAAACAATCAATGACTGGATACTGCCTTGCATAATTTGGAAATGCCAGGTATTAGTTCAGTGCCAGGATGTGTAAAAAAAAACAACAACAACAAAACTGGGAAACATATTTAATCATGCAGTTGTTTCTTGAGGCTTATGCATAATTGGAATTAACTTTATTTGACTTTTTCTTCAGTTTTGGAGTCTGAAATGCTCATTTGAGGTGATCCACAACATTGTTGCTTTAAAAAACAGGTCAAAGATTTTCTCAAAGCGACCTACATGCTTCAGCCTTCAGGGCTTGATATTTCATTCAAAAGAAGCTTCCTCAAAAAGCCTCTGTCACCTCTAATCGCTTTCTGCAGACAGTGGGAGATTTTCATGCATAGTCAGTTCAGATGATCATCCTGTCCATTGTTGCCGTCTGTGGAGCTGAAATGATGGCATTATTATTGTCTCTTTGAGGTGACAAGGCCCGGTCCATCTGTCCTGATGAGACTGAAGCTGTAAGAGGAGGTCGCTCAGGCTGTGATGACTGCTGTTCACTCCAGTTTGAGAAATGCTCATAAGTCATGGTTTCCTTTTTATACATACCTTAAATGTGCTCTCACCTAAAGAAAATACCAAAACGCACTGACAGAAAATCAAAGAAAAACACAATAAAGAGCCTTGTTTGATTAACAGCACATTTAAAGCCATTGATCACTGAAATGGCCTTTTATCAAGAGTGTATTTATCTTAAAATACCATGCCTGTTAGTAATTTGTTTGTTGAAGCCAGTGGCAAGAGTTCTCTGACATATTAAATGTCATTTGGATGATTTGGTGACTGAATAAGTATGAAATGCAGATTGAGACATTTTTGTTTTGTTGTTGCAATGAAATGTTCAATTTAGAAACAGCAGCAACATTTGATTCATTACTTCCTTCTAAAGAGGACCTGGACTTGCACTATAATATTTAATACTCCATGAATAGTTTATTTTTTGGGGCAAACTAGATTTAAAGTTCAAAATTTAAATGCCTTTAATTTTTTGTTTGAATTTTAAGAACAATTTCAACTCTTTGTTAAAGTATCACTGAGGAATCTTCAAACAAGCTAAGTTTAGCTAGTTATTTTACATAAACACGTCTCAGAGCTCTCACCCCTCCCGTCGGGTATAATCCTTATGCCGTGCCTCCTCCGGACATGGGACCACACATTGCCACAGTAACAATACAGAGCAAAACACCCGCTGTTGAAACATTCCCCCAGGTTTTTCCTCTTTCTATGTCCAAACATTTTTTGTTTTCTGCTAACTAAGAAGGTGTTTTTCTTTTGGGATTATGGTATTTTTTCCTTAAATTGAAGCGCTAATAGACGGCTATTTCTGTCTTTCTCTCACTTCCGGGATGTTCTGCTGCAACATGCTCCAGCACACATTAATGGAGGATCCAAGCAGTGTGGAAGTGAGGCGCTTTCTTTAGCAGATTTCTTCAAAAAGATCCCATATTGCAAAACACGCTGATGTGTAAAGAATTTTTAAAAGTTTGCGCATATGCAAGGAAATGTCCAATGTCTTGAAATGTTCACCAGGGTTTTTAGGTTCCTTGCCTGAGCTGCAGAGTTGGCTACATGGTGGCACAGTTGGTAGTGCTGTTGCAAGAAGGTTGCAGGTTTGATTCCCAGCTGTGGCCTCATTGTGTGGAGTTAGCATCTTCTGGCTAAAATTGTTAAGAATTCAGATTTACTGGTACTGTTTTCACTTTGATCTTGATGGATTTAACTTTCTCAACTCAACATGATCAGCATCTTCCTTCTTCTTTTCTAGGGTTTTTGTTTCATGGTGGCAGTGTCAGTTGTTATCTAGATCTATGAGCTCTGGTGATCCTTGTTGCTTTACCTTTTTATCATCTGGCAGAAATCAGCTGTGCCACCCACTTCCACCTAAAGGAATCCAAAAGATCTTCATTAAAATGAGGAAAAGGCTTCCGTTTCTTACATCACTGCACCTCATTGCCACCTCCTCCTCCCTCATCACTGGCAACAGGTTTGTGTGAATACATCCATAAAATTGGATTCCTGGCCTGCAGGGAATGACAAGTGGAAATGGTTGTTTGAACCAGGAAAGGAGGATGATATGCACGTTGGGGTTGATGGGAAAACTGTCCCTGTCTCTATAAGGCGGCTATTTCATCTGCTTAGCCTCCAATTTCCACAGTCCCAGTGATGTGTTTCAGACGCAGTCGATTTGGGGGATGGCTGATCACAGCTAAGTCACTCAAAGTGCTGCCCAGCTTGGAGCAGAACATTCTCCAAGTAATTTCTTAAAAAAAAACAATTATTAGTACAACAACGAGATAAGATTGTTGCTTCCTTGGGTTCATGTGTCCTTTGAATTTGTATTTAGTTTTATGATCACTTGGTCATCGCCTTAATTCCTAAATATTTCAACCTGCAGCTGATTGGAAACCAAACCAGAACATCATGGCAGCATGACGGTTTTTCCGAGGCTAATGTCCCTCATGCCGGCATCACACTCTCCTCAGTTCAGTAACCATGTTCCCGTCATATTATTCACCTCATACATCCTGAACAGATGAGGTCCCTGCAGTCCATTAGCTTCCAATTAAAATGGATCTTAAAATGATTTGAATGCTTATTTAACGACAGCTTTGGCAGAGAGCCATGAAATTCTCATCTGTGGGGAAAAAAGGAGACTCACTGAGGACTGAACTGGCCTCATGTGCTTAACTGGACTAAAATGTACAACAGAGTAATCTGTTTCATAGAGTTTGTGGTTCTTAGATGAAGCTTTGGGTCGGGAATCAAATATTCATCATTTATGTCCAGCGAGACCAGTTTCAGAAATTTTAATTTTAGGGTCCAGAACTCTATACCAACTTTACAAATGTTTAAAGGTAAAAAAACGACTTCCTGGTTTCACTACTATGATGATTTTCTGCTTCTAAAAGGCAGATGTGAATGTTTTCACCTGTGTTTATTTGTCTATTTTAGCAAATTATCTCATGAAACACTGGATGGATTTTAATGAAATTCCCAGAAAATAGTCATTGGATGCTCATCAACAAATGATTAACTTTTAGGGTCAATCCAATTCAAGATGATTGCAAAAGCGAATCAACCTTAGCAAACACAATAAAGGCTAGAACTCAGTCACTTTTACAGATACTGAGCTATGGTGGTGGTAGCCGAAATCCAATACATTACAGAGTTTTGTATAAAACTTTTCCATTAACTAGAACTGAACCCTGTCTGTGTGCATCTATGAACAACTGAATAAACATTCAAAAGAGCTATAACCTAGAAAATGAGTAATTTGACTTCCTTCACTGGGCTTCTAATTAAAGCAAAGGTTTTGCTGCTATGAAAAACTTGACGCTTCTACCCAAACACACAATAATGGTGTTTTCACAGCATTGCACATCTATTTACAGTTAAACGTTTGAGAAATATGAGTGTTTAAATGTACAGCAGCAAGGGTAAGAACTTTGTAAGTAGATAAAAGTCAACACTTGGTAAAATTTTAGGTCAGGAAAATGTCCAATTTGATTACAAGGACGGGTAGAACTTTAAAACATTTGTTGCTCTGTCTGACTGAAACTTTAAAACTTCCGTTACGAACAAAATTATTTAAAAATACCATATTTTCAATTTAGCTAAACCCTTTATTCAGTCTCTTAAAGTAGTTTTTTAATGTGTCAAAGTCTCTGAGCTGACAGAAGCATCATATTTGTATTTTTTTCTCTGTTTGAACAATCAGTCAACCAGTCACAGCAGACTTGACCTCAGAGACAGGACCGAGAATGAAGTGGGTCAAACCAAACGTGACAAGAGACGCTGCAGGAATCTGCATTAAAAAAGTGTTTTCTGAACTTTTAAATATGTTGAACTTTTGAAATGTCCCCCAAATAAAATAAGTATACTCTGAGCTCTTAAGTAGATTTTCTATCATCAATAGAATAAAGAAAAATTATATTTATCTAGCCTCTGTGCTGTTTGATAGTGTGTCAGTTTTGGGGACCCGCTGGTATTTTTGAGATGCACTAAGTTTGTAATAAAAGCAACATAATGCTGAGGGTTGAAATACAGCCCAGTCACACTGCTGTCTCCAAACAGGGGAATGAAAGATGTTGTCTTCTTTGCCGAGTAGATAAGGTGCTAATAGAGGTTCACCACTTCCTGTCTCGAGAGAACAGTCCAAGGTCAGGTCAAGGTTTAACGTCTGCAAACAGCTTTAAAACATCACAACAAGGTAAAGTCAGTTCTTTGTTAAAGTAAATGATGGATGCTACTGTACAAACTAAAGTAAATGATGGATGCTACTGTACAAACTTTGTGACTTTAATATGTTTTTTAAATAAAATAAACATCAAATAATTATTTTAAAATTCTGTCCATTTGAAGTCTATACCAGAAGAAGTATCAGTACACATCTGAATATTTTTTTGTAAAGTCATTCCTCTCGTCACTGTGAACCCTCAGCTCATCCTGGTGTTCTGTTTATATCTTATGATACAACCTGCATCTTGTGGGATTTCCAGACATGATGCAGCTGAAGGTTTCTTAAACCTGGTTTTCTTCACCCTCTTCAACAGGATTCAGAAAAGTGGATAAAGCCCTGAGACTTCTGGGAAAGTCATAACCACCTTTATGGCATCATATTTCTTTTATGTAGGGATCACGATGAGAACAACAACAAAAAAAAACCCCCAAAACACTAAATCAAGATGCAAATGCAAACAAATCCCAAACCCAAACTTACAGCTGACTCCTTGCTCACATAGACAGTGACAATATCCTCGCTACACAAAGATAAACAATAGATCAAACGACTCTGTTGTGGTGACAAATCCACAGAGATTTGTTGTTTTTCTCATCTCTCTGGAACATTTCCACATCTCATTGATTTGGTTTAGCAGCCCTACAACTTTCCCTCGTTGTGGCTCCTCTTTAGGATGATGTAATCTTATGATTGAGAAGATTTAACTGGTGGGAATGTTGTTTCAGCATAAAAAGCACTGAGCAACAGAACAGATCAGTGGTTGTTTTTACCCTGATTCTCATGAAGCTGGTAGCCATGAAGAAAAGAGGGAGTGACTCCATGTTTGAAAGAAGGTCTGTACATTTTGAAAACCCTTGAAAAGGTTACTAACAAAATATGTGAGAAAAAAAAAACATTTTAATGATTCAATACATTTTTGTAACCTAATAATTTTAGGTTGGGTCAACTAAATCTTCAAGTTTTGATAACATTAGTATTTTTTTCCAAGACTGGGATACTGGTGCAGTTTGTACTCTGAAGTTGAAGTTTCTGAGTTCCGACAATGTAATATCCAACTGTTTCTCCCACTAAAGTGAGAATTCTGCCTCAAAATCCATAAGAAGACAAACTTAGAATCAAATATTGCTGCCTTGCACACTTGTCAGTTTGTTTATCATTAAATCAGTCAAATACTATTAGTCACATGATACTTTATCAGGAAATATACTGCTACAACATTTGAATGCATGGAGTCCAGATAAACACACTGATATCAACTTGTTAATATTAGAGAGCCTGGTGACTAAGCAACAAATTAATGAGGCTGAATGATTTTCTGACTTATAACAAATCAGTGTAAAGTTGGGAGTGGTTTTATTTCTTTATTATAAGCCCAGTTTCTTCTTTCCTATAAACTCTTTAAGGAAGCTCACGGAAATACTTGGAAATTTAAAGTTTCAACCATTGAGTGTTACTGGATGATATTAAAATGAAATATTTTGTGTGTGTGTCTTTAAAATTATTTGAAAGGTTTAATTTATCTTGCATGCTTTAAAAAATTTTTTTTACAAAAAAACTTTTCTACTTCAACTTTTTCAACACCTTGTTTACATTTTACTCACACTTTAAAACTTTTTTAAATAAAAGGTTTATAATAATAATGCATCAGTTTTATATAGCGCTTTTCAGGTCACTCAAAGACGCTTTACAGAGTTGCATTATTCATTCACACAGTCATTCTCACCGGTGGTGGTAAACTACGACAGACGTCTGTAGCCACAGCTGCCCTGGGGCAGACTGACAGAAGCGAGGCTGCCATTCTGCGCCATCGGCCCTTCTGACCACCACCAACATTCACACACAGTCACACTCACAGTCACACAGGCAAGGTGGGTGAAGTGTCTTGCTCAAGGACACAACGACAATCTAACCCAGCCAGAGATCGAACCGGTGACCCTCCGGTTACCAGACCGGCCACTCTCCCAACTGAGCTAGTGCCGCCCCGTTTAGGCTACAAATCAAAATTTTAAGCAAATAATCTATAAAGGGTTAAATGTTTGTCAGTTTTGTAGAATAATTTTTATTTTGTTTTCAAACATGATGATAAAACCTGGCAAACAATATTGAAATATTCAACTAAAACCGTTAAAGTAAATTCAATGAATTAATTCTACGTGTTAGATTTTCACCATTGTCATGAAAACTGGTATTACTAATCTGAGTTATACAAACATACAGATTTTTAGGTCTACTACATGTCAGGATGTTTTTTAGTATAGCTGCCTTTTTAGTATAATTTAAATAAATAGGAGTCAGCCAAAGGTTGTAGAGCTTTCATCTCTTTCACATTGATTTCATACATGAGTAGATCATGACTTTAATTTAAAAAAGTGGATCTTCTTGCTGCTTGCTCGCAGACTGGACAGTTATCTACCGCTGTTGGGTAGAAAATGCCATAAATAAAACCATAGAAGCTTTTCTTTGTAGAAGGAAGAGGCAGACAATCTAAATGAATAGAAACAATTGACAAGTCCATTTTAAAGGAGAGTGGAATAGAGTCTGCCCTCTGAGCGCCTTGGTCTTGTTTCACTAATGGATAGATGAGTGCAGTGTTAGATCAGAAAAGATAACAAAGCAGCAAATACAAAGGACTTGTGTTACACTAAAAGTAGACTGACCCATGAGACCGCATCCATATTCCTGAAAGGAAAGGTCAGCCTGGTGCACCTGTTCTCACACCCTGAATTCACTCGTCTCTCAGGTTTTCCATAAACATGTGTTATTTATTCAGCGGGTCTTAATTAAAGATGCCCGACTCAGTGTACCGTGTTAGCAGTGATTTCTCAAAGGAGGTGACGGCGTAATTCACATTAATTCATCGCTCTGTAGATAATCCTCAGGTGCGCGTTGTTGTTTGTGGCCAAAATAAAAATCATCTGCTCTAGTTTCATCTAAACTGGACTCACATGGCTTCTATAAAATGCAACAGTTTGGATGCAGATACATGTTTAATGGAGATGACTTTAGAAAGTTTGCTATGAGAGTTCATGATTTTTCTAACTTGTTTTTGAAGTTGTGAAGTTTTCTGCTTCTCTTTGTGTTTTCTTCACTTTTCATGTGCTGTAAGAATCAAGCACAGTGATTTTTAGGAGGGTACATGTCGTTCCACTAAAGGACTGAAACATCTTATTCTTTTGAAATCATGATTTGCATCTGTCATCTATCTTCAGATGTTAGAATCACTTTTTTTGTTTTGAGTATATGGAAACATCTTAATGATGGTAATAGGAATTTAACTTTTATAATCACATCTATTAAAATAAATAAGTTAAAACACAGAGCAGCCATAGTTAATGACAGAAAAGTAAAAAACTGGTGCCACACAAAGACGTAATGGTGACTCCTGTGTCTACTTAAATCAAACAGTAAAACAATGACCAAGAGCTGTTTCACGTTCTTAAGGGTAAAAATAAATTAAAGAGAGAAATGAACACTTTAAAATTAAATTGATGAAGTAAAAAAACTGTCTGTAAATTACAAATGATCATCTACATAAATGTAATAGTTTTGATTTTTGACTTTATTTTGCTTCAGCGTGCAGCTTTCAAAAAAATACATGAAGTTCCCTACATCAGTAACCACAGAAACAACTTGAGTCTGGTTCACTTCATAAACTCACCAAGGTTCTGGTTCCTGCATGCCTGTGATGGATTTTTCAAATATTGTTTCTGCCTAATTTTATCTTTTTTTAAATTGTTTCCACAACAGTATGCAAATACTGTACATACCAAGTTCATTTCTAACACTCAGATTAAAGGTCGCCCCCCCTTTGAATGTGCAGCAGCTTTATTCCTGTGGTTACTTGAGGACTTTTTTCCTGAGACCTGAGGACTTTTTGTCTGAGACCTGAGGACTTTTTGTCTGAGACCTGAGGACTTTTGGTCTGAGACCTGAGGACTTTTGGTCTGAGACCTGAGGACTTTTGGTCTGAGACCTGAGGACTTTTTGTCTGAGGACTGAGACCTGAGGACTTTTTGTCTGAGGACTGAGGACTTTTTGTCTGAGGACTGAGACCTGAGGACTTTTTGTCTGAGACCTGAGGATGTCCTAAAATGTACACCGTATAAATGACCAAAAACACTTATCTGGACAAAACGGTTTTGTTTCCAGGCTTATTCAACACATAGGAAATGACTCGAGTTGTTTAACTCACACAGTCACTAACGCTGGGGAAGCTTTGAATGTGCACAGTTGTAGATTTCATGAGTGTATTTAAAAAAAATTAGATTTTTAATAAATGCCTTTCCCCAAAAATTGAGCCACTCATGAAAAAAAAAAAGCCTGAGTCATAATTTGAGAACATTACAAAACCAAAAGTGGTGTTAACGTTCCTAACCTTCAAAGTACTATATACTGTATATTTTCATTGTTTTTTGTTCATTTGGTTAATTAAATGAAACCGAGGACTGCCTACAGGAAGAATTTGTGTGGAATTCAGAAAAATGACAACCACAGCTTCCATAATGATGCAAATGTTAAGGTGTATTTATTAAACATTAGAAAAAGCAATAAATTTTAAAAAGAGAACTTTGTTGGTTTCATGAACGCTGGAATATAAGTTATCGTCACGGGTAAAATGCACGATTGCCACAGCCCGGTCCGCATCCAGACCCACAGCAGGTCCCGGCGACACAAGGGGCTCGCGCCGGTTGATCCAGACATGTTTGCCTCCTAACCCGTCAGCACACAGCACCTGGTCCGCTGGGCTGCACATATTATTGGTGGGGATGCAGCGCTATTTTTGCACCCTCTCATTGAATTATTGGTGATGACAGTTCAGTGATTGCTGGGTATTGGTGGGGACATGTCACCTCTGTCCACGCTAAATCTACACCCATGTTTGCAGTGTTGTTAGAAAAAACACATTAGAAAGTGACAAAACTGTTATTGTACCAACCATAAACCATAAACAGTAACAAAGAATAAAAATCCCCCAAAGAATCTTGTGCTATTAAAAAATGTTTCCATATTCTTTAAGTTCTGAATCGGCCTTATACACTAAGAAATTAGACCTGTCGATGAGCAGATCAACACTGTTTAAGATGCCCTACTGCAGCAGAACTTCCCTAGCTGGAGAACTGTGGTGGTGAGACTTACAGAAAAGGTCAAACCTCTGTGATATTTGCTCTGGGACCAGACCTCGAGATCCCGGCCAGTCGGTTGCCACGTCTGTGCCAGAAAATCCGTGATGTTCTGGCTTTCAGTCTCCAGCCAGCCATGAAGAAATGATGAGGTCCCTGCGTGCCATGGCTGCAGTCGCAACTAATAAATCTTCCCTGGTGAGAGTCAGGGGCTGGGATGTACTAATTGCTTTATTGATTTGGAGTTTTGCTTCAGGACAGCACCTGATAAACACATCAGACAGATGGGGAGGAAAGCTTGTGAGGCTGTACCCATCTTTCTAAAGGCACACAAACTAAGCTTTGGAGTGGTGATCGGCCTATGTGGAGGCTTTTTTTGTTGCTTAAACACACATCAGTGACTATATATTTTCCCAAAGAGAAAACATGCTGTCAGCACATCTGCTGATGTGTTTCTTCAGATGATGCTGGAAGCAGAAAGAGAATAGATGGGTGGCTGTAAGTAAAATCACAGGGAGGCTTGTCTCACACACCTAATTCAGCTCGTTTGTTGTTAACAATAGTGCACAGATCCAGCTCTGTGATTTAATTAAGACACAACCCTGGTATCATTTGTCTGCCTCTCTTTAGTTATGCATCACTGGCTGTGATAAAAGTAAGGTGGAAAAGCAGAAACATAGTGGTCTGTCAGGCACAGCCTCCAACTTAATTATAATATATAATGTCATTTGTTTTTAAAACAATCCACAAGAGATTAGATGGTAATTAAAAGTTTAGCTAAAAAAAACATACTTAATAGCTAAAATATATCAACTTAATTCAGTTAATGAGTCTAGTAGTTATGGTTAGGGGAAGCTAGTTTGTTTTGTTTTGTTTTAATGACACAAGAAAAACTGTAAAAGTTTTTTAAAGACAAACTGAAGTTCAAACTGAAAAATCTTGGCTTGGACAGCTGACGTGGGTAGGTGTGTGTGTGTGTGTGTGTGTGTGTGTGTGTGTGTGTGTGTGTGTGTGTGTGTGTCCAGGTTTGAGCCTCTGGGTAGAGCTTTTCCCCAGGCAGCAGATGACATGTGAGGTCCACAGTTGCTAGGAGACAAACTAGAGCCCTGCAGCTTTATGACCACCAACAGGAGACTTTTTATCCTCTTTTTCAACAAACCACTCCAGTTAGTCATGTGCGGTTTGTGAGTTAGGCTGTTGGTAAATACTGAAACGTCCAAAAACACGGAGTGTGTCGAGACAGAAAACTCCATCTTCACCTGATTTTTAGATCTTAAAAAATAACTTTCTACAGACAAAAAGATTAAATTTCATCCACAGGTTGATCTAAGGGGAATAAAATCTGATTGGCCCCTTAAAGTTCAGCTGCTCAGTGTTTAATGGCTCAACCCTTTACAGAAAACTGGACATGTTTCTCCGTCTTCTTCTGTTCAAAAGTGAAGCTGTGATATCCCATCTACAGGTGCTGCCATGTTGTATTTTTGAAACAAGAGTTTGAACATTTGGGATGTGAAGATGAAAGTTCCTCCTACTCACCTCTATGCAATCAAGTATAAAATAACTACTTAGAACTATTAGAAAAATACTTGAGTAAAGCAGCAAGGTGAGAATACACAGAAGTTGACACCTGTAAAATATTCTGAATTTAGTTAAATTTCTTTATTTAGCAAAATTTCCCTTTTATGTAGGTGAAGGAGGCGGGACTTAAAACACATATTGCAGCCAGCCACTAGGGGGTGCTTGTTTTGTTATTGATTCAACGTCTGTCTTACGCTCCTCTGTCAGTTTATGTGTCATGGTAAATTTAGCAATTTAGGAAACAAATACTAAAACACATTGAGTAAGAAACTTTAATACAATGATCTCTTGTTTGTCATGGGAGTTACGTTCCAAAAAGCACCTGCATTAGGTGAAATCCGTGATGTAGCAGTTTTCATTTTTTACAATTATTCCAGAGGTTTTAAGGCTGTAAAACCTCTTGCTACACACGTTATACACTTTTCTGAGACAGTGTTTTCACATCATTCTCTCTTGTTTAAACACCACTGGACCATCAGAACGGCAGAATCAATTTAATTGATTATCACATCTGACGGATACAGTGTGTTTAGTTGCGGTCCAAAGCCTGCAGGTTTTGGTTTTGGATTTAGAAGAGAAATATTCTAGTTTGACAGTATTTATTCACACTTGTTTCCTTTTTAGTTGGATTTGAAAAGATTCCAGATCTACACTGTTGATCACTTCTCACTATAAAAAAACCCATTCAATACATGGAAATGTTTAACTTTTTATAAATTTCAGTACTTATGTAGGTATATGATTTGAAGATTGGGGATCAGGAAGTTCATCTTTTCTCACACAGTTTTACTTAAATTTATAAGGCTGAGACGAGATAGCACAGCACCATGTAGTCTATAAATGATGAACCATGTAATAAACATCGACGTTATTTCCAAATTATATGGTCCAGATCAAGAAATGGATTATTTGTGTGTGACATTTAACTTTTTTTCCCTAGCGGCTCACACTGTGAGAGGATCGACAGCTACAGGCAGTCGTAAAGGCCTGTCCTGAGGAAGGACCCCTCTTTTCATCTTTCTGTGACAGTAAAGATAATGCGGATGCTAATTTACAGCTTGGTGATAATTGTTCAAATAACAAACTTTCAGGATGGTGATCAAAAGGAGTTCGATCACCTCCAGACGGATTGGAGCCTCTACCCCCTCACCCCACCTTTTCTCACCCAAGGGAAAACCGAGGAATTCCTTTGTCTCTCCTGTCCTTAAAAATGTCTCTGATAACCTCCCTTCACCCTCACAGATTCTAGATGAAATAAAAACTTCAATGTGATCCAAATTGATATAAAGAAAGGTTAATATCCACAGGTTTACTTTTAAAATGTGTTTACAAGATAAAGTTTGATTTTTCCCTGTTTGATTTACTTAGGTAAAAGTTCTTTGGTTAATTTTCCTTGAAGACTTTTCACATTGTTTATCAATATGATACCAAATTATCTCTTTTAAATCTAATCTAGTCAAGAAACTAGAAATGTTATTCGTCTAATGTACTCTTAAGCTAAGAGTAACTGATTTCTCTGATTAATCTGATGTGGGAGTTAATGTGTTTCTATGCTTAGAATAAACATGATGCACGCAGTCTAAAAGGTGATTCTGAATAACTTATCACGTTTCAGAGAGAAAAGTGGTAAGGTTTATTTTATTGATTAGAAACTTTATTCCTCTCATCAAAATTTAATCCCCTTTAAGCCATTCCTAAGTACTTCCCCTTTATGCAGATGAAGGTGGAGTCAACCACACCATTGGCTGAACCAGACTCCACCTCTGCCCCTTTAAAACCAGAAGGCGCTAACTGCTAGCTCTCTTCTCTCTTCGCCTCTTCGCTCTTGCCTTGCCCTTCTCTTCTCTCCGTTTTGCTCTGGCCTCCGCCTCTTCTCTGCTTAGATGACCTGATGACCTCACCAGCTTGCCTGCATGCTGGCCCTGCTTCCCCCCACCAGGGAGCCAGGATGCAGAGCTGCGACATGAGGCCTCCCCGGAAGAACAGACTCCAGACTTTAAGTCTTAGGAACTTTCGGCGTTAAGCTTTTCTTTTATTTTCACGTTACATTCTTCTCAACCAAGTTTAGACGTTTTAAAGTTTATTTTTCTTTCATCCGTCGTTAGAAACCAAAAGTTAGACGGCGTTAATCTGAAGCTAAACTACTGAACATGAAGACATCCTCCTGCCATGAGAGAGAGAGCGAGCCATGCTTGCCCAAATCCTGGAGATCTGCATCCCTCAGCTTCTGATACCCTTCCACACTTGAGTCACCCATCGAGCGTTTTCATGCTTTGACTGCCTTCTCTTCAAGCTGGAACAGGAACCACTGTGACTGCTGGAGGAAACAAAGCCGTCGGTCCAAGCCTCAACGTATCTCGGGGATTCAAGTTCAGTGGTTCGGTGAGACAATCAACCTATGTGGTTATTGCAATGTGATGCAATTTGGGTAAAGCAAGCTAAACCTAACTCTCTTCATCCACCCATCCTCCTTAAAATCCTTTAATCTTCAACTTCCCTTCATAGGCCAATAAATTAGCTTAATTTCATTAGTAAACCATTTCTCACTCTGAAACATTAGTCATTAATATTTATTTAACCTCAATAATTCATCTTGTCAATAACTTGAACTGGTTACAAAGTCAAATTCCTAACTTTGCTGTGTTGCTGTTATAACATGTTCATTTTGAGGTTTCTGTAAATAAATTTATCCGTATATAATCATAAATGGGCTTCCAGTAATTTTTGTGTTTTTCATATCGAAAATGGGTAACGAGCTTACTACTTTCAGATTCAGACTGATAAATGATAAATAACAATAAAATACAAATAGGATAATATTCAAGGTTGTCTCAGCTTACCTTCCAAAGAAAACGCTGGGTGGTGCCCTAATTACGAGGTTTTGACTATTATTATGAATTATTAAGAATAATTATAATAATAATATTCAATATATACAACTTTACCCTATATAACCCTACAACCAAATTAGTCAGATTTTGCTGTAAGCTGTGGAGATTTTCCTCTGTGTGCACTGAGCCAGTTTCCAAATGTTAAATCCTGCAGAAAGGCAGGACTTTATTACCACCTGCTAGATTTAAATGTTGAAGATGGTCCAACTAGTGTCCAGTCAGGAAGAACAATTTGAATGAAATGGACCCAGCGGAAACAATCCAAGGAAACCTCAAGCCAAGACACTCAACCAATAAGAACCACAGGAATCAACCTGAAATATGGTCAGTCAGAAGAAACCTGAAATGGGAAGAGAGACACTGAGAGGAGTAAGGTATCAAAATGCTTCATATGCTTTAAATACATTTTTTATTATTATTTACAATTGAAAAGCATTCCTTTTAAAACAGGTTTAGTGACATGAATGTAAGTGTTTTAGAAATAGCAACATATCTATGAAAGATATATCCTAAACAAACATCATACAATGAGACATATTGTATTGTAGACTATTTCCAAATAGTCGAGTCCTTCTAGCCAATCATATGCGAGAAAGGCGGGAGCTTGCTTGAAATCCCCACAGCCAATCGGAGGAGAGCGCTTGCAGCCAATCACAGGCAAGGAAGTCGGGACCATGGTTGATATCACCTAGAAAAAAGATATTCGCGTCCAGGTGCAGGATCCACGTGAAGTAGCTGCGTCTCCAGGGCGCGCCTACTTCACCTCGATCGGTGAAAGAGGTGCGGGTCCAGACTCCCGGAAAAATCGGATCAGGATCTGGACCAGAGTCCGCCATTTGGTGATAGCTGGTACAGACCCAGGAACCTAATTTAGATTAATTATTTTTCTTATCGCACGATAAAGAGTCTTGCGATAACGCAGCCATTAACGCTGTTAACGGCCCAGCACTATTAAAAACACATGCAATAATAATAAAAACAGTATAAAAACATGCAATAAGTTAGTATAAAAAACAGAAAAATCATGCAAAATAAAACTTAAAATCAAAACCAAATTTTCACTGTGTGACATACAAAAAGAAAAAACAAAGTTGCTTTGACAAAAAAACCCAAGATTTTTAGTAATAGAGTCAGTTTGCATTATACTTGTGCAAAGACTTAGAGAAAAATGTTCACATTCATCCAGTCTCATCAAACTTCTGCCTCGAAGTGATAAACTAAACAAAAGCGCACATACACAAAGTGTTTATTCCAAAGTAGCAAATATCCCCTCAGTGCTCTCGCTCTGATCATTTCAATAAAAAACGATAATGAAACCTGACACTTTGCTGGATGTGTCTTTTGATTCTGATTCAAACCAGCTCACCATGAATACACAAAGAGCTGTAAGACTGCCATCAAAGACAGAGCAGCCAATCACATGCCAGGGTTGTGTTGAATCATCTGTATTGATACAGTATGAGGATGTCATGCCTGTTGCACTTGAAAAGGAGAGGCCCCTATCAGCTTTCAGCAGATTGCTTTGACTGTTCTGGTATATGTTACAGTGACAGAGATAAGTAACAACTCCCACAGTCGCTCCAAGCTTCAGACAGAGACACAATGATTTAACTAAGCCTGGAATTTCACTCGTCGTATTAGATATGCAAACTGGTTTGTCATCATTATTTAGCCAAAGCAGATGGTCATCACTCTTGCATATCAATGTGCCAGCTGAAATCATTGCCATGGTAAATGCACATCCATGAGACAGAGGTGCAATGTCAGCATTATGCGCCATAGTGAATGAAAAAGGCAGAAAATGTCCCTGAGCTGCAAAAAGAAAAATAAGCTCATTAATGGGGTAAATAAAGTTTCAGGCGACAGCTATTAATGCAGCTTTATTATGCTAATAAATCTCACAGGGCTTTCGTGCTCTACATGAAGATAACTGGTAATTGAACTGGTAATGAAATAGTAACAGACTGAAATGCTAACAAATTTTAGCACCTTCGTTTTGCTCATAGTGCCTCTTTGACACATTAGTAATTGTTTCAAAGTTTTTTTTTTTACACTTTATTACTCTCTACTCTATATGTTTGTATTTCCTGTTCTTGCTGCCACCAACTTTGGTCTAAATTTTAGAAATGATGGCTGGTCGAGTCCTTCTATGCTTGTCTCTTTCCCATCTTATCAGACCAAGTTGTCTGAGGCCCTGTTGGAGGCTTCTTCCTGTTAAAACAGAGTCATTCCTTCACACCTCTGCACTTGTAGAGCGCTCGATAAGAATGGGGAATTGCATTGAGGTGACGTTTCAATACAATCTGCTGGTTCCTTTATATACAGTGGTCCCTCATTTATCGTAGGAGTTAGGTTCTAAAAATAAGCCCCAATAGGCGAAATCTGCGAATGTAGTCAGCTTTATTTATTTTTTTTACAATTATTCCAGATGTTTTAAGGCTGTAAAACCTTCACTACACACTTTATACACATTTTTCATTTTCTCTCTTGTTTAAACACTACTGGACCATCAGAACGGCATAATTATTAATTTAATTGATTTATTGTTTGCGTCTGAATGATCCAGCCCAGACATCTTGTGTTTCGTTGCGGTATAAAGCCCGCAGCACCAGGATCACCTGAGAAGCTGCAAGTGAGCAGTGCTGATCTGTGCTTCTCACCTCCCGTTGTGCTGCAGACAAATATGCTCTTATGCAGGAGCATAAGGGTGCGACTCGGTCTGTGATCCGGCAGAGAGGCACCCAGTGGCTCTTGGGTGGTACAATGACAATTGTACCTTTTGAGGGTACCATTCTGAACCTTAAAGTGGCTCTCTGGAGCATTTTTCTCTGTATCAAAGTTTTCTAAATGTTTTAAATGATATTTCAGGTCTAAACTATGATCTATGGGTTGAGTTCCACAACATCTGTCATTCTGATGAAGACCCTCCTTTCCTCCTAGAGACCCCTTTGCATTATTTCTTGCCGCCGACATTTTTCAGCCAATGAAATTCAAATGTCTGCATTCTCTCAACATGCACGCGCATCGACCAAACCTGTACCAGTAGGGGGCGCTGTCGTACAGGACGCTCCGTGTGTTTCTCTGTTTGCCACAGCTCATTTCTACTAAAAACCTACCCATTTCCCAGCTAAAGATGGATTTATTTTTATTTTTAAACCTTTCACCTCACAGAATGGCAAGGCTTGACAGGGTTACGCATTTATTTTGGTCAGAAAGTTCATCCAGGGCCGAGTCAAGTTCAGCTTCAGAGTCCAGCAGCAGCTCTCTGCTAACAGAGCTAATATCAGAAGCAGCAGGGTGTTACGACCCTAAAATTCGTCTAGGAGTAAAGATAAGGGTCTAACACAAATGTGCTCCAGGACAAGGTGATTAAGGTTTTCAAAAGAAAAGTTTATTTTTCCCTCCCACGATCAAAACCCAGCAGGAAGAGGAACTGTGGAACTAAAGAAGTTAGAATAAAACAAAAAAAAACTCTTCAACTAACAAAAGGGGGGCTAAACAAACACAAAACGCTGGGGAGAAAACTCTACGACCCAGGAATATACAGTTAAACCTAATAAACTACTAACGAGGTATGTAAAACTAACAAAAGGCGCTCAGAAATAATGAGGATGGATTAACTAAGGACGCTCGGAAATATCGAGGATGGAAGTCACACTAATACTAAAGACGAAATGAAAATGCTCTTTAACGAGCAGCAGAACCCTGCAAACTACAAACAAGTACTAATCTCAAACACAGCTAAACCTGTGAAACCACAGCTGTCGGGGACGTCAGCTACCGTTCTGAGTCCCCCGTCTATCTGGCAGCCTGGGCCTTTTGAACTCTAGTCAGTCTTGATCAGGCTGACTACCAGCAGCTGCGTGATCTAACACAGCTGCGGGAAGATCGGCGTGCCGCTGTCCTGAGTGCTGAACCGGGAGTGCAGGAGCCAGCCTGCTCCGTCGCTGTCCTTGGTCCAGAACAGGTGAAGGCAGCCGATCGGGGCAGACTGGGGAACTCCTCCTCATGACAGCCACACGTAACACAGGGAAAGAGAGGGCTCATCAGACCCTCATAGTATTGTTGGAATAAGATTGTGAACTGTGAGTGATTAAACCCTACACATTGAGCGGTACAGTTTATACCCACAACGTATATGCGCCGTGTGCACGTGCGCACACGCGACCGGACGCGCATGTCAAGATGTTTTGAGGAGGAGCCTTTGGACGTTATAGATTCAAAAACTGCTCTCTTGATGAAATCCTCCAGAATGCGGCTTTAACTGGGGGTACAAATTTTTACCCTTGTAGTTTGTACCTTTTACTAGTCACACCTGTACCTTAGGGTACAAATTTGTACCCCTTAGGGGACACATATGTACCCTAAGGGGTATAAATATGTACCCTAAAAGGTACATATTTATACTCCTTAGGATATAACCCCCAGTTAAAGTTACAAAACTGTACTTTTGAGGGTACCACCCCAGTGACAAAAAAGGTACAATTCTTGTCCTTTCATTTCTGGCAGTGAATAATAAAATAAGCACCTCCCACCTGTAGTACTTACATCCTCCACCAGAGGGCAAGAGACAAGGAGAGTCTTAAACCCCTATATAATAAATTTGCAGTTTACGGATTAAAAACTGTTTTGCAAAGACCATTTTGAATTTAATTTAGCATTATCTTGTGAAAAGCTTTGTTTTAAACATGGTCACATTTATGACTTGGCTGAGCTGACTGGATATGCTCCTCTTTCTGAATATGCAGATCTACTGAAACACAATCCTCCACTAAAAAATCCACCTACTCAATATGATAAATATCTATTAATTCAGCACAGTTCTCCATCTTTGTTTTTACTCAAAGCTCAATTGGCCCAAGAGACAGCAGTAACCTGGGCCTAGCATGTATTCACCAACCACTCTCAGGCTCTCCCAAGGTCCTGACAGCCTAGCCAGGCAATCAATTAAAGGTTTTCACTCCTAGTTTTTGAAATGCATGCTGGGAAAAATTATCCTTCAGGGTTTACGTGGCTAAATTTCCTTCATGAAATTGTTGGTGGTTGGAGGAGGAGCTAAATGCAAGAGTAAATTATGAGCAAAAGACCCTAAACATTCCAAAAATAAACAGAGAGAGCGGTTTACAGTTAATTGCACTGTAATCCTTTAAGCATGCATTCATTGATAAATCCCAGTTTCCTCAGTAAATGACAAGTGCATGCAGCAAACCTTAATTAACATTAATCAACCTAATAGAATTGCTTCAGAAACTGTATAATAATTTGCACCAAACGTGACATTTAAATATCAAAAAAAAAAAAAAAAAGAAGAATTGAGAACATGTTCCGAGAGGCTTGGAGAAAAGTAGAACACTTGTATTGTTATGGCTCCACATAAAATGAATGAAAAGGCTTCATGACGCTATTTAACACCATTACATCCTTCTAGAGAAAAGTAAAACTGCTGGGGAAATGGTGCATTAAAGCCAGCACAGAGACAGAGAGGGTCTGAGCAGAAGCCTGTAGGCGTGTTCCTCCCAATGGCTGCCTCATTAGGGACGTGTCACTTCCTGGCACTGATCCAAATTAACACAGTGGTATTAATGCTGGAAACAGCTGCTGGGCTGACTGCTGCGGAGGAACAGACCTCACTGGACTCTGAGTTAACTTCATTTATCATTTTCACCCTCTTACATTGGAGACTTTTCAGTGACTGCTGCAAAAATATTGAGTTAATCAGGTCGTTTATTTCTCATAAATCTAGTTATTTTAGTTAAAAACTCAAACTAGAGGTGTATTTAGGTTGTTTAATATTGCTTAACTTAAATTGCATAATATTTAGAACAGTCTGCAAGGAAGAAGGATGTGAACTGAACTGCTGTGTTTAAATCCTTCAGTTTGACACCTAAATGTCAGCGCCTTTATGAGTCTGGAGTGGTCACAAGGTGTTTTCATGTTGCACAGAGCTTTTCAGAGTTCTAAGAAACCATTTATTAGAATTTTCACTGCAGGAATTACAAATTATTTTAGTTCATAGAACAGTTTTTATGCTTAGAGGCTTTCCTAGCATGAAAGAAACCATCAACTGGACAGAGATTGTTTGAATATATGGTTAATTTACAGCAGCAATTTAGTATGGTCATTTTAGAACAGAAAAGATTAGAGATGTTGTAGTATTAAACCTCATTATCGCATATTAGAATGGCTGTTGAAGAAAACCTGTAAAAGCACACCTGGCTTGCATCTACCTTGATTCATTAGCACCACAATTACCCAATATTTTGGCTAAGCTAAATTCAAAGACATTCAAAGGATGGAGGAGAGGAGCACCATTTTCACAGCCAGATAACTGAAGTTCTGTGGCAGATTACAGCTTGAAATAAGTGTTGCAGATTTTTGTTCATGTATTAAGATGTATCTGCTTAATAGTTCATAAACATTTGAAGGTACTTTGATGAGGAAAAAACATTGCTTTAATCTTTTAATTGGACATAGACTAAATGTCAGTCCAGGGAGTCTGCACTCAGCGGTCAGTTGCTGCGAAATTGCTGTAGCATTTGACAAAGTTCTGATAGTGTCTGTGGAGGACAAAATATCAGGAAGTAACACTGCTGCTTCAGTAAGTTGTCCTTAAGGTTGCTGGGCAGAAACAACAGCTGTCAGTTGCTGCTGTAAATTGCACATTTACTACAACAACCTCTGTTTTCTGGATGACCCGCATCCTTCCATTTTAGGTGAGAATTTAGTTGTGAGTATAAAAGGTTTGGTTTTCACCTGAGTGTCTAAAAGATTTTCACACGTGTATAAAAAGGTTTCACACCTACACGATTTTCACAAGTGTTTAAAGGCTTTCACATGTGTCTAAACTGTTTTCACTCAGGTTTATAAATTATTTTCACTTCCCAGGAAGAAGAAATACAGGGCAAAGTACGGAAAGCAAAGCTAGAACTAAATGAAATTATTAATAAAAAAATAAAATTTTTAGCACAAAGACTTCGAATGGAAAACTTTGAACATAGGAATAAATCAGGTAGATTTCTAGCCAACCAGTTGAAAAAAAATAAAGAAAAAACAACTATATCTGCAGTTAAAGACGTGACTGGGAATACAGTTTATGATCCTGAAGGTATAAACAACACTTTCAGAGATTTTTATAAAACCTTATACTCTCCACAGGTTAACCCATCAGATAATGAGATTAATCAGTTTCTAGACAGAATAGTACTTCCTAAACTGCCAGATGATCAAGCGACGGCCCTGGACTCACCATTAACCCCAGCTGACCTCCAGGAGGCCCTTAAAACCTTCAGGAGGCCCTTAAAACCTTCAGGAGGCCCTTAAAACCTCCAGGAGGCCCAATAAGAAGGCTCCAGGTCCAGATGGATTTCCAGCTGAATTCTATAAAGAATTCTGGGATACTCTAGCTCCAATCTTCTTCAGAATGATACAGGAAAGAGAAGGAAATGGCAGACTACCACCAAATATGAACTCTGCCAACATTAGTCTCCTGTTAAAACCAGGTAAAGATCCTGTTTTTCCTACCAGTTATCGTCCCATATCACTTATTAATGCTGATCTCAAAATCATCTGTAAAGCCCTCGCTAGAAGATTAGAGAAGGTGACTCCCCTCATAATACATCCTGATCAGACGGGCTTCATCAAAGGAAGACACTCGTCCACAAACTCACGTAGATTACTTAGTTTAATAGATTACTCTAACAGTAAAAACATTGAAACTAATATTTTATCTCTAGATGCAGAAAAAGCTTTTGATAGAGTAAACTGGAAATTTTTATTTGCAACCCTACATAAATTTGGTTTTGGGAATTCTTTTATACACTGGTTAAAAATCCTATACAGTTCTCCAACAGCTCGTGTCAGGACAAACGACCGGACATCAGCCAGCTTCTGTCTTCAGAGGGGGACCAGGCAGGGATGTCCACTCTCCCCCTCACTGTTTGCTATTTTTATTGAACCGCTAGCAGCAGCAATCAGGCAAAGTAAAGATATTAAAGGAATAAAATGTAAAGACATAGAACATAAAATCAGTCTTTATGCAGAAGATGTATTACTGTTTCTACAGCATTCACAATCCTCCCTCTCTCAGGTCATTGAATTGATAAACTCTTTTTCAAAAGTTTCAGATTATTCAATAAACTGGTTAAAATCTACAGTTCTTCCAATTAATTGCTCCTTTACCAACTGTCCTAATACACAGTTGCAGTCAGGGAATATTACATACTTAGGTGTTAATATCTCTCCTAGACTGGCAGATTTAACTAAACTAAACCACATCCCACTCTTAAAGAAAGTGGAAGATGATCTGGTCAGATGGAAGTCTCTACCCATATCGCTCATGGGGAGAGTTGCTTCAATTAAAATGATGGTTTTACCAAGAATCAATTACCTATTTTCAATGATTCCAAATAAACCATCATCTGACTGGTTTAGATCTCTGGACTCGTCTATTTCTAAATTTCTTTGGAAGGATAAACCTCCACGTATTAGCCTGAAAACGCTACAGAAAACCAAAGATAGAGGAGGACTAGATGTACCTAATTTTTATCATTACTTCTTAGCCAACAGGCTACAATACATCTGAAGATGGATTAAGCAGGACCCACTAGATGAGTCCTGGTTAGACGTAGAACAGACAATATGCAACAATATAGAGATTTCAGATCTACCATTTATTAGCTCAAACATTAAACAAAGCGACTGCTTTAAAAGCCCTAACATCAGCTCTTCTCTGACAGCATGGTGGGAGTATCTGAAAATGACTGAGTCTTCACTGATTCCATGCAGGCGTACACCCATCTGGAACAATCCTGACATCCTACAAAACAACAATATGATCAACTTCTCAGGCTGGAGGAGGAAAGGAATCGTATACCTGGAACATTTCTCTGAGGGAACTGATTTCATCCCGTTTAACAGGATAGTCTCACAATATGGGGTTGACAGGAATAGATTTTTAGAATATCAGCAAATAAAATCTATAATAAAACATAAATTTAAGTTTAATAGAACAGAGCTACAAACACCATCAAGGGTATTAGATTTCCTTAATCTCAAATCTCCGAAGTTACTATCTAAAATATATAGGTTACTGTCTAAAGTAGATGATTGGATATCTCTTCCTATAGCTAAGTGGGAGGCGGACCTGTCAGTCAGTTATGACCAAAACTTCTGGTCTCAGACATGTTTAAAATCTTTTAGAATGACTAGAAACCCCAGTTTACAATAATCCAATATAAAATCCTACATAGAGTTGACTATACAGGTCAGGATGTTCAGGATGGGTTATGCACCATCTGAAATTTGCACAAGCTGCACAGACAACACCCCTGACACCTATATTCATGCACTTTGGTTTTGTCCACCTGTGCAGAGATTTTGGTCCCGGATATGTGAAGACCTGTCAAAGTGTCTGAAATGTA
>SSNR01000153.1:468323-649891 GCA_006937965.1 Callopanchax toddi
AAAGTCAGCAATTTCACCTGTGGTGAGGCGTCTACCCTCTTTTATCTGTTTTTGTTCAGACATGTTTATTCTGAAGAAGATAATTCACTGAAGGAGAAAGAAAGAGTTAAGCTCAACAAATGGAATGAAGTGATGTGTCTCTGAGACAAAGAGTTAAACGAGGCGATGGAAGACGAATAACAGCGGCGTTGTTTAGTGGAATCAGCGGATATTTACCTATTTAGTGGTTAGCTCGGGGGACGTACTCAGCCGATGCTACCTAAACTCGTCGTGAAAACGCACGAGATTTTTGACGAAGGACAACCGGTCTCTACCTGGTTTGTCTCTGGACGTCGGATTTAGGCCACACGTTCTTGGACGTCGTGTTAACCGTCTGATAAACAGCTTAGAACTTAGCCGGAATTTTATTGTCTCCACGTCGGAAAACTTTTGTCACCAAGCATACACAAGTTACACAACAGACATTTAACTGTGAAAACAGACATGAAGTGAAACAGCTTAACAAGTATCAGACTTGGCTTCAGTGATGAGGTGGCAACGCTTATCTTATCAGCAAGGACTGTGTGTGCTTCTTGGCAGGGAAAATGGAGTTCAGTCATTAAACAGCTTATACTGTAGTTATTAATATTTTTAGGTATTAATTTTGTACTTAAAACTGGTTGACTTGTCAATACAGTTTAAAACATGGCTGGCTCCGCCATATGTAGCGTTTTGAAATAACTATTTAGTTATTTTAACTACACCCTCTGTAAATTCACTAATAAGTTTTGGAAGTTTTATATGGAGAAAATATCTCCAATACTATCACTTATATTTAGTGTTTACAGGAATTATCTAGGTTCTTTGAAAGAGTACAGTGAATTGAAATACCTTATTAATAACGTGAACTGAGACCAGATAAAGATTGAACAACCATTTAATTTGAAAAACCTAAGAACACAGACAGATAAGACAGTTTGTAAGTTTGATGTAAACACAATTAATATTCTTAAACATGTTGAGGATGTTAAAGATAGTTTAATTGTGAGTTTTAACGGACCGTAGCATATGTTTTAATGACTAGGGAAGTTAGTTAATTTAGTTAACCTAGTTAGGACTTTAAGAGTCAATTTAGGCTAATCTGAGTTTGTTATGGGATTTAGTTTTGGCTTAATTTAGTTTGGAAGAATTAAGCTTTATCAAAGCAAACCTCTCGATCAGAAAGTGGTGTTCGCTCACTGACAGGTGGACGCTCCTGGATCTGGCAGGCGTTGGTTTCTCCACGAGCTGAGGCTGGAGTCCCCAGACTCGGAGTGGTGGTCCTGGAAGGCGTGGCCGCCGAGGACCTCGCCGGACAGTCCGTGGATACGTCCCGGTCAGCAAGGGAGGCATTTCAGCAGGCATGCTGAACTCATTTCTGATCTTCCCGTGGTGAGGGAGAGACTGAGAGGCCTTGTTCAAAGCTGATAAGGGTTCAGCTAAGATAGCAGCATAGCAGCTCCAACTGCTTCAGGCTGTAGCTCAGACCAAGACTGAGACTGTATGAGGACTCGACAAGACTGTCAAGACAAGACCAGCAAGACAAGACTAGACTGACTCGTACCGGAACTGAGTATTAGTTTTGAGACGAGTTATCTTAAATTTAACCAATCAGAAGATGTTAAGTGTACTAATCAGAACTGAGTTAGCGAAGTTGTGAATCGTTCTGATTGGACAAGGGACTGGTGGGGAGTTACCAAGTCACATGACTTCCGCCCGTTAAGACTCACATTATAATGGTAGAAATGCATGAAATAGCAGAAAAGCATTATAACACTTTGAGTGTGAGTGTGTGGGTGACCCTGAGCAGAAACACTACAAGAGAATGTTCTGTAAACAAAAGATTACAGTTGGAACACCAGTCTGTGGTGTTTCAGAAGAGACTTCTTACAGAGAGTGTTTTATTAGACCAGCTAGTGTCCAGTTAAGGTCATCCGGGAGATGGACACTTGAAAGTGGACAGTAGGACACCTGTAGGGGTCTTGATTCAGGGTTAAACATAATCCAAGAGTGATTGTATTCCAAGTTATTAGGAAAAAGATGGATTATTGTTGTGATGGTCAACAGAGGTCAAAGGTCAGAGGATGTAGCCTATTTGGGGAGGCTACATGATTCATGTCTGCTTACAAATGTATCCTGCTTGTAACCTTTTAATTTTCAGCATCAGCTTTCGATGCACGGACTAAAGGTTTTGAACAATCAAAACACATTCCATTCTTGTGAGGTATCAGCAGAACTTTGTTTTGAATCAGCAACATCAACGGAAAAAGTTATTAGTTAGCTACCTGTGAACAGTAATAAACCAGCAGCAGCAGATTCTTATCTTTTTGTCATGAATGCAATCATGTGATGTTGTGCAACCTGTATTCTAATAAATACTGAGCTGAGAAAAGATCCCGGCAGAGTTCCACTCCGATACCTAACCAGCAGACGGGTGGTCTCTCATCCACAATGCTCAAAAAACTTAAACTAACTGTCTGGTCTGATTCTGTTCTTTAGATCTCGGGGTTTCTAAGAGTAAAATCTCTAACAACCTCTCATACACGCATGTGAAAACCTCATGTACTCTCATGAAAAACTTTTTGCAAACATGTGAAAACCAAAGGAGCTTTTTCACACGTGAAATCGTATATTTGAAGTTCTTCCTTTGATTTGTTTCCTCTATCCTGTTTAACACATTGATAGCTGAAACTGATCACAGCCAAACAACGCAGGTGTTCAGCCTTTTCCCATGAGATTATGGTTGTTGAACCGTTTGCCACAGTTGGATGTGTAGATGGTGTTGTTACATTACCTTCATCCTTGATTTAATCTCACGTTGTTAAGGACATTCCATCCTGTCAAAACCTTCGTCCCCAAAACTGTTTCCCAAAAGCACAATATGGTGAGTTCTTTCCTTGTTTGAACATTTTAAATCATGAATATTTGGTAGATCTAGCATTTTACTGCTGGTGAAAAAGCACTGATTTCCTGAACAGCTTGAATCTAAATCTAAAACAAGCTCAAACCCATAAAGTCCTTTCCTCTGGTGTCTGTTCCTGCCAGGAACAATAACATATTGCTGCACAGGTGCAAACGATCCCACCGATAACAGAAAAACAAAAGAAACTCCACTGAAAAATATGTTTGGAGGCTATGAGGACAGTAAGTCTGAGGATGGTGGATAATAGCTGTGACTGAACATCCCTGAAAGTCACCTCTGACTTGTTTATCTGAGCCTGAAGAGAAGTGAAGCGGTGTCACTCTCACTTCAACACAGAGACCGCCTAAAGTACTCGACTATAATTGCCAATAAACAGCACCTTGTGAAATGGACTGAATTATTTTATTTTTTTCCTCTTCAAGCATCATCCTCTGGCCTTTCCTTATTTTCCCACCTGCAGAACTCATCCACTTTCAATTCAGGAGCTTTCCTGTTTCATCTCGTCTCACAGGCCTCTGCAGAATCTTCACATCATATGGATCAAAAAGGTTAATGCATGTTCTTTAAATAACCTGTCATGGCTAAGATCATTAAATGGAAAAAAACAAAACAAACAAAAAAAGTCAATGCATGTGTCATGTGAGTGTGTTAGTGGCACTTGTTATCTCTGTGGTGGTAGATAATTATCACCAAAGCTCCGGGGATGGTTTTACAGAAATAAACAGAGAAAACAACATTAACAACAATGGAAAATTTACATTTTGCATTCGCAAAATATTCTCCCAGTTGCATCAGAATTATGTTTTTGTCATGCTCAAATCAAGTCTGATTTAAAAATCTCTTTTCATTCTGCCTTTTGATAGGAAATGCTAATATTTTTTGTTTGATGTGAGATCCCTTCATGTAATTATATAAAAAAAACACAAATACATTTGAGTGTCCCAGACAAAGTTATATCACTAAAACGTAGCTTCTGGTTACAGAGATAAACACGCCTGATGTTTGATGTTTAAAATAACTTTTTTATGAATCTTATCAGAAATGCATATTAGTGTCTTAACATATAATGACAGAGTGTTTCAAAGATGTTGAATATTATGACACAAACATTTAGACAAAGGGTCTGGTTTTAACTGTTGCACCACTCTGGGGGTGGGGGAGGGTCAGGGGGAAATGTCCCCTCCACTCTTTCAAATGTCAGTTTTGGTTCTCTGCAATTTTTACTGTTCAAAAACAATGTTACACTTCAGAGTATTAAATGCGAGACCTGCTTGTTGGGGTTTAAGGCAGGTCACCACTGGGGCTGCACTCTGGTTCTGTTGGTTTAGTGATGTTTTTGGTTTAGTGAGGTTTTTAGTGATGGCCAGTTATGCACTGGTGGTTCATCTGTCAAGGTTTTATATCAGGGATGTCCAAACTTTTCAAGATGGGGGCCAAAATCTCCAATTAGAAAGTTCTCGCTGGAAACAAAATTTTCACTTTTTACTTTTGTATGCAAAAAACGTTGTGATTTTTTTTACTTGTCCTGCTCAAAAATAGACATAACAGGGTATCGCACATTTGCCTTAGTAAAAGAAACAAATCAAATTGTCAAGTGATTGATCGATTGTTAGGATTTATTGAAGATGTTGAAGATGATGAAGTTGTGGCATACAATGATACTGACCAAGAAATATCATTGACTAGTCCAGTGTTTATGTTTATGTATTAGCAGACGCTTTAATCTAAAGCGACTTAAAGCGGCTCTCTGGATTATTTTTCTCTGTATCAAAGTTTTCTAAATGTTTTAAATGATATTTCAGGTCTAAACTATGATCTATGGGTTGAGTTCCACAACATCTGTCATTCTGATGAAGACCCTCCTTCCTCCTAGAGACCCCTTTCCATTATTTCTTGCCGCCGACATTTTTCAGCCAATGAAATTCAAATGTCTGCATTCTCTCAACATGCACGCGCATTGACCAAACCTGTACCAGTAGGGGGCGCTGTCGCACAGGACGCTCCGTGTGTTTCTCTGCCGTCTCAACCGTTCACTGAGGACTCACTGCTCATTTCTACTAAAAACCTACCCATTCTCCAGCTAAAGATGGATTTATTTTTATTTTTAAACCTTTCACCTCACAGAATGACAAGGCTTGACAGGGTTATGCGTTTATTTTGGTCAGAAAGTTCATCCAGGGCCGAGTCAAGTTCAGCTTCAGAGTCCAGCAGCAGCTCTCTGCTAACAGAGCTAATATCAGAAGCAGCAGGGACAGAGAGGGCTCATCAGACCCTCGTAGTGTTGTTGGAATAAGATTGTGAACTGTGAGTGATTAAACCCTACACATTGAGCTGTACAGTTTATGCCCGAAGTATATGCGCGTGTCGAGATGTTTTGAGGAGGAGCCTTTGGACGCTAGATTCAAAAACTGCTCTCTTGCTGAAATAATCCAGAGTGCGGCTTTAACTCAATGACCATAACATGTTTAAATATTTTTGTGTGTTGCTTTCTGAAGAACCGGGGCAACACAAACAATTCTTTGTACACAAAAGCTAAGCGACACCACTGTGAAACTGCAAAAATGGACTGAACATATTAAAACCTTGATTTCATGTCTTTTAATTTTAAATAACCAGAGATGCAGTTTTCATAATTTAGTGGAAAAAAAGACAAAAGTTATTATTTAGGAAATTGTTTTCTATAAAACTAATTGATCAGTGAAACAATGCTTTGAAACTAAACAAAGGATGGTGTCCAAACTGCTGGATCTTTAGTTGATTTAAAATATTTAAAATGTTCTCCATATGGGGCATGTGTTGTAAATAAAATGGTAATAAATTAAAGAACTGTATCAGCTATTTTCTCACTGCTCAAAGCTGAATCTCCATCTATTCTGAGTTTTGGTTTAACTGGCAGATCACTACTATTTGCATTTTAAGTTGTGGTCCAACAAGTCTGGTGATAGCACAAATTGGGGGCTCGTCCAGGATATTTTAGACTTATAATGAAGACTGAGGTCAGAGTTTCTTGGAGTAGGTTGAGAGTGTGTGATTGTTGATGCAGTTGTAAGTAAGTAAGTAAGTAAAAATGTATTTATATAGCGCCTTTCCAGATACAAATCACAAAGCGCTTAACAAGAGAAAACATTTGTACAAAATAACAGATGTGAAAAAATGAGTAAAAGATGAGAAAACATGACACAAGTAACAACAAGTTAAACAAAGGCAGATTTGAACAGATGAGTTTTTAACTTTTTCTTAAATGAGTCCACTGAGTCTACAGACTTCAGTGAGAGAGGAAGTGAGTTCCAGAGCCTTGGAGCCACAGATGAAAAGGCTCTGTCTCTTTTGGTTCTCAGTCTAGTGTTGGGGACTGAGACTAGACATAATTCAGAGGACCTGAGGGACCTGGATGGAGTGTAGGGTTTGAGATAAGCAGTAATGTATGCCGGTGTCTGACCATTCAGGGCTCTCCAAGTCAGGACAAGGATCTTGTAGTGTATTCTAGGATTAACTGGAAGCCAGTGCAGCTGCATCAACAGAGGGGTCACATGTGTGACTCTGGATTGTTTAGTCAAAAGCCTGGCAGCAGCATTCTGTACAGTCTGTAGTCTGTTTATGGAGGTTTTAGAAAGGCAAGTATAGATGGAGTTGCAGTAGTCCAAGCGGGATGCAACAAATGCATGGACTAAGACCTCTATTTCAGGACTGGAGACAATGGAACCAAGTTTAGAAATGTTTCTGAGGTGGCAGAAGCAGGATTTAACCAGAGATCTGATGTGATTATCTAGAGTAAAGCCTGAGTCAATGGTTACTCCAAGGTTTCTGATGGTAGATTTAACTAAAGGGGCCAGAGGTCCAAGGATCTCCTTCACCTTAGGAGTGATGTTTTCTGGTGCAAAGATGATTATTTCAGTTTTACTCTCATTTAGTTGTAGGAAGCTGCCTGACATCCAGCTCTTAATTGAGTCCAGGCATTTCAGGAGGTTGTGGACCTTGGAGAGGTTGTTCGGAGGAAAAGATATGTACAACTGGATATCGTCTGCGTACAACTGATAAGATATGTCCTTGAAGGATGACAATATTTGACCAAGGGGGAGCAGATAGAGCAGGAATAGCAGAGGTCCCAGGACAGAACCTTGAGGAACACCAAAATGCACAGGACTGGAGAGGGATTTGTAAGTGGATGAAGCCAGGAAAGTTGATCTATCAGACAGATATGAGGACAGCCACTTCAGCACAGATCCTGACAGACCAGCCCAACATCTCAGTCTGTCCAAGAGGATCTGATGATCGACAGTGTCAAAAGCTGACGTCACGTCCAGCATAAGCAGCACACAGCATTTACCTGCATCAGTCTGCATCAGGATGTCATTAGAGACTCTGAGAAGAGCTGTTTCTGTTGAGTGGGATTTATGGAAACCTGACTGAAAATGGTCCATGATGTGCAGACATGTCCACTGTGTGTGTATACCAGATTTTAGAATGCTGATATGTTTGAGGCAGTGTGTCTAGTATGATGTCCTTTGTGGTGTTTATGTAATCAAATAGTAGAACCAATCAAGTTTTTCAATATGAAGATGAAAGCTTAATGCTGTTTAAAACCGTGCAGCAGAGAAATCTGTATGCATTCCCTAAACTCATAGCCTCAAACTTTTCACAAAAACTGCTGGACTGTAACTTTTCTGTCAATAAAACAAAGAAACAATAAAAACAATCTGTTGTTTTGGTGGATTCTTAAAGTTTTGATCCAAAGCCTTGATGTTTAGTTGTTTCTCAGTGAATCAAACACAGCTCCAGATCAGCTTTACAGCATCAGATCACCATGTTTAAAACAACAAATGTACAGTTGTTCTCTTCGCTGAGCATATTTTACTGTATTTTTGGCTGATTAAGGCATAAAATCCATAGAAAAAAACAACAAAAACAAAACATTCATGCCAACTCCAGTTAGCAGGGCTTTCCAGCTTGACAAGGTCTAAAACTCCATTAGGAGATTCCAAGTGTTCTGAGTGTGAGCCTCAGAGCATGTTCACATAAAAATTCACATTTCACACATGGTGTTTTCTCTGCTCACACACTTCACTGATCAGTCAAATAAAGTTACAGAAGAGAAAGTGAAAAAGAAGAGAGTGACAGGAAAACCAACTTTCCCAGTTAGTTCCCAGTTTCAACAAACCAGTGAGTTAATACCTGCTGTTGTTTGGGTTGGATCAGAACCATCTGAGACTTTTTATTCTACACCCAGTTTTTTTTCTCTCCAATTCTGTCACATAAATCACTAAAATAATCAGAGGAAATGATTATTTATTAAATCTGATGTTCAGAGGCTCAAATGGGTTTAATCAGACATTAACAGTTGAATGGGTTAATCAGAGATCTCAGACGATACACAAGAACCATATTTGTAGTTCTGATGGTTTTAACAAACCATTTTATTTTTTCCTCTCCTTTTATTCCTGCTGTCATCTATGGCTGAGTGTTTTTTCCATACATTAGTCTTCTTTTTATATCACAAAAAGTAATTTTCCTAGACTGCGTGATGCTGAGAATCATGTAAGTCAATAAAAAGATTATATATAAAAGCTAATCCAGTAATCTACAAATGTACATATATCAATATATACATATATCAATATATATATCAATATATATATATATATATATATATATATATATATATATATATATATATATATATATATATATATATATATATATATATATATATATATATATATATATATATATATATATATATATATATATATAATAACACTATAATAAATTGAAAGTTTGTAGTTTGTAGGTCATTTTCTAAACTTTTGTATATATTTAGACTTTATTCTAAACATTTGCATTGTTTCATTTCTCAATATTTAGATTATTTTTCTGCATTCAAATCCAACTCTGTATTTAGATAGAATCTTATACAATTAGATTTGATTCTAAATATTTAATTTTCTCATTTTATATTCATAGGTAATTCTAAATATTTATTCTTAACATTACTAATTGGATTTATCCTTAAACATTTTGACAGAACATTTTATTATTTTGCATAAATATGGTGAAAAAGTAACTTTACAAACTTTTTCCACACTATTTTCATAGTTGCACAGATCTAAATGTGACAAAATCTAACTGTTAATTTTTTATGTTTTCATTGACAATCACTACCTCAAAGCTGAGGGATCTCCATACTGATCATCATGTGTTTTATTTTATTTACACACGTCTGTGAATAGCTCTGCAGAATGAAAAGGTGAGAATTATCCTCTAAGTCTGGTCTCTCAGCTGAGTGATTTTAATGTGAGCTACAAGCAGCTCTGGTGCAGCTGGAGCTGTAAACAGCAATGCTGATAATGCTGAGTGAAAAAAATGTAACAGAGGATTACATGCATGCATCATTTCTTTTTAATCCCTTGTGTGAGTTAAGGTAATTTGAATCCTGTGCAAGAACTGCAGACTCGGCCACTAAGTGTAACAGCAGCTACTGAGAGGTAATTAAAGAATGCAAATACACAAAACCTGCTACTGTGGAAAAAGGCAGACATGAGTTGCATCATAAACAGGCACATATTTTAAGGAAATATTCTAAACGTTTCCCCCATTTTATGAAGTCAAAGTAAACGAGCCTTAAAATCACCAGAAGATGCAACAGGTTACTGATGTGTATTTTTAGCCATAAGTCTGTAAAACATTTGTAAAGTGCAATTTAAAATTTGGTTTGTAAACACAGGAAAAACACACACATCTCTGCTCTATATGACGTATATTTTCCCTATAAATATATCCATTATTCATGGGAGTCTAAATTGGGGCAGAGAAGAAAAAGCTCCTGCTTTCTTGTAACGAGTAGCTCTATATATCCGTGCTACTCTTAACTAGCTAGGTGCATTCCCTCCGGTTTCAAAGAAACACTTTGGTGTGATAAGAAAAAGTGCAGCAGAGATATGTGCACTGCAAAAGTTGGAATGAGAAACTTTCTTTCCACAGAGAAATGCTGGATTTCATAAATTAGAGTACAATGAAGCAGCTTCGTGCACCTTCTGAAGAGAGTCGCCTGTGGGATAAGAGAGCTGGAGCTACTTTTTGTTTCCCACTTCTCTGACAGAAAGCTTGCAACAGCTACACTAACAAGCTGACTTGTTTACCAGCCCCGAGGAAGGCCTGCTCAGAGCACAGAGAGAACAGTTTAGTCCCAAAGCTTGGCCTGCGAATGCACGGTTGGCTGCAAGGTGTCTAATGCAGCATATCAAATACAGGCGAGGCCCAGGGGGACAGGAGTCGGCTTGCTGCCACTTTAGGCACCTGTCCAAATGCCTGGCACAAACTCAGACAGTTTAGAGAGCTCCTCATATGTTGGGAGAAGATAAATGGTGCCAAGAAACAACTTGCACCAGCGATGAAAACGCCAACACACTCTGGGGAAATTCAACCTATATTTGATATCATGCTGCAAAAAACAAGGTGGCTGTGAGAAACATTCCCATACAGCACAAACAGAGACACTCCATCATCTACAACAAGTACACAACTATTAAATTTACCACACTGAAGTGTCGACACTCTTGTGCATCGTCACAGTTAGAACTGAACTAAATGTTCCTGTTTGGTGTGGCCCTGCCTACACAAACATGCTCCTGTCTGAGCGTGTTTAAACATTTGAAAAAGAAATTTCCTCTCAAAATAGTCACTAAGTGTCTGGAAGCCATTTAAAATCCTATTTAACTTTAGTTTCTATAGGTTAGAGAGTACAAGACATGCAGGAGTGACTAATTAGAAACAATAAAATAATGTGACATTACAAGAACAGCAATCTAGTAAAATGGACATAAATTAAGATGTGAATGACACTAAGTTGTGAACATTTGCATCATATTTGCATGTCCAAATCCAGTGTGATTCCAATTCAAAAGTTTTATCAAAGTTTTGTCCTGAGATCTTGTCTTACAGTTTGTATCACATACTGTATATTGTTGCCTTTAACTTGTTTTTAATATACCATAATGTTCAATCACCATCAGGACTCTCTATGATACTTGAGATGTTCGTTTTAGTTATTCCTTGTAATGTTTAAACTTTATTTTTTTTATTAAATTGTTCCATGAAACAACTAGTTTCATTTCCTGGTTTTAACAGCCAAAAAAACAACTCCAGCCCCTAAAAAGCAACACAGAATCTTTCATGAACCACAGAAAAGAACCAGTTTGGATGGCCTAAACAGGAGGTCCATAAATATACATGATTCTGTTGAACTGTGTGTAAGTTTATAAATTATCAGAGGAAAGATGAATGTTTGGAGGTTAAAGCTAAAACTGCATCCTTCAAGGCTTAGTGATCAAACATGTTCACAGATGCTTTGAATTCAAAATCAAACCATGGAAGGAAACTTGTGCAGTCTGAGTGCTCGAGACGTCTTATTTATTCACACTGATGCAGTCAGTCCTTCAAACTGAAGCTGCAGGTTTCTAATTCTGGAGGATGGAAGATGCTTTTCTTCAATTATTGACTATAACAACATAAAACTGACCCCTTATCTTCAGTCATTTTCACCAAACACATTCAACATTGAAGATTTTATGACAGGATATTAGTGACATTGTAGATCAACAAAATTAAAAAACGGAGCTTGGAGAAGGAGGTAAAAACCTGAGAAAAGATAAGCAAGTTTTATTAATTTTAATAAAATGATTGAATGTTCTGATGTTGGAAGGTCTTAAGTTTGCAGGGAAAAAAACCTGATGTAAATTCATAAATTTTTTAATGAGAGAGGGGAAAAAACAACTTTCTGGACCCAAAATCCTAAATTTGACAGAAACAAAATCCTGTTAACTGTGATTGAAGTCTACCAGATGCTAAGAGTTTGTTGGAGAATCATGAAAAAAAGAATGATCTTTTTTTTTTTAAATTAGACTCCAACTAGTCACACATAATGAAAGTGAACGCCTGTTGGATTTCCTTCACGAGTCAGTGAGCTGAGAGGCAGCAGGAAAAATGGACCCTTTGTGTCTCTGCTACTCCCACAAATAACAGGACTAATTAATTTAAAAATGTCTCAAATTTATGAACAGAGTGATTTAAAAAGGTTTTCTCATTTGAAGTTATAGCTCATAATGTCACTGGAGGCTTTGGCTGTTTTTGTAATGAGTTAAATCAAAGGCAGCTTCATCAGGCTGAGATTCTGAGTCGTTTGCTAAATGTTTTATTTCCTCATCTTTTGAGCCAAGTACATTCCTAAATGACTGACTTCACCTGAACGTATCAGTATTTTATCATCAATGAACACTAATAAACATTTGATTATTAAACTTTTACAGATGATATATTTCTAGCTCCGTTGTTTCAAACCTTTTTTATATTTCTTTTCACTTTTCTCACTCAGATATTTGTTTTATCCATCCACATGAAGCTGTCGAGGACAGATCGGTCTCCTGAAGCCTTTTTTAACTAAACCCTTTCAGATCTTGAGGCTTCTGATGGCTCACACCTTGTTATTAAACCTCCTGGATTTGCTCTGTGAAGTCGGCTCTTTGTGGTGGACCTGAATAATGACATATCTTACCTCCTAGAGTGTTTCTCCATTTGCCTATTTGTTAGGGGTTTTTACTTTACACAGGGCTCTCCATCACTGTAAGGTTTTCTCTGTTTTCTCAGAACATGCAGAACTGTTAATTTAGCTACTTTTACTGTTCCTGTTATCCATCTGAGAATTTGTTCTTCTCTTTCCTAAAGACGGCCTGCTGGCCTGGCTTTTGCTTTGATTGCAAAAAGAGCTCTTTTCAATGAAAATTGAAAATGTTACAACAAAAATTCATAATATATTTTTCTGCATCTTTCCAGCAGAACTGCACTAATTTCAGTTTTAGATGGTTGCAGCTTCAGTGAAAGATCACAATGGGATTTTATTAGAATCACGTTTAGTCTTCAAAAAATTATTCACACTAATTAACACTGATTGGGAATAAAACCTTGAAATTTTTATAATTATTTGCCTCAACCTTGAAAAGATGAATGACATGTCTGAGGATAACACGTAAAACACAATAAAACTGAAAAACTAACCCATGTTTTCTACAGATACTGCTGCTTTTACACCCTTGGAAGCTAGAAAAGCTGATGATTTCCAAAATTTTAAGACACTTTAAGACCATTTTGTTCAGCTATAATGTCGTCAGGAGAGTCAGTTTCACAGTAAATCTGAACAGAAAAAACAATGTATTCAAACGTAAACAGCATCATACTACTGTAGGCTTCTCAAGATCAAATGAAAAAAAAATGTATTTTTTGTGATATGACATTATCATAATAAATAACAGCCACATAGACCGGAGAAATTACTTTTGAAAAAATTGTTTACAGTTGGGCCATTTAGAGATGACTCTAAGGAACAGGATGAGCAGTGATGGGTGTTTCACTACATTTTTAGCTTGAATCAGATTTTGGTGGAAGTCTGATTTTATTATTTAAAAGTAATTTAATTTGGTTAAATAAAAGAATAAGTAATTTAAAATAGTCAAGACAACAATCATTTTCAAGTCAAAATGGGGGAAAAATTATTCAATTTTCAGCACATCCTCTCTCTGGTTTGCACGTTTTTTTTTTTTTTTTGACATTTCTAAACTGATTGTTCAGTTAAAGCCCCTAGGAGGAGTATTTTTCTCTGTATCAAAGTTTTCTAAATGTTTTAAATGATATTTCAGGTCTAAACTATGATCTATGGGTAGAGATCCACAACACATGTCATTCTGATGAAGATTCTCCTTCCTCCCATAGACCCCTTTGCATTTTTTCTGGCCGCCAAGATTTTTCAGCCAATAAAATTCAAATTTCTGCATTGTCGGCTTTTTGTCAAAGTGCACGCACTTCAAGCAAACCTGTAGCAGTAGGGGGCGCTGTCGTACAGGGCGCTCTGTATCTTTCTCTGTAGTTTCAGCCGTATGGAGGAGACAGTCAGAGCTCATTTCTACTAAAAAGTCCTCCATTCCCCAGATGCTGAGAGATTTATTTTTATTTTTAAACATTTCTCCTAACAGAATGGCAAGGAAACACGTTTATTTTGGTGGAGGACCCATTCTGGACCGAGCGTTTTCTTATTTTCGGTTCCTGTAGCTTCAGAACTACAGCTGCTGTTCTAGAGCCATGAATCAAACACAGCAGGGACAGAGAGGGCAGCTTCTTACTTTGTGAACTGTGAGTGATAAAACTCTACAATGTAATCGTAGTTTTTGAGCAGGAGTTTCAGTTTATTTCCAGCTTACAGACCAAACCAAAGTAATGCGCCGTGTGCATGCGCGCGCACGCGACCGCACGTGTCAAGGTGTTTGGGAGGAGGAGCCGTTGGGACGTTGGATTCAAAAACTGCTCTCTTACTGAATCCAAAAAAAGGGTTTTAAATAAAGGCAACTGGACTTATTTGGTTCTTTGAAGACGTTCTTTGAAGACTCTTACTGAAATAATCCACAATGTGGCTTTAAATAAGGTTGTACTTTTATGCCCAAGACTGATACTGGAGTAAACTACTAACTCTGAAAAGAAAACCAAAGGAAAAATACTGGCAAAGCCCCAAAGAGACTAGTAAACAAGCTGATTAAAAACCAAGGAGTCTTTATCACCTGGGATGGATGATTAACAAATAACAGGTGTGTGAGGAAATGTTTAGGCATCAAAACATGAACCAAAACCCAGAGAGACAACAATAAACTCAACACAAACCAATACTTATTTAAAATCATTTTAAAAGTTTGGGTTTTTTTGTATAAACTCCATGTGTTTAAACTCCATTCTTTAGTTTAATTAAATCCTGGGATTTTAAATATACTTAAAGCATTGAGCAGCTGAACATGCACTGAGAGCTGAGTGCACTCGTCACCACCGTGCACCCTTAGCCACAGCTGCACCCACGGTTTAGGTGACAGTCCAGACCAGATGTGCTGCGAAAACTGCATTTTAATCGCTCACAGAAATCTCATGGGCAGCAAGTGGTTCTAATTCCCAACCTATTGACCTAAATTCATGTGTTAAAAGACTAATAAAAAAAATGATAAAACCTTTTTGAGCCTTTGGACTAAAACTATCACATATAGAAATGACTAAATGTGACTAAAACTACTTTTAGTCCAAAAATCTAAGAATAAAAGTCAAACTAAGGCGGCTGCCCAAAACAACACTGTGTAAATATTACTATTTTCTTTTGATCTAATTAGATTTCATCTTGCTTGTATTCCTTTCTCTAATGTTTCATATTTAGGTTTATTCTATTCCTGTACTTAATTGTAGCTTCTGACTCAGTGAAATAATGCTTCTATGTAGGTGGCAGATTACTCTTTCTTTTGCAGATATGAGTCATTTTATCTTTATGCCAACACAGACTCAGATCCACTGTAAACAAGTGTACTTTTGGCAGATTAACGATAAAAAACAGAAGCGACGGCGAGCGTGACCTCAGTCAAATCAGAAGCTCCTTATGATTTGAACTCAGCTGCACAAGAGCCTGTGAAGATACGCTCAACAGCTCCAACGTCAGGTCATCCTTCTTCACGCTAGCCACTCCAATCAACAGGCTTTTACTTTCAAGAAGCAGAGGGATGGTCACCTGGATCGAGGCTGACAGTGCTCTTTGGGATAAAAAAGAGAACAAAAGACCTAGCTGTAGAGAACAGGTGAGGTAGTTGTAATAAAAATCAGTAGCACATACTGGATGTTAACCGGAGGCTGTAGAAACCCTTTGGCCGGCCTTTAAGAGCTCTACCTAGAGAAGAAGTGAAGGTAGATCACAGCTCCGGGATGCTGATGTGTCGAGATCCCTGCAGGTTCTTTTTAGTCATGAATACAGGCCACATGGGACCTGCAGACTAATTGATATGCAGGTGATGCATGAGCTCAGCATTACAGAGAAAAAGGTTTGGCTGGCGTGTGTGTGAAGCAGTGATGCAGTGGAAAGAACGTTGCTCAATCATTCCCCAGCAGGTGCAGCAAGACAGCGATGGGGAGCCTGAATAGACTGCGAGGGAAATCAAAGAATAAAGCGAATCGCAGAAAGTATGTTAGAGTCAAAAAGGCAGGAAATAAGATATGCAGACTTTTCTACTGTATAGTGAATAAGTTGAAAAAGGCAGCCAGAAGTCTTCAGCCCTGAACATTTATACAAGCTGATCTACTTTTTAAAATATAAAGTCACATTTTTGTTTTTCCCTCAAGTTACTTCTGCATATTGTTAAAAGTCTTGGTACTTGTCTGTTATGCAAATGTTTATTTAGAAATGTTTAAAAATAATTAACTATAAATCACATATTCAACCTGGATTCATGTGATCCTATACCAGGATACCATCCTCCAGACTTTCTCCAACAAACCCAGAATTTTATGATCGTATTTTATTTAAATGGTCATAAAATCATGAATAAATATGCTCTGACCTTCAGCCCATGCTGGGGAGTTGCAGCATATACTGCAGTTATTCACTTAGCTTTGCTGTAACTAGCAGTTAGCTCATCAGTCTCACAGAAATGAACTGTTTCTCCAAGTTGAGGCGGTTTAAAGAGTGATCTGCAACAGCTAAGTTCAGTTTTGCTCAGTTGATCACTTTGGTTTTCAGGTAGTCAGTTTTTCAGAGATTGTGCTTTTTTGTTTTATCTCAGCAGTTGTCATTCACCTGCCTCTGATCTGTAATCGTTCACCTGCATGGTTCACACATAAGGCCATTACTTGTGTTCCGCAAGAACCGAGAAATTAGTTTGTTCACCTGAGGTGGCAAGGACAAGAACATTTCAGCCTCAAAAACCTGAAGTGCAGAACTCCAGGGAAACCTTTATTGTGCCCGCCCCTGCAGCAGTTCCACACCACACCTTCTCCAAATTTGTGACCAATCACAATATTTGTTGTGTGCTGTACTGACAATGTGTGAAAAACAAGCTGCAACAACTGTTGAACGAGGTCTTTTATTTCTCACTGACTGTGGTTTGGACAATCCAACAGCCTTAAGGCTGTTTTTTTCTGGCAAACTTACATTTGCTAGGTTGATATCACAGTGTGATAATCATTTTAATGTTTTTGTTAGTCACTTTTCAGTTTCTTCATGCAGTGGCTGCAGCTATGCTTCCTGTTTTTTTGGGTGGTAGTTCCCGTGATATTTTACTGGAATTGGCACAGCTTAAGTTGTGATTTTTCCTGTTCGGCAAAGCTAGGCAGCGAAGGCGGTGACAGGTTAATCTGCACTTGACCCACATGTGCACAGTTTGACATAAAAACACAGCTCCTGAGATGAAAGCCTTCCCAGCTTTCATTACCGCCTCTGGATGTAGGCCAAATCTTAGAAAAGCGCCTGTCCTGCAGTGTTGACTTTTCAAAAATAGAGCCAGTCAGAATGTGGAACACCGTCTCAGTTGGCAGGATGCTTGGACTCCCTATTCTAAAGCAGGGAGAGGAAACTGGAAAGGTGCATTAATAATAAGCATGAACTGAATTTTAGAGTGAGTTTATGATACATTTCCAGAGCAATAACAAAAAATACAAATCTCAGTGTGAACGAAGCATACCTTTAATATGTGTTAATTCATATCCAGCACACTCCGACTGTTTAAGGTGGAACTGTTGCACATCGATGCTTGTTAGGAACGGAGGAGGAATGAGGCGCTGAAGTTGAGCTGGTGTAGTGGAGGCGGTAACAGAGCTAAATCAACATGGGACAGCTGGCACAGTGGAAACAAGCAACAGGCGCCAAGACTCCTTCCATTCTGCAAACATCAGAATGAAAGCACAGAGCTACACCACCTCTAATTTTATCAATATGAGGGATCAAAGAAAGCAACAGCAGTGTGACAAGGGTGTCTTCTTTGAGATCGTATATTTTCAGTTTTAAAGGGATTACTTACTAAACAGCATGACTTGATGTAAACATCAACGAATCCTTCAGAATTACAAGATCCAGCCTATGAGCTTATTCGTAGTTTTTAAAGCTTGTTGAGTCCATTAGGCAAGAGGCAGGATCCACACTGCGCTTGTTTAATTCAGAAATAAAATAATGTGAGTTTACTTACAAGAAACATCTAAGAAATGTTTATGCTTGAACACATTTCAAGTGCTGAAACAAGATGCAATGTATTACTGGATGCTTTAATGAGGTTGGACTACAGTTACTCAGTTGAAAAGAGCAGCACAAGATAAAGCAAACTACTGCAGATCAAGCACTTAAGGAAAATACTTGGTTAAATTTATAGGAATGAAGAAGCTTTAGGTAACCGAAAGAACAAAATCACAAATACAAGCAGTGGAAATGTGTTTCCTGTGCAGGATGGTCGGGTTCAGTCTTAGATATGGAGAGGAGCTCGGGCATCCAGGAGGGACCCTGAGTAGAAACCAGAGGTGTGGACTCGAGTCACATGACTTGGACTCGAGTCAGACTCGAGTCATCATTTTGATGACTTCTGACTCGACTTGGTAAAATCTAGAAAGACTCCCGACTTGACTCGGACTTGAACGTCAATGACTTGCGACTTGACTCGACTTGCGTGTGTTGACTTGATGATGACTTGAAGATAATTGATATTTTAGCACTGAAAACGGCTCTAGATCAGACCTATTTGGCGCAAATGCGGCCTCATCCCTCACTGGCGCTGCTAAAAATCTCCCTCGCACCGCAGCGATCAGCTGATCGCAGGAGAAACTCTCCGACGCTGAACGTGTCTCTGAAGTTCAGCAGCAGACACACATTAAACCAGGAGAACTCAAATTCAGGTCCTAACGGACCCCTTCTATTAAGAAGTCTGCGATCCAGAGGAGTCTGTCAGGCCCGGCGCCAGTGGGAGAGGGAGGAGGGGGCGTTTGACACACATTGGGGGGGCGGCCGGTCGGTGTTTGACTGGGGGGGGGGGGTTGTCACCGAGCCGCGCGCTTCCATCGGTCCGCGGCGCGCGCCCGCCCGTCCCGCACAACTGAGTGCTCCTCGCGTACTGAGGCGGTTTTGGCTTTCCATACTCCTCTCCCGTGGAGCGCAGCGGGACTACAGAGCTGCGTACATAACGCACCTGGCAACTGGGTTCGGACCTGATCTTTCAAGCTGATCAATAATCATTTTATTCCGCCTTTCTGATCCAAATGAACCACGGACCAGTACTTATTTAATTATGATCCATCCTCCTACCTTCATTCGTGGCTGATGAGTTCAATCTCCTCAGAAGGAGCTCTTTCCTCCACCTCGGCTGCAGGCTGGAATCCGAACACCGGTACAGAGTAGAGGAGCTGACAATACGGTTTTTCAGAACCATGAACAGAACATCACTCGTCTCTCTGATAAACCGATGAGGAATGAGTAACTCCGACTCTTTAATCTCTGTTTTTCAGTAATGGTTCCACCTTCTCACACTCCAAAAACGTACAACAACATACAGCAAGATGCTAGCTGCTAAAGCTCCAACTTTACCGAGCGTCCGTGATGAGTTCAAGACGACTTGTAACAACCAAATGTGTTAATTAAATTGTTAAATAGTTTATTAAAATGTTCATATTTTTCATTTTGTATGGATACAAATTTTAATAAAAATGTTAGAACTAGTTGAACATGTTTCTATGATTAATAGAATTTTACAAAATTTTCAGGGGGCGATGTAGTTCATTTAGGGGGGCGACGCCCCCAAACGCCCCCCCGTGGCGCCGGGCCTGGAGTCTGTAACCTCTCTGCTTCATGAGAGCCAGCAGAGTGACCTGCTGCTGCTAAAGTGAAACTAAACAGCAGCTGATCGCCGTGCTGATGCAGGGGCGGGTCTAGAACTTTTCTCTTGGCAGGCAGGGGCAAAGATTATAGAAGAGTGGCCCACTAAAAAGTCAGTTGTGTTTAAATGTTCTGCAGTCTTAAACAGCAGACCAACATTTTGATTATTTTATGTAATTAATTTATTTACTGAAGTAAAACACATGGATCTGTTTACCATGCAAGAACTATGCAGCAGATTCAAAATCATGGAGAACACAATCAGTAGAACACAAATGAACATTTTAGTACATCAATACTTCGCCTGCCTATGAATGAGCTTTCAAACATCAAAATAATAATGTAGAATTACAGCAGATTCTGCAGATTATTAACAAAACATCAGAGATTAGGACAGCTCATGTGTCTGTTTTTGTGGATTTTGGCAAAACATTCCACAAAACTATTCAACATAATATGCAAAAACTGATTGACAGCTCTGGTGGGGGTGATCAGGCAGGGTGGCCAATAAGATTTCAAGGGTGGTCAGCACCACCCCTGTGGCCCCGCCCCTGCCTGCATGGACCCTGCGTCGACTCACGATGACGACGTGGATTTAATGAAAGAACCAGAGCTCTGGAGACACTCTGTGACTCATTGGTCAGAAACTAGCGGCTCGCGGACCGGATCCGGTCCTCCCTCTGATTGGCTGTAGTCCAGATATTCCTTGTGTGCTGCAGTCAGAGAGGTGAGTATGCTAGGCTAGTCACATGAACAGAGTGGATTTAGTGGATCAAGAGAGAAAATTCAAAGAATTATTAACAACTTTTTATCAAGTTAAGATCTGAGCTTCTGAAAATCATGACCAATGATCTTATAAGGTTAGGTCAGACCTGGTCCAGGTTAGGTCAGACCTGGTCCAGGTTAGGTCAGACCTGATTCAGGTTAGGTCAGACCTGGTCCAGGTTAGGTCAGACCCTGGTCCAGGTTAGGTCAGACCTGGTCCAGGTTAGGTCAGACCCTGGTCCAGGTTAGGTCAGACCCTGGTCCAGGTTAGGTCAGACCCTGGTCCAGGTTAGGTCAGACCCTGGTCCAGGTTAGGTCAGACCCTGGTCCAGATCACTGGGTCCTTTGTCCTGCTAAAGACCTCCAAAATGGACAAAAGCTATAAATCTATAAACAACATGATCAATACTCTGACCAGGTGTCTCCTCTACCTGCTGCCTCTCAGCAGCAAACTGATCATCAGATCAGCTTTAACATTAATTATTATTTTATTTTAAAAAACTGAAAAAAAGACTTCAGTTCTTTTTAAATTATAACTACATTTGGTCAGGTATTTTTATTAGCTTTGTACGTTGTACGTAATATTTTCTTACAATATTGAACATCTAGCCAAGGCCAAAGATCTAGAGACAAAACTAAAGAAGTGTCCTTCTGAGGGACAGGTGTCCACGATGGAGGATCGTCCATCTGACATTTAGACATGAAATATTCAGGTTGAGACGTTCTTGAGAAACATGAAGTTAAAACATTTGAACTGATCTTAAAATGTTTCAGTTTCAGCTCATGAGAGAGATAGAAACCATTTATTAAAACACATTAAATTATAATTGGTCAAATGACTCGATTATGACTTGAAAATTCAAAGTTAAGGACTTGGACTTGACTTGGACTTGCACGTCATTGACTTTGGACTTGACTTGGACTTGGTTGCGTTTGACTTGGACTTGACTCGAGACTTGACTGGAAAGACTTGTGACTTACTTGTGACTTGCAAAGCAGTGACTTGGTCACACCTCTGGTAGAAACGCTTCTCCTCCCATATCAAGAGGATCCAGTTGAGATGGTTCAGACATCTGGTCAGGATGTCTCCTGGACGCCTCCATGGGGAGGTGTTCCGGACATGTCGCGCCAACAGGTGGCTTCCTCCCACCATAGGAGCTGGTGGAGGTGGCCAGGGCGAGAACAGTCTCCCTACTTGGGATGCTGCCCCAGGACCTGGACCCGGATAAGTGGAGGAAGGCGAGGAGAGGTGAGGAATGGAGGAGGAAAGGAGCAAAATGAACAATTTCCAACACCTCTGTTTCTTTAACAAGATTAGTTTGTTTCTCAAAACCTGTAGCATCAATTCCTTCTGCTGGTGGAGGACCAGAGTACTGCAGGTGTAAATTGTTTTATTGTTATTATTAACCAACATTTTAATGACCATGTTACAATTTTTTAAAATCATATTTGCATAAACAGCAGTGAAAATGTGCAGAACGCTAAAAAATAGCTCATCCAAAGAGACATACATCAAAATCAGATGTTAAAACTCCAACATGTCATCATGGTTCATGCAAACATTTTTCATAAACCTTTACATCACTTTCAATTTCATATTAAATGGTTGTTTTGGCACCAATTTAAAAAGTTCCCATTAAACCTGAGTCCTGGATGCACAAGAGGTGACAATTATGCTTGAAACCAACGACAGAATGCCATGTAAACAAGCTTGTAATGCAAAAGTGACAGCGGGTTAAAGGTTTGAGAAATATTGCATGAATCGATATGAACTTTTAAAGATTAGGACTGTTTTGCAGCAGCAATACATTAAAGAGTTTCACTGAACAAAGGCTGTTAGGGAAAATATTCACAACAGGTTAGATAATACGAATTCTTTTTAAGTTTTACACAGAAACACATCCCAGAATGGATGAAAAACCCTTTAAAGTCAGAACAGAAATGAAAAGTGAAATGAAAAAGGACTTGGTCTCTACACACACTAACATGCCCCACAGACTCAATGCAAAATGTTTCAACATCAAAGGTTATTCTTTACTTTTTTGGGGGGATGCCACACTTTCTTCTCTCTCCTCTTCACCACATTTCCACATGCAGACGACGTTACAGCCACACTTTAACCAACATTCATATATGCAGATACAGTATTAGGACCAACTGTGACGCCCACACAGAGTCCTGTTGTAAAACCTGTCAGCGTGTGGTGGCGAAAAATGATTCAATTATCCTGCTGCTGCTCCACAGGTGAAGCTACATGGAAAATCAATACACCAGCCCTTCAGGTGGAGGGAGGCCTGACTCAGGAGTCAGTCATTCTGACTCCTGTAAAGGGGATTTTAGCTCTCACAGAGGAAGGCTTCTCCTTATAGACATATCTCATTTTGTGATATTTTAGACATTACTTTTCTAATTTGTGATCACACAAGGAAGTCTGATTTATTTGATAAACCATAGTCACCCATACAAACCAAGCTCTTACACTGCCTCTGTGTTTTATACTAAATAAATCAAATGAACTTTTTTCTCTTTATGTTGAATTTTATTTCACTGCAAAAGAGCCAATATTTTAAATCATGTAAAGTTAATAAAAAATAATATGTAATTGTTAAATGAAGACATATTGAAATAAATATAACAACCAGAAAAAAAAACATTAAGAAGATTTAAAAGTCCAAAACTTTGTTGACAAATCAGAAAGTTTTCTCATCAATTAAATGAACTGCTTATAAGTAATGAATTGAAATCATCGTCCTTTAGGGCAAATAGTCCAACTATACGATATAATAAGCAAGTCTGAGCTTAAGTTCTTTATAAATGTTCTGAAAAGAAATTAGTCATTTTTACTCAGAACCTTCAATGAACATTTTAAATTCAAACTCCATCTCAACAATGAGACTCCCGTTTCTGACTGTCTGTTCATTTCAACTCAATCATAACAAAGTGACAGAAACTAAACCAAACGGTCTAGTCACTATTCCTATGATGGCTTGAGACAGTATAAAAAGAGTTCAACTGTTTGCACTTATTTTAACATCTTTCAGCATGAAACTATGTTTTTCTAACAACACAATTAGAACTCAGTGGCGGCTGGTGAAATTTTTTTTGGGCGGGGCGCATTTTTGCTAGTCAGTTTTCAGATGGGCAAAAAAAAAAATCACATATCACCACTAGGGCAGGGAATGATAATATTTTCATCTGACTGAATATTTTTCTGGTAAAAATCCCTAGTACCACCAGTTCTCTAGAAATGTGGTACTGTTAGGTCTAATTCTACACATCAAACAGTAAAGAAATCATAAAGTCTTCATGAGGAGACCTTAGAATAATATCAATATAATCAGATACAAATAAAAATAAAAAACAACCAAAATGTGGTCACAACAGAAGTTGTAAAGGTTTCAAGGAAAAAACAACCTGGCAAAGTCAAAAACATTACTTAATATTCACAATTATCTTTCTACTGACACCACAAACAAATAAATCCATCTCTAACTAATACAGATAATTAATAGTCAGATAATTAATGTTACAATTCAGACAACAAACACTAACCAAGCAAGTCATGACAATCAGCTCAACTAATGAAGTGAATTAACAACAAAATAAAGTCAAATCCACTGATAAGTCCCATCAAACCCAGTCAGACCAAACTTCCTTAAAACGGCATAATAATTTAATGAAAAGTAGAGAAAACGCATGAAAAACGGGCTAAACTACATAAACCAACGTATTCAATCAGCAGTACCTGTATTTCTCTAACATTCGGCAGACACCTCAACAAACACATATCGCTATTTAAGGTATAAATTCACTCATCAGGACTTAGCACTGCTAGCCGCGGCTAGCTCCGCCTATGGGGTTTTTGAATGGGAATATCCGTGACAGACACATAGTTATTAAGAAAAAGAAACAAACAAACGAAGTCACTCACCATTGAGTTGATGAAATCAGGACAAATGGAATCATTCAGCTTGTTTTCACAAGCAGGAAAGAAGGATTCTTTGAATAAATATCCATTTTCTACCCTCCATTAAAAAGAGAGCAAGAACTTCCGGTTTCAGTCTGAGCAACACTCCAGACTCCTGCTGTTGTGCGTATGTCACACAGGGACGCTGAAGACCTGCGTCCCGAGCGATCTCCTATTTTTTGCACTCAGTGCGCATGCGTCAGGAAAAATTTGCCAGTGCGCATGCGTCAGGGGCAAAAAACAATGCGCTATGTTGGGACGGCGTCCCGTCCAGACATGCGCAGTAGAACCCAAAGAAACACGACCTATCGGTCCAGTAAAAAATAGTAAGAAAACCTTTCTAAACTACACCTAAATGCAGATTATACACAGCACTTATTGTATATATAATGGATGGCTCGTTTAGTTTTATTTTTATGTTAGTTTTTTTATATTTTGTGATCCCTATTTCTCTTCTTCTTCCTCTTGGGACTGGTGGGGCGGCGCCCGAGCGCCCCCTATGGACGGGCTGCCACTGTTAGAACTATCATTTTTCTTAAAGTTTCACAAACTTTGATGAATTCCTTCTCTTGAGCCATTTTAAGCATTCTTTGTATTTTCATTTAGTTAATTCTGGTTGATCTTTAATCCACCCAAAACAAACTTTTATGAATCACTGCAGCTTATTTACTATGAAAATAAATGAAAATAATCCTGTAATCATCCACTATTGTTCTCTGTTTATGTCTAGACCTGTGTGTGAAGCTAAGTACTGCGATCAGTGATTAAAGGGACGTGAGGGAGCTTTGAAAAACAAACCTCATGAGCGCCGCCCCTGGCGCTGCGAATAACTGCAGCCTTAATGTGAGCGCGCACAAACTTCTCACTAGTTCATAAGGGTTCACCCAAAGGCAGCCGGAGGCATGATTCCATAAATAAAAATACATTTTATTAATACAAAAGGAAATATGGTAAAACAATGCCCCGCGACACACACACACACGATCAGACTGGGAGCCGATCCAACAGAGCTAATCTCGCTAGCCGCTATGTTCCAGCTTCCACTGCTGCCTGTATTGCTAAAAGCTGTAATCAGCCGGTGTTCTCTGACACCCGGAGGAGAATTTGAGAAATCTAGCATGATATAATCATGCCCCGCCGCATATATCACCCTAGATTTCTCAAATTCACATCACGGAGTGGAGCTCCGTAGCACCCGGAGGTCCGTGCGCAGCAGAGCCGCCTTAGATGCACTGTAAGCGGACTGAGGTCTAGGAAACAGTCGGGGATTTGAGGCCTACAGTGCCGAGACCATAAACATCAACAGATTGCTGTGCGGTCGCCTATAACAGCACCTTTAGCTCTGTGAAACCCTATAATCCATCAGAGAGGTTTTCAGCTCCATAAACGCTGCCAAGATAACACCAGTTTTATGAGAAAAACCACAGATTTAGACGAAGGAAGTCCGCCATTGACTAGCAACACTACACAAAGGTGCAATACTGCCACCTACTGGATATACATTTATTATTACTTTTTTAGCCCGAGAACGCGCAGAAGCGTCAGTTGACGTCACATCCGTAGGACAGCGCGGGAAATTCGGACCCCGAATTGCAGAACATTTTACAGCTCACAGCCTGTTCTAGATAATGGAATGATACATGGGTGGCCTCATTCTTTTTGATTTAAAATGCTTCATCACTTATTAACCTAAATAAACTGAACATGCAATTATTACTTTTCTTCAAAAGCTCCCTCATGTCCCTTTAAAAGAGGAGTGTTAGTGATAATACCTGATGATGCTCTGACTCTTACTGTGTTACACGTGTTTAAATTTACTACGAGATGGCAGCTATGTTTTCTAAAGTCTTTAAAAGATGTTAAACAAAACAAACAACAACAAAAGATAAACAGTGATGACCTATTCTGGACCTTGGAGCTACTATCCTGCATACTTGATTGCTTGCTTCTACACACCTGTTTTAGATTAACTGGTAATTAAGGAGCTTTGCAGAACTTGAACTCGTGCTAAGTAGGTAATTTAGTAACTGAATTAGGTGTGCCAGCTCCCCTGTGACCCTCTGTGGAGGATAAAGCAGGTATAGAAAATGGGTGTATGGATGAATCAGGTGTTGGAGCAGGGAAACAAATACAACCTGAAGGCTAGTGACCCAGGAGGACTGGAATTAGACACCACTCATCAAAGGTCTATGTATATGTTTGGAACTGGTTTGAAATGGTTCTTGATGTGAAAGTTTATTAGATGCGTAATTGTGATCAGATGGCTTACAGACTTAAACTGCCCTTGTTGGAAAGAAAAAACTAGTTGTGTGATGTGTAATATAAAGAAAATGGACTGAACCTTTTGAGCTAATTGTAAATTTAACCACAGGTATTCAGAATTAGAGGAGGGCTCCAACTAGACTCAGTGTTGATAACTGAGAATTTTTATTGTTATCTGGTATTATTAATATCAGCCAATCACATGAGCAGTTCAGGTTCACACAAATTCAATCCTGGCAGATAATCTATCCAACGTCAGAGAAAATGAAATCCAGCAAACTGAGCAACATTTGGATTTAAACCATCATGTGGGATTATAAGGGATGTTAAAATGAGGCTAAACTGGTCAAAATGTCAAGATGACCAAACTTTTCAAAAGCCTCAAACTTTGAGTAGAAAGGCTTCTGGCTCAAACAACAGAAAACACTAATCTGGGAGAATTGGGCACCTTAAAAATGTCCACTTGAAGATTCTAATTCTATTAAATCCTATCCCTTTCCTATCCTTCTCAATTTAGTTTTGCATGAGTCAGAAAGAGTGAGACATCTTTGGGAGAAGTTGTTGTTCAAGATGCAAATAAACTGAAACATAACATTTTAACAAAGCGATAAAATGGGCCCCATTTGACATGGCCATATGGAACATTTAGCAAAAAAGTCCTGGTGAAGATTTGCATATTTTCTTGCAACATGTACAGTCAGAGCTCAGTGAGATACCTATCAGCTCAGGAGGAAAAGGGCTCAACTTTAGCCTTGTGCTGGTTGTGAGCTGCTTTTTAAATTTGCTTAGTGGTATCAAGTATTTTAAGTTGTGTTTGTATTTTTACTCTCTGGTCAATGGATCCAACGTCCACCAACAGTTATAACAAATATTTTCCACAATATTTGTTATTTGAGATGAACCTCTAGATCAGCTGTTCCCAAACGTTTTTTGCACCCCCTTCTATGTCCCAACCGTGTTGATGCACCCCCAATCCCCATGGGTACCTTTCACATTTTAACTAATTACCGGTAGCTAGGAATCAATAACGGTATCAACTTTTGAGACTTTTGAGAGTTTGATAATTAATTAAATCACTTTAATTAAATATATTTATTTTTCAATATAACAATTAGGGATGGAGCCAGATACAAATACGGTATTCGGAAAGGCGCAAAATAACGGGGTTTTCCCAAATACTTATTTCAAACAAATACTTTAAGAAAATTTGTATTCAGGAACAAGAAAAACTTTATTCCAAACAGCTGCGTTCCTCATGAGACGGCGATGCATCATGCCTAGAGGAGTGAGTGAGTGAGTGACGTTTAGGAGTCAGGATCTCATCTGTGCTACTTTGCGCAGAGTCCACAGATGAACCTAGACTGCTCGCTGCCTTCAGAAAACAACAAACATCCTAAAAGACTCAACCCATCCGGCTAACCATCTCTTTAAGCTTCTCCCATCTGGCAAACGATACAGGGCCACAAAAACACCACCACCAGGCTGTTGAACAGCTTCTACACAAGAGCATCACTGAGCTGAATACTGCTGCCAAGAGGTCACACAGTCAGTGATTCTGCAGGACAGTTGTGGACTACAGCACCTTGTTTACATTTACTACCTCTGTCACTTTAACATGTGACTGTTTACATTTCTATTTGTTTACTTTATATCTCACTTTATATTTAAAATTGTTCTTTTTTTACTGTTCTTTTATACTTTTACCTTGTATGCCTTAACTGTGTGTGTGAAAGAAGCATGTGTGGGCGTGTGTGTATGCACGTGCATGTGTGTGTGACATCTATTTTAGTTTTTTTAGTCTCTGTCAAGAGCTGTCTTGAGCGACATCTGTGCAATGACAATAAAACAATCTTGAATCTTGAACCTGAAGGAGGAGGCATACTGGTCTGGATTGACCGCCGCCGGCGGGAGCCCCTCACGACCTGCGCCGATACACCGATGGCAAATGATCTGGGTCTGGATGAGGACTGGCCATCGGGCATTTTCTGGGTGATGGTATTTTGGGCCGGACTCTGGACTGGGACCAGATCCATCCTGGTCCCACAATGGCGTAGATTTGCTGTTGACAAATGTATGCCAAATTCTACCTCAAAATCTACGCCATAATGCATCAGACTTCTTCAATTCATCAGGAGGTTTCTCACTGGAGTCCACCCACTGGGTATATGGGCCCAGGTGGGGTCAACACCCTGCAGACAGCGGTGCCTGAAACCCCTCGTACATCAAAGAACCTCCAGAGGAACATAATCCAGCCAGACAGGAACAGACAGCAGGTAAAAGCTAACCAGGTAAAAGAAACATAAAAACAGAGCAGCAGGGAGTCCTGTAAGGACGGAGCAACTCAGTCAGTGAATTTAATCAATATTCATAAAACTGGCCGTACATCTGCCAATCTACACCTGAGGGAAGAGTCCCACATCTCCAGAACGCCACAGGCAAAGCACCACACCCATTACTCCAGTGGGTTCCTGCAGGTGGTGGGCAGATGTATGAGCAGCAGAGCCCCTCACTGAGATGGTTTCAGTATACAACAAGCAGAACAGGTGACTGTGACTCAGGGGGAAGAGCAGCTGCTCAGCAGGAGACTAGGATTTGGTCCTGGTCACAAGTCAAAGTGTCCCCATGCAAGATACTGATCCCCACAGTCCCCCTAGGCACCATCCAAATAGGCAGTCCACTGCTCCCCAAAAACATGAGAGTAGGTCAGAAGTAGAGGGGATGAATAAAGGATAAATAATTATTAATAATAATTAGTAAGTTGTTGCTCTTCTTGGATTATACGGATTAAAATTTTTTATATAGGCCCTTTTAGTAAATCTCAAGGTCAGAGGTTATTTAAACGTTAAAATCCATTTCCTGTTTATTGTGTCATCCTCGTTCTCTCCTAAAAACCCTGCCAGTCACCTGCAGCGACACACTTTCCCTCGTAACCAATCCCAATGATTTGTCAGCCATGTGTAGTCAAGTAAGCTTTAATCTTCTGTATCTGACAGCTGACAGCAGTGACTAAGGGCCCAAACACTTTGTATTGACTGTTTCCCCAGGGCAGCTGCCGCTGATGAACTGGAAGCGGTAACAGTGTTGTCCTCCAGGGAGAGACGCTCCGGCCGTCCCCCACGTACACCCACAGGAGTGACCGGTGGATCAGATCAGGTTTTATTTTATCCACCTGAACTCTTTTTGTTTTTCAGCTCATAAAATCAGCATCTGAATGAAATCCCAGATGGGAATTACACTGGTTACATATTTTATGTTCATAAAGGCTTTAGGTCTCCTGAATATTTTGCATTGGTTTCTCATTCTTCCCCAGTAGCCTATCCAGCTGAGAGGGCGCCTCTCTCAGTGTAAACCAGATAATGGAGGATAATCCAAATTTAACACATTTTTAAAGCTGTTTTGTCTCCTCTGGCTTTTTATCACATGAGACTGATTGTTAGTAAAATCTTTGATTTAAAAAGTGTCCTAATTTTAATAAAGCCCTTTTAAAATATAAAATCTAGCTTTTTCTCAAGGGTGGCCCCACCTATAAGAACCCTTCAGTGGGGGGTTTTAATTAAAAGGATTAAGAGAATTAATCAGTTTGAAGTTTACAGGAGCATATTTGTGCAAATGATTTAATTATCATAATTTAATTTCCTCTAAGAGTGGAAGTGATGTTGTGCCATGATGGCGCTGATTGTGGTGTAACGGTAAACAAATTGATTTTCCCCACCTTTCAATGCACTATTCTGATTAGTCGCAGTTTTGTTCCAGGTTTCAAGGAAAGCTGTCATTACCACAGAGCTGCTTTCTGTGGGAGAAAACCTGAAGCTTCGATGCCCTGAGAGACACACGAGTTGGAGCCAGTTCACGCCGGATGACATTTTTGCTTGGCATATATCAGAGGAGGATTTTTTTAAAGGCAAAACAGATTGAAGAGTCTCATCCCCCGCCCTCACCATCTTGAATATACCTAAGTTTCTCAGAGGCGTGACACAACATTGCATCATTTTTACAAAGCTTTGCAATTTCAGTGTTCATGCAAAAAGTTGCTGCTGTCGCTAGTAAATATGCATGCTACACTCCCATCTCATCATATCCAATGTTCTTGACGTGGATCACATTCGACCATCCATTTCACTACAGTCAGCAATAAATCAGCCCATATCTGTGTCTGTCTTTAAACCCAGGGCTTCCTCCATCTTAAAGCACACATTCATGCTCAGTTATGGCAGTCTGCGTTCACTAACCTGCTCATAGTATGTGCTGAAGTGTAGCCTGTAGAGGAGTTTATTGACAAGTGCACCCATAAGTCAAGATGTTGGTGCCGTCATCTGTTATCACTATATCCGTCCCCTTGCATGAAGCCCCGCAGGTGACCTGCAGATAAATCGCGTGCTGGGGCCTTGCAACTGTCTCCAAGGACAAAATGAGATCGGTGTGTACCTGTCAGGCTCATGAAATATGGAAGGGACCAGGTCTTAGTCACAATGGGCCAAGCAAAGGCATCACCTTTTGCTGAAACCTTGAGGAGAGCTAAACTAATCTCAGAGCTTTTTAAAACAACATACCTTTTTCATAATTAAGCTTCAGTCCTGAGCGTACGACAACAGCAGCTGAACGAATGCTAAAACCTGCTTGTCGCAGCAGTAGGCAACCTCGGCTATTTAAATATAGCAGCAGGATGCTGTGGACTCAGAGGAGATGTACATAGCTGCCAGCAGTTTCTGCTGGAGGGGAGTGCTGTTTGTTTACCTTAAACTGCTCCATACTGAGGTCTCCACACTGATTCACTGGTTTGATTCTGAGTGCAAGCCACGATCAGCAAACAATGTGGTGAGCTTTAGTCGTTTTGATGGCTGCCTCCTTGCATGTTTCCCTCCCTCTGTTCTCTCTACGGTGCTCGGAGAGGAGGAGACGATCACCAGTCAATACATCAGATCATCCATTCACATGTCAGAGAGGGCATTACCGCTGTAAACCTGTGAAGCAACCAGGCTTTGGGGAAAAGACACTGTTATTATTCTTGTCCATTTGGACCTACACCAAAATACCCAAATGATTTAGTGGGGGCCTGAGAACTCCAAACAGAGGCCCAGAAGAGGATGCATTTGGCTCCACAACTGAAGAAAGGGTTTTAATGAGGTGGTTTACTGTGCCCACACACCACTGTCATTAGTAAATAAAGCAACTCAGAGAAAGCGCTAAAGTCCATTGTCAAGGAAAAGAAGGAATTCCCTTCATGGACTTTTATGAACTAAGAAATACTGGAACTAAACACATGGGGCTCACAAGATACTGTATGCACTGCACTATACCCCAGGGATCACGGGAACTTCTGTTAGAAATTACAGTTCTTACATAATTCTAATGATGTAACATCAGTAAATCTCAACAGCTTGGTTTTTAACATTGAACATACACATTTTTAAACCAAGACTTTATCTATGAATGACTACATAAGATACTTTTAGTATTTGAGCTAAATACCATCCAATGCATTTTCTTTAACTTATCCTAAGTTGGGTCAAGGAGGTCCAGGAGGTTCATCTAGCTCTAGATGTTCTCAGGCCAGAGAGGGTATAAAACTCCTCCAGCAATTTTTGATTTGGGATTTTATTTTTATGGGCTGTGGCTGAAAAAGCCTACAGATAGAGGTGACCAGGAGATATCCTAATTAGATTTCCAAACCACCTCAGCTGGTTTCTTTTGATGAGGATCAGCAGCTCTACTTCATCTCTAAGGCTGAACCAGGCCATCCTACAGTAGAAGGTCATTTCAGCTGCTTGGTTCTGGGACCTTGTTCTTAGTCAGCATTCAAATGTCATGACCAGAGATGATGGTTTGGACATTGACAGACCAACAAATGGTGCAAACACTTTTCTTTTTTTTTGCCATTTGTATCCAGAATCCTGTTCTTTCAGTTATTTAGGTCTTTTAATCAGGAGTGAGGGCTGGAACATACAGGACATTTACCTTTTGGCTCAGCAATGCCCTCCTCACTGCACACAAATCCCTGACTTGTTGGTCAAAGTCTTACAATAAAACTTCTCTGCTTACACATTTTTTCAGGGGAATGGACACCCAATATTACAAGGCCTAATGGAAAGCTGGTAAACCATTATTAAACTTAAGTGATTTTACTTGCAACCTCTTCCTCTAAAACTGCCATGAATATTTTGAACTGTTAAATGTATATTTTAACATTCATTCTAGTGTGAACAGGACCTAAAGGTTAAGCATTGGAAGTCGTCAGCAGGAGATCCTTAAAGTCTAGACACTTTGAAATGAAATAACAGGTGCTAAAATTATATCAAGATCCTCAAAATACACAAAAAAAAAAAATGCACTGATTGCACTACATAAAGTGTAATATCCATTGGTAGAAACCACCAAGTACAGCCTTGTACTTTAAAAGCTACCATTACCTGCAGCAAAACTCATTAATCTTTCCTCAGACAGGCTTTCCTCCCAAAATGTGTCCCCTACCAGGAATCAAGAGACAAATTGATGTTCTCCAACAAAAAGCCTTTCCATTAATTGACCAACCCACTCCTGAGAAATTGACGACCTCTTGCAGGGGAGGCCAAGAAGTTATATTATTCTCATTTGGATGAGTCTAACAGATGCTGAGCCTACAATAACAGGATGAGCGGCCAACAAAGGATGGAAAAGAAGCTGAATGAACGCTCCGATAACAGCAGAGACGTGAAAGAAAATGAGTCTTTAACAAGAGTAACGTGTATTTGTGAAGTGGTAGTTTTGGAGTTGCTTCTAAACTTGAGTATCGGAATTAAAATTTTAAAATACTGACAAAAAATGTATAGCTGTTTTTTTCCCAGGGTTTTCTCCTGCTGCCTTTATTTTGTTACTTTTCATACAAGTTTTTGAATATTTCAGGATCTTTTTGGGAACTTTTACGGTCAGTTTTGTGAATATTTTCCCCTCCATGGAGCAGCTGTGTTATAACATCACTGCTGGAGGTGTGATGCTGTTGATGCGATCGAGGGGAAATCTGTGAAAAGCCGGTGGGCTAGCTCTTCCTCCGCTTCACTGAACAGCCGCTCAGTCAGTCTCAATACACACGACGGGGAGTTACTCATACTGACATCTAAACTAGTTTTACAGCCATTAGAAAAAGTTTGACCTTAGGACGTCTTAACATCACCTGGGAACGCTAAGTGCTCCGAGCACTGCAGAGGTCACCACGGACATTATGGCAGAAGGAAATAAAGCTCAGAAGCACTTTACTGTGACTGGCTCAGCAGCCTCTGAAATGCACAATTTATGTGACTAATCTTTTTGGTTACAGGGAAAATTGTTTCTTTATATATTTTTTTTAAATCCAGACCAGCAAATAAAACAATGTCAAATCCTCCTGTTTTGAATCTCCTTTAAGACAACCCTGTTAAGCCACCTGGTGAAATGCATCTTTAGATCCTGCACAGCAAGAATGGATGTCTAAGTGGCCCTCAGTGTGTTAAAATATGACACTAAAGGTTATTGATTAAATATCAGTGTGTGAGCGAGAAGTGAGAACATGTTCCGGTAACTGAAATGTTTAAAATATGTTTTTCACACAAGCTTGACACCTGTGATAAACAAGATTCTCCTCCTGACGTGATCAATAGCATGTTAAATCCACTCTCTCACTTCTACACTAGATTTTAAATATTAGGATTCATGGAGGACGTTGACTAAACCAGATGTTCATTCTGTCTGACTTAACCACAGTAACATGTCATCATTTCTAATGAGATCAAGACATTGTTTAAATAAAGGATTCAACATGAAAACATGATTAAAAAAAACATTTTTTTGCTTGCATCATCTACATCCAAATTATTTAATGACAGATTTTTTAGTGTTTCCAATATATGTATGGTTAGTCTATTCCAGTACTATATTTTGCTGCTTTAGTCTTGAGTATCCACTGGAAACGACGATGCTCATTTCTGTTTTCTTCTGTCTAATTTTCTTGTTTTCCATGTGGTTTTTTATTTGGTCTAGTTTTGGCAAATCTAGTAAGTTGTCAAAAAGGTTGTTGTTGTGTCAGTGAAAGAGAAGAACAAAAAACAAGTTTGTTCTTGTCATAGAAGATTTATGCTCCAAATGTGATTTTCTTGTTTTTCACAGTTCATTCATTTTGACTTTATTGCCACATTCAAGCCTGATGTAGTTGTTTTGTTTATTCACTTGGCAGACACTTTGATCCAAAGCAACATACACTATTACCCAGTAGATGGTATTATTACGTCCTACAGGCACGATGTGACCTGTGGGGGAAACCAGAGGAAACCCACACATACATCAGGAGAACATGCTAAAGGCCACAGCCGGGATTTGAACCTGCAATCTTCTTGCTGCAAGGCAACAGTGCTACCAACTGCAGAGGAGTTTAAATTTCTTACTGTGTTGTTCACAATTGTTGGTTTAAAGGTACTGGGTTTTGTCTGGAGCAATGTCTGTTGTGATAAATGAGCTGATCTCAATACGTTGGTCTGTTTAACCAGTGAGAACGAGATTGGGATTCTTACCAAAAGCCAGAAATTCTGGAAACAAGCATCTTCTAATGTAGGGTACCTGGGCTCAGCCCTTGAGATAAGGTGAGGAGTTCCATCATTTCAGAGGAAGGTTGGAGTTGAGCTGATGCTCCTCCTCATTCAGAGGAGTCAGCTGAGGTGGTTCAAACATCTGATTGGGACGCCTTCTAATCGCCTCCATCTGGGGAATGTCTGGGCCTGTTTTATAGGAGGAGAGCCCAGAACTCTGCAGGGATTATGTATCTTCTCTGGTTTGGGAATATGTTGAAATTCCCCAGGAGGAGCTAAAAAGTGTCTCAAGAGAAATGTTTTAGTTTCCCTCCTGGCAATGTTACCTGCACAACCTCAGATAAGTGGTAGAAATGAGATGGCTGGAAATAAAAATCTGTTAAAATGATTCAGAGTGGGATCAACTTTAAGTGGAGCCATGTTCTAACTTTTATGTAAATCCATCATAAGCTTTAGAAGCAATTCAGACTTTATCTCCATCAAGACATAAAATGAAATTTAATTCAGTGGGATTAGAGATCATTGTTTTTATTTATTTTTTGATTATACAGCTTGATAGTCTATTTTTTCTGAAATATATTAAATAAATTCATTTTGTAATTTAATTTAAATTCAATACACAGTATGTCTGATGCATTTTCAGTAGGACCAGTTGCACAGCATTCAGTGTACTCAGCAGAATCTGTACAACATCTTCAGTCATCTATATGACGAGCAGCGTCTGATAAAAGCTTCCTGTTATGGACACGTGACCTTGCTTCATGAGCGGTCTGCACCTTTTGGCCCCTTGAAGATTTGTGAGTCTCAGCGTGCAGAAAACGATCTCTCCTCCTAAGCCAGGGGAACACCAGGCCAAAGTAAATCACACGCCTTTAGTCTTTAACATGAAGCTAAGGTTAAAGGTCACGGCTATCAGCATTTTAAAAGGCGACTGAATCAAATATTCATGACTGTCTCGCTTGTAGTTCAATCCCTGCATGTTTGTTTATTTATTTCAGGAATTACTGTGGACTTAGAGCCAGACGTGCATGCCGATCATCTTGTTAATGTCAGAGTCCAGTTCTGTCGCAGGACGAGAATAAACGCCTACTTTTGCGTTGACCTAAGAATCCTTTTATAGTCCGTCCAAGTAGGATAAAGACAGAACCACAGATGCTCACAAAGTAGAACAATATTAACGTCCCCGCTTGTTGTTTTTGTTTGAGCAGCAGTGTGTTCCAACTCCCCGTAGTGCTGCTGGAATCACTTCAAAGATTGGCTCTCACAAATATCCACCGCTTGAATCTACTTCCAAAATTAATATTCAGAGACCATGTGCTGAAAGATGCTGTCCAACGGCTCCAACCAGGACAGCGTCTTTATACCAAAAATTTATAATCCAGCAGCGTTCGGTTCATATGTGAATGTTTGAATATTTAAGAATTCTCCTGTTTTTGAAGTGTTGGTAAAGAGAGGATTGGTGACCCTTTATGGCACCATCTGGGTGGAGGTAGCGTCACCTATTTAAATGTCCCATATTAACAAGAAATATCAAAACTGATTTAAAACGAACCTGCATCATAATAGGATCTGATCTTCCTCTAAAGACCTCCTACTTCAATTTTTTAGAAAGCTGAAGAGCAAGGGCAAAGAAAGAACCAGTTATGTTTAATTTAGTTTTTGGCCCTTCAATACACCAATTTGTATAAAGTTATATTCCCTGATGGGCTATTATTCCTATAGGACCAGATTTGCTAAGTTTAGTTTTGACCTAGATTTGATGCTGAAACAGAGGTTACTGAAGTTCAGTCCTACATTTGTTTCTAAAAAAGGAGAACCTGGTCATCCTTTCAAATGTAGTTTTTCATTTAAAATGTAAAAACATGTAAATGACTCACAGACAATCTTTCAAAGTTTGCACAATTTACTGTAAGATGGAACTAGTAGGATAATAGAAAACAGGACCACAGTGACAGAGACTGACTCTGGTTTCTCACTGGGCTGTAGCTGCTGGTAGCAAATTAAAAATAGCATTTTGGGTAGTTTTTACAGTTTCCTTAATCTTAACTCTCATGCAACAGGAAATTTGAACATGTTTGAAAAATTGGCAAAAAAAAAAAAACAACAAAAAAAAGTTTTTCTCTCAAAATATGTATAGACTAAATCTGGATCCCTCCCAGTTAGTCAACTTCAGTCTGAAATGTCTAGAGATTTGAGTGAACTTTTGGTGACCAAAGAATCTACAATAAATTTTGACTGAAGACATACAAACAGAATCTGGCATTCTGACTGCAACAAAAGTACAAATAATGAAGAAAAATTGGTAACAAATTAGAACACATATAACTAGGGCTGGGCAATAAATTGAAAATAATCGAATATCGAATTTTATAACTCTAACTGATGTCATTTTGCCCATAATCGTATGTTTGACTTTTAAAAAAAAAAAAGAAAAGCAGCAAGTAGGTTCCAGATGCCAGTGTCTTTTTAAGAAGCTGTGACACGACTCAACTAGTCCGCATCACGTGACTCCCCCCATCCAGTTTGTAACAAGGAAATGGAGAATCATTCAAATATGAAGCAATGGGCTCGTCAGTATGGTTCTTTAGCGGGCCGCGTTAGCTTACTGTTCGTGGCTACTGGTAGCAGCCTGCCGCTGCTGGCGGCTGCCTGTAGCTGGTCGCCACTTACAGCAGCTTTCTGCTCGAGGTTTCATTGTTCCGCGGGTTTTACAGCAGCGGACTACAAGCTGGAGAGGTGTCGGTGGTAAATTTGGTCGAGGAGAAGCTTTTTCCAGAAAATTGTTCATTAATCATTTGGCAACATGATGGATTCATCAAAGGAGGATGGGATGAAAACAAAAGACATAAGTCAGACTGTGCAGAAAGATCAACAAATCAAGGTACCACATCCTCCACCTGCAGTTCAACCACACTTTATAGAGAATCTGATGACCTAACATCTCAAATATGACAATAATTACATGATGCAGCTCTCTGTAATATCCATCTGTAGAATATTACAGATGGTTTCTTACATAAATACTTTACGTTTGCAGGAAATTTTAGTTTGTGGAGCGATTATGCTGCTACAGCTCCATCTAGTGGACAACTTTTGTTTTTGAGCATACAAGTAGTTATCGTCCATTAATCGTTAATCGAGGAGAACTCCTTAATAAATCGTGATATTGATTTGAGGTCATATTGCCCAGCCCTACATACAACACTAACCTGCAACAAGATCTGCACAAATGTTTGCAGTTAATTCAGGTTTTGATATCTGCAAAAGTACCAATTCAGTGTATTTTTGACAGTTTGCAGATTTTCTTGTAATTTTTGTCCCCACCTTGCCAGTGAGAATCTAGATTTGACAGAAAGACTGAAACTAACTGAGGAATGAAAGAAAAGTACATTAAACCAAGAAGATCTTTAATCTGCAACTAGATTCTTCTTCAATTAGAAGGTTTAAAACACTTTGGCAAGAACAACTTGTCATAATAAAAACTCCAGTGGATTTGACTCTTCTTATTTCAAACTGAAACATTTTTCTATTTAAACCACACTATAACTTATTACTATTTTAAAGAGCTCAACCCAGCAGGTCAGGTGAGAAACCTCCAGCAGCCTCAGACGTCTGCCTTGATCAGTGAGGTCAGCTGTAAAATATACAATAAAAGATGAAGAAAGACTGAAAAACTACTTTGAATTCAGATTTCTACAGTAATGGATTTAAGAAAAGAACAAAAACTCAAGGTGGAGTAAAAGTTAAAGACATCAAAATGCACACGAGTGAAGGAGATCTGGGTTAATCCGAGTCAGTAGAGATGGTTAAGGGTCATTCGAGCCGGCACTGACTATAAGCTTTATCAAAGAAGATAGAGTTTAGCCTGATTTTGAGGGTAAGGGGGTTACCTGCCTCCTGAACTAAAACTGGCATCTGATTCTACAAGATAAGAGTCTGTTGGCTGGAGACTCCCAGTGAGATAAATAACGGCGTGTGTCTGGTAACCAGCTGCAACGCTCCTGAACTTAATGCAGCAGAAATGATGCAAATCGATGCTGCATCTCTTCTAGGCTTTTCATCATGTGATCAGGGTTTACGAGATGTTTAGAAAAAATAAGATGCAATATTAATGATTTTTTTTTACTTCTGTTATGACAGTGTGATGTCTGCTGTGAGTTTGCATTGAGACAAAGAAAGAATTTTATTTTATATAGTTAAAACCTATTTTTGATTCCAGGTCTTAGTTAAGTTAAAAACTAATATAAATATGATCGAATCAACATGCATGTTAATAGACAAATTTAGCTTCAAGCATTTTGCATAATTGCACAAAACATCAATTTATTTGAGGAAAAACAAGACAAACGACTCACCTTTCCTTCTCTGGTTTGCATTCAAAGCTGAGCCGAGATGAAATCCAAACCTTTTGTAACCTCCTTTCATTGTCAACACAGACGGGGAGATGTGAGAGAAGGAGGTTATTACCTTTCCATCTTCTTGTCTTGTGCTTGGTGTTTTCTTTTCATTGCTTATGCATGAACCCCAAACAAAGGGAATATTTCCAGGTGGTGTCAGTTTTTCCGTGACATTAGTTAACACTATTATGGAACACGCTGAGCCGGAGCACTTCAGCATTGAATAATTGATTGCCACTAAAAGACGCAGACGCTGATGTGCATTATTTAAATTCATACTTATTATTGTCTCTGTTTTCCTGCTGTAAACAAAAACAGGAGGACAAAAAGATCTTTATGTGGTTCAGCAGTTTTGGACTGGTTTTGCTGACAGCGTCCAGTTTTTGCTCTGCATATAGAGGACAATCTCCTCGACCGGATCAGAGACACAAAATTAGTTTTTATTGCAGACTGGTTGAGTTGTACCTTGTTGCACTTCATCAATCAGCTGAAACATTCACTGTCAAATTTCAATTACTCTAATAGTTTTATAAGGGCATGAATGTATGAGCACCTGCAAGTAAATGAACAGCAATCAATTCATAATTATGATTATTTTTCATTTCATGCATCCTAAATTGTATTCCAAATTGTTCATTTTTCACTGAGTCATTTTTTTATTTGCACACGTTTAGTCTAATTCCCAACACAGCCGCTTTAAAGTACCTAAATTCTTTCTGGCTCTGCAGGCTTTGTCCTATCACACACACATACCGTACCAGTTTTGTCACACATTTCAGTCATTTACAGCAGATACTGTAGCTCAGCATTTTAAAGCTGCTTTTCATAGAGTGCTGCGTCGAGTAAATCCACGGCTCACATTGTGCTGCAGGTAGGTGGGGAGTCGTAATCCTCAAATCAATCCACTAGGGGGGATAGAGCAGGAGGAAGAAGGGAAATGATGCAAAGAAGAGTACAAAAATTCAAAGGATTAACATTTATTAGAGTCTTCATACCTACTGCATTTTAAACAGATTTCTGCCAAAAGCTGTGGTTGCCCCTGGTTGTAATGAGGGGATCTATTTTCAATATTCAGCTCAATACTTTCGGATTAGTCGCAGAGAACAATGTTACTGCTTTTCTCCAATTACAGTCTCATTACACGCAGCTCCTGCGACCTCTGCTGATGAACCGGATTAATCAGCTCCACTCAGGTCGCTGCTACCAGGTGCTTCAGCTCGCACCGTAATAATGGTGACCTTCCCTCGCTGACTGATGGTCTGCGTTGTGTAGCAGCCTCTCTGAGTTTACCATCAGCGCCTGAACCAGAGACGCTCTTTGTTAAGGCCCATTTAAAGAGCTTTAATCAGTTTCAGCCTCGGATCTTAAAAATCCATCACATGACCTTCAAAAAGTTAATTACCTCTTACACAATCTGCTCCGATGTCAAAACTTTCTCATATTGTTGATCTGATGAGTGAAGATGAAGGGATGAAAATGTACTAACAGTTTAATGCATACATTTAGTGACTAATCAAATGAAATGAATTAGGTGATGACAGCGTTGCATGTTACTCTGTTTCTGCAGACAATCACTAGAGGTGTTTCGGTTCCTTTTGGCTCACAGGTCTGTGGCATGGGGGGATGGGTGGGGGGGTCAATGCTGCTTATTTCTTGCTGCAGTATGAGAGAGACGTTGGAGTTCTCTGGTCCAGTAAGTGAAACCTAAAACAGCAACGGTTGCAGCTCCCCTCTCTTTAATGACAAGCTGCACAACGATACCACACCGTCATGATGACAACATGGATTTAGGGAAAGAATGGCAGCTCAGGGGACACAGTGTGTGTCTCACAGGCCCAAAATATGCACATCACAGGCCGGATCACATTGAGTAGTCATGTTGGAGCCCAGTGGAAAAATCTGTTTGGAAAAAAAAGAAAGAAGAAAATCTAAGATTTTTATATATTTCCAGAGACATTGAGGTTGGTAAGATATTTTATTTTAAAAAACAGAAACCTTAATTTGTTCCATTTCCAACAACTTTAGTCAGTGGAAACTTTCAGAGACTTTTAAAATTTGTTTTACAAATACATTTCATGGCTTCTGTAATGGTAATAAATACAAAAATACACCAAAAGTTTTCAAATCAATAATAAATCTGAATGTCAAGGAAGATATTGTACAGTTTAAGGGGATATTTTTGAAGAGTCATTAATTAGGTGTTTATCTACAGTAGGGACCACACCCACCAGGGACATCACTCACACTGAGCTGAGTCTGTAAAAACAGGAAGTAGTCCTCTGACCAGAGCAAAAGTCAGATTGAGAGAGACACTGCTGTCAATGACACATTTGTGGCAAAACTTTCAGTATTTACAACAACTTTTTCTCAAACAAGTCATACAGATGCAAACACAACGTATCCTGTTTGTAAACCTCTGCAATTTTGCATGCAATAATTTGTATGTTTGTTTTACTAAAACAATGTCCAAATTAAAAGGCAACTATATTGTACGTACATGCTGCTGCAGCAGCATAAACACCATAAACTAAACAAATGGCCTCATGCAAAATTGTAGTTTTACAAACAGGTACAGTTTGGCATCAGGGTGACTTTTTGAGCAACATCTACTGCTTTAAGGGTCCAGTCCCAGTCCAGTTTGTTCCTGCTTGATACCTTCAGTCTGCCTCCAAAGAGCACCAAGCGCCAGGTCTTTCTTGTTGAAGGTCTCTCTGTTCTTGGTCAAATCCAGGTTGTTGTCAGTGTTTTCCATCATTATCACATTGACGTCCTGGTTAAAAACCTAGACTGCTGGGTTCACAGTTGACAATCAGTTTTTTAGTCTTCCTCATGATTAGCTGCAGATTGTTCTGCTCTAATCATAAGACGGATGTCTGCCTGCACTCAGCTTCTTTAATTCATTCAACTCCAGCAGAGGTGGCAGGTTTCCATGCAGGGAATAAACAGGATGAGAGTTCGTTTGGCCCCAGTAATGCTGATCTCACTGGAATTGGGTGATCAAGACACAAGAGGGGCTCCGACTGCTGTCAGCTTCTCTCACCGTAGACTCAGCCTGATGGGGTTGAATCCACCGGAGTGCCCCTGCGGAGGACCTTCAGCACCAATCAACCAGCGAGACAGACGACCTGAAACATTGTCAGTACTTTCATGTGGAATAAAGGCTGGTGACCTTCACGGCTGGTGGGGAAAAGTCAGAAAAATCATGAAAGCGGTAAAGCACAATTGCCGGTGTGTACGTGAGAGCATGTTGGGTGTCTCCTCTAAAATCCTAATTGTCAGAAAATCAATTCCTGTCCTGTCAGTCAGATGAAGGCCTGTCCTGAGCGAGGTGTCAACATTTGCTTTGCATTGTGTGTGAATGAAATGCATTTTTAATGACAAAGTTCAAACATCAATCTATGAGCTGGCAACAAAAAGAAATGTGGAACCTCTGCCTTTCCTTCATCTTCTGTAAGTGAAAATAGATTTGAGTCCCTGCTGCTGTGTTTGGATTGAACAGAAGCTCGATGGTTTTATTTAGAAGTCTTACAGAAAGTTTTTTTTATCCATCTGATTGTTTTGCAGCTTTTTTCCATCTTTAAAAGCTTCACAGTAAACATCTAATATATTCCAGAAAGTAGAAATTAAAAATTAGCAGCTTTGGGATGAAATGACATTTTATCAGCCTGCGACATCATCTAGAGAAAAGCTTTAATTTCAAAATAAAGCCACACCTTGCGCAAACTCATAAATCTACTAACTTTAAAGATGAAAGGTTTGATGGATAAAATTAAACCAGTGGAAGACAAACACGTGTGTCAAAGGATCTGTTTTGGGCTGATAACAAAGATCTGCCCTCCAAATTAAGCCAAAGGGGATTTAGGTGCAGCTTAAATCATCAGCGACCCACTGAGGCATTTCTTCCTACTGTTTTGTGAGCGTACAAGTGGCTTGAAAACTGTCAGAATCTGATCCCCCTTGCTAAAATAAGTCTGTAGTAACACATGCGCTCACAAGCACAATCACTAGGAGTAGGAGGAATGTGTCAGCGAGACGTAAAACAGCCAAAACAGCCGATAAAGGCTCCTCAAAACGCCAGATTGTTCACTGTGCCCACACTAATCCACATCCTAATCACTCTATAATAACTGCCTCTGAAAGCCACAGAGAGGATAATCATGTAAAAAAAAAAATACAGGAGTGTGCCCTGAGAACATGTCAAGTTTCCTCTTATTCTGTAGACGTCCAACTTCTGAGTCTACGGATTTAATTTACATGGTTGCCTCAAAGCAGATTTCTCTATATTGTGTTCAAGATTCCTATATTTTAATGCACATTTTCAAGGCATCAAATGGCATTAGTAATTCATCTGAGCAGAAAAACAGAGATGAGTTGGTTTTATTGCCAGAATTCAGACTAAGTTTTTGTTTGTATGACTTGTGACAAAATAAACAGAACTTGTATTTCACTGTAAAAACTTCCATTCAGACATAATGAGTCCAACTGCAGTTTAGATTTTTTGTCCCCTGCAGACTCAAAAATGGATGTTTTGCATGGCATGTGGTGCTTCATTTGCACAAAACAATTGTCAAACACTTTGTTCATAAACAGCAGGCTGCATGATTACAGAGGTCAAGTGAATTTCAATATAAATACCACAAGGCTATTGGTCTCTCACTGGGCTGTGGCTGCTGATGACCTCCAAAATTGTGAGAAAAGATTTACATTTTCATTTGGGATCACACCAAATGTGCACAACACTTTTGCAAAAATTTTATATACAGTGGTCCCTCGCTCTGTCGTGTTTTACCTTTCACAGCCTCACAGTTTTGCAGATTTGTTAGTGCAATTTTGCATGCTTTTAAAACTTTTTTACAGCGCATTGTGTTCTGCGTCCTGACCGTTGTCAGTTGATCTTTTCCGTGCAGCACCATTGCCTGAGTGTCATGGAGTGCAGTGTGTCCTGACTCCTCTCTGGAGAACTTGCGCTGCGCGCTGGACCATGCACCCAAGAGCCACTGGGTGCCTCTCCACCAGACAGCATACCGAGTCGCACCCTTATTATGCTCCCATATGAGAGCTTCTTTGCCTTCAGCGCAGCGGGAAGTGAGAAGCACAGAGCAGCTTCTCAGCAGGTGATCACGGTGCTGCGGGCTTTATACTGCGACGAAACACGGTGTCTGGGCCGGATCTTTCAGATGCAATGAATACATCAATTAAATGATTTATTCTGATGGTCTGGTAGTGTTAAACAAGAGCGTTATTTAGTTAGTATGATAGTCAATGTTAACTCTAATTAAATGTTATTATTAAAACACATTTAAGGTTGATCAAAGTGCTGCACTGTACTTCTAGGTACGGTACGGCTATAGCGTGGACAGTGTTGAGTTTGGTGGCAGGAGGATTTTGTCTCTGCTCTTTCTGGTCCTCTTCGCTTCATCTGGCTGTGACCTTCAACTCTTGCAGAGGAGGTTTGCAGACAAGTGTGAAGAGACTGGAATGATCTGAATCCAGATAGGGTGAGAAGCTTGGACATTCAAGAGGGCTTTGGAGTAGAACTACTGCTCTTTCAAGTCAAGAGGAGGGGGATGGGGTAACTGCAGGATGCTTCCTGAAAGAAGTGTTTCAGGAATGTCCCACCCACCACCAGGAGGCTTCCCGGATTAACCCAGGACAAGCTGGAGGAAGTACATCTCCAGGCTGGCCTGGGAACACCTCTGGGGCTTCCAGCAGAGGAGCTGATGGAGGTGGCCAAGGAGGGAACAGCCTGGGATGCCCGACTTGCTGCCCACACGCCCGGATAAACTGAGGAAAGCAAAGCGAGGCTTTAGCTTAACAGTGAGAAAGTGGGCTGTGACAAATTAATGACTAATCAAAGCCAAAGAATGAGTTTCAATCTGACCAAGAAAATGTTATTAAAAGGAAAATATTTTCTGAAATGAAGACAAAGAATAATTGTTGGAATTTTTTTAAATTCCGAGAAAGTCTGACAAAACATAAAGATGTACTGTAGTCTATTCTGTAGATGTAAATTAGGAGTCAGCAACACAACTTAAATGTTTCTACAAACTTTTGGGGAGTCACTAATTCAAATGTATTAAACTCAGATATAAGATGATTGTTATAACAGCGAGAACCTAAAACACCCCGTTAGTCAACAGAACTGAAAAAAGCCTTCATGAAACCTCTTCAAGAACCAACAAAGAATGTTCAGATGCTTCTGTTCATACACGCATCACATCACTAATGACTGAGAATTTACTCCAACACATCACCATCATTCTCCATTCAGCTTTTTAAATAGCTTGAATCTCAGTGCTGCTACAGGTTTCGGAGACGTGTTTGTATTTGATGTCCTGAGACGAGAACGGACTGTTCCTCCGTCTGTCCAACACGCAGGACAAAAGGTGTCCCGCTGCTAAGAGAAGTGATAATAACAACATATGTGTCCAAAAAAGGGTTTTAAATAAAGGCAACTGGACTTATTTGGTTCTTTGAAGATGTTTCAAAACCCTTTTTTGGATTATCATGACCTGGATGACTGAGAACCTTCACCAGCATAACATACATGTCTTTTACTTTAGAGTGCATCACCTTGATATTAAGCAGGGACATTCTTTGTCAGCCAGGAATGATGGTCATCCATTTCCTCATAATTCATAAATAAACAGACCACAAATATCAAAATCCAAACTGATTCATTTTCATCCATTAATGCGTTCATAATGAGGGCAAAAACCTCATTCTGATTTCAGAGAAGCATCAACATTTCAAATCACCTGCTACTATTGATTAGAGCACACTGCAGAGGATTATGGGTAAACGCTGCTCCAAAAAAGGCACAAATTACAGTTAATGACACTTAAATGAGTGGAGATGCTCAGTGCATCATGGGAGGTACTCCAGCAGTTTAGATCTGTGGAGTCGATGTAATTTTGTGGAGTGTGGTTATTATGAGCTTATGACAAAGGTTTAACCAGAATCACAAACAGTTAAAGGTCATTCAGGCCTGTTTTTGTAAGACGTATTCATCCTGATTTGTGCAGACATATGCATGTTGCAGTCTACCAAGCAAAGAAAGTGTTAGGGTCAACATATAATATCTGCTCTGTTGATTCTTCTTACTTCAAATGAGCTGAATTTTGACCATAAAGGAAGAACACATGAAGCTGATGTGAATTTTGTTGCAACATTTTGATTCTTTTATTACCTCTCAGCTGGGTTTTCAGATAAATCCCCTCTTAAACATCTGGGCTCTGGTAGCAGCTCTTCCATGTTTATAAAGTGTTTCTGCCTAAAGAATATAAGAATTAAGTTCAGTTATGAAATGTTCACACAGTGTTTTAGACTTAACACTCCAGGCAGTCAGCTGAAAAGCACTTCCCCTGTAAGGTCCTTCAAAGATGGAGCGTCTGCTCATCCCCATCAAAAGGCATTTTGAGGCAATTCAATGGGTCTTTTTCCAAGTATAACATATGGTGCAACATGTTTTCTACAAGATATTAAATCTATAACAGTAATCACAATAACTTTACTGTTCAAAATATAAAAACGTAAAATAAAAAATAAAGCATGTGTAGTAGAGATTCAATCTAATTTTCAAGAGTGACCTGGTCCAAAAAGGCAGCATAAAGAAAATACAAAGAATTTCACACAAATTCATGACACAACAAAGGCACAAAATCCAGACAGTTCAAAATGATTAAAGATCAAAGTGAGCCGAATACTACATTCTCACAGAGAGACATGTTCTCAGTCTTTTAAAAGTGATTTAAATTCACCTGATGAAATCATTTCTGACTTTTTTATTTCCCTATATGAAAATGTAATAAGCATAAACTCAATGCATGTTTATATCAGGACATCTGGCTCCACAAGACATGGCTCTGTAAGTGAAGCAAGTGATTTAGAAAATGGTCAACCCATGTGTTTTGTTGAAGCTTGTGGATTTTCTTTTCAATAAAATGTAGAAAATTTGTTGATTTTTTTTACATGCATTTAATGGGTCCCACAGGGGGCTATTCATGAACCTTTTAAAAAAGTTTTTTTTTCAAAATAAAGTGACAAAGTGGTACATTTTGTTCTAAGTGGAGGGTAACAGCAGATCAGATGTTTGACTGCAGCAGCCAAGATATCCAGGAGGGTATTTATAAATCTCAGATACACTCTGTGACCATGTGTGGCACAACGGGTGTTGGCAAAGTCAGTGTTTTGTTCTTCACTTTGATTAGTCTGGTTAAAAATGGAACCGCTCAGAGCAGATGCTCTTTTTGGAAGAGAGACTCTTCTTTTGTTGTGTTGTTGTTTATTCTAATAGAGCTCAAGACGTGACATTTAAAACTCAGAATGACAATATATTCCTGTTCATGCTCCCTGGTTGCTCTACAACCTAAAGTCACAGCTCAGTACGCTGAGTGACAGCCTGCACAACAAAACAAGGCTTTCATTATAACGTCACAGATACCAATGACCACTTATGTGTGTCCTTGATACTCAAAGCAAAGATGAAACCCCATCCATCCCGTCTGAGTTGTGGTTTATCTGCCGCCGTTGCTGTTTGGGGCTGGAGTTTTTGAGCTGAAGCAAATATTGAGCAATAATTTTACACATCACAGATGCAGATTAGTTACTGTGCATTAATTTTCATTGCGGTTTATGAATGATAATTGCTTGGCGTATCAAGCTCAGAAAGGCATGCAAATGAGCAGAGTTCATTAGAGGCATTAGAAACGCGTTAGCCAATTATGGCATTCTGATTGGCCACGCCGATGACACGGACACAGATTTTGGATGCACTACCCTCTTTTCAAACAGTTAGAATTAGGATCCAAATTACATCTGTAAAACAGATAATTGCTCCATAATGAGCCTTGAAGAAAAACAACAGCAAAATAAAAAAAGAGAGATTTAAAAAAAGAAATCAAACACAGAAAATGAGCCCGTTCTCTAACAGAGGGGAAGGGTTTGGGAAACTAGAGACAATATAAAAGTATCATGTTTAAAAAGCCAAAATGAACTGACTGATTTTAAGATCTATGATCATTTCCCCACAAAATATCAACACAAAACACATTTTTATAGAAATAAATTCTTGTTTTCCAAAATGACCTTAAACACATCAAAATGTTTGTCTGCAGAAAGAATTGGGTCAGGATCAGCAGATATCAGGCAGTCACATCTGATAGTGGAGGCCTAACAAAGAAAAAACATCCTGTTTTTGTGTCTTTGTTGTGTCTGCTGCTGGAGACTTGAGTTGTAACGGCTGAAAATGGCAGCAATGCTCAGAAAGGGTGTGTGGGTGGAAGGAGGAGGAGGAGGAGGAGGAGAAACCTGACATGACGGAGACCTTGAATAAACCCGTTAAAGCACTTTTATTTTATTACATGGTTTTGAAAAGCCACAGGTGGGAAAACATTATTGTGTTGTCCTTCAGTTCCTCTAGAGTTGATTTGAGCTGCAGATGAAGAGGAGGAGGAGGAGGAGGGTGAGGGAGGGGGATGAAGATGAGGAAGAAAGTGTACCTGAGGACTGTTTGGTCATTTTCAGCAGCAGTGCAGCTTGATAATATTACCTCACACATTTAGATTCTTCCTGTTGTCACAAAGCGCTGCATCAGTTTACTTTGTCTCTGTAAATGTTTATCCTGATGGATCAGAATCATCAAGATGTGCTCAAAGGAAAACCAGCTTCTTGAAATATTAGGAAAACTATGGAATCTTAGATATCTTAAATTCGTTGTCTTCTTTCAGCCAGATAGAACCTTTTTAAAATTTGTTTTTATTTGTTTAATTAGGATAATGACTTTTTAAATGATTAGATGACTAATCATTGTTTATGAGGTTCTAGTAGAACTATTCTACCAATCCTACACAGATAGATAATTATAAAGATGAACATTAAACAAAAGCCTGGGTCTTAAGAGGTTAACATTCCAATTATACACTCAACTAAAAACCTGTTTTTGAATATACTATTTTCTGGCTAAAAATTATGGAAACTTCTCATTCATGCTCGTGTTACTTCTTACCTAGACTGCAGCAACTCTTTTCTCTCTGGAGCACCAAGCAAACAAATCCATCAACCTCCACTAGCTTCTTGTCCAGAACCTGGTTCAGTTTAAGATCCTCTCATTCTAAGCTCTCCATAACCTGGCTCCTCCATATTTCTTTGAGATGCTCCAACTTTATGCTCCACCCTGAGCCCTTTGCTCTTCATCTTCTTGCCAGTTATCTGTTCCATCTCCAAATTTGTCCATGACAGGCTTGATAGCCGTTAGTCATGCTTCTCCTCATCTCTGGAATTCTCATCCTCTCATGGTCTCCAAATCGGTCCTCAAGGGCCGGTATCCAGCATGTTATAGTTCCTTCCTTGCTCCAACACATGTGAATCAATGCTTGAATCACCTGTTCTTCAGGTAATCAAGCTCTGCAGAAGGCCTTTAATCAGCCACTAATTGAAATCAGGTGTGTTGAAGAAAGGAAACCTACATGCTAGATACCGGCCCTCCAGGATCAGGATTGGACACCACTGCTCTAATCATTCAAACTGGGAGATTAAATATCCTCTTTGGCTTGAGAATGACTTGGTGTCCCCCAGAATGAACTGGGGAGAGGGATGTATGGCGCTGAAGTCTCCTGTGTGACCCAGGCTTAAGCTTCCCTCCTGGACCTGTTGTTACCTCTGCATCCTGAAAAAAAGATGGATGGATTCAAACATCTGAGCAATTTACTTCTCATAAGAAGCATTTAAAACTCATCTTTTTAGACGGACTCATCCATTATAACTTCTATTATGTTGACAAAATGTACACCTGTCTGTTTTCATCTGCTCCCTGTTTAAACTGTAATTTAACCTTTTTTATTGCAACAATTGTTTCTTTTAACATGTGGTATCTGGTACATTCATTGAGTGCTTTGTAAGGCACATACAACTTAAATTTATTATATTAACAATTATTTTAATATTCATAATTGTTTAAGCATGTACTGTGGACCTTGAGGACTGGAGTTTGAGACAAATGATGTCAGTCATTTAAAAGAGAAATCACCTTTTAGCATAGAATAGAACATGTTCTACTTTTCAAAGAGCTATGTTCGTGTCAAATAATATATATTTGATAGGATTACTTCATGGCTGGTGGGTGGCTGATTCCAACATGGTGGCTTATGCATGTGCATGTATACCATCAAATCCCTTACAGACACAAGAAAGCAACTTTGGAAGAGCTTGTTTGCACCACTATGGCTTAAAATGTAACCAGAGATGAACAAGGATGGTCTCTAAAACGGTTATCATGTTTTTCATACAAGTTACAAGAAAATAAACCCTTTTCAGTTCTAAACTACAGATCCAGAATGAAATACAGCAGTGTATCAAGACAAAAACACATTTTCAGATCTTCCACAATGAGAGCAGGCTAGACTTTACTAATAATTCTTAGTTATAAAAAAACCATTAACTCAAAAACAGAAGCCTCATGTTCAAAGTCCACTAAGATACTGGACGGCTCATGGGTCAAGTCTCCATCCTACAAATGAATTCCTCCCCCCTGTCGTCCTAATTTAACCAGAGTTATCGCTCTCATTAGAGAGGACAGTCCTCTCCCCGTCTGCCGGCCCAACTTCTGACCGCAGGTTAATGAATAATAATAAATAATAACACACTATTGATTATGCTCCGAGTGTTTAGCGTGGCAGCTCCTCGGTCAAAGAGGTGCACATCACCCAAGGGCAGCGGAGAGCAGTGGAAAAGAAATGCATTATTCTTCATTATCTTCAGCATCATCAAGGGTCCTTGAGCCAATTGGATTATTCTGAAGCCCTTATTCACAATTGATTGGTGAGCTGCTGAGTGGGAACAGCCTGGTGGATGAGTGTTTATAACAAGAAGATTACCTTTTGGGAGGATGAGAAGTTTTTTATTATGTTTTTTGAGGAACACTGAATGAACAGAGGCAATTTTTCTTTCAAGTTTTCCTCCGCGGTGCTGTGAAATGCCTTTGAGGCATCAGGGAAGGTGTGTGGGCCTGACAAAAGCCCGCACGCTGGCTTTTCTGACAGTGTTTCACCTTTTTGTGACTCATTTCATACAAATGCCCCGACTTATTTACGGAAATGCTGTGAAAAGCTGACAATGTGAAGAAAAATATATAGTTTAGAATCTTAAGGCAATCATACACTCTGAAAATGGATTATTTAAATCAAAGTTGAGTATTTTAGCTGCTTTTGATCCTTGACATCAACCTACAGAACAAACGGTTGATCGGCTCTCAGTGTGTATTATCGGTCTCTGCTGTGGATAATTTTCCAAAAGTATTTTCAGCAGACATGTGGCTTTTCAGCTTTTACAAAAGCACTTTGATTCTGGGTCAAAGAACTTTGAATTTTTCAGAAGATTAAAATGCTTTGGAGGCTAGAGTGTTGGTTCTACTTGAAAATACTCCAAAGAAGAAGAACATCTCTGGGACTGGAGCTTTAGAATTTTTCCTAAACAAATTGTTAACATAACCAATGGCAGCGAGGAGTGTTTAGTTCCTTTTCTTGTCTAATTTTTACTTTTAATACTAGTCATGCATGTACAGTAAATAATATTTTCCAAACCATACAGGTTTTAAAATGATGTTTGCTTTAACTATTTGCTGCTATTTGACTGCATGGATTCTTCTTTGAAGTGTGAAATGTTACCTGCATTATTTCCTGCAAAACCAGCATAATAAAACTCAGGTCCTGGAGCTTTGAGATAACATTATTACTTACTTACATCCTATTTTCATACCACCTTCTTGCTTTGTGGACAAAGCCTTTTAATATTCAAAGTACAAGGCAGCGGCTTAATTTACTCCTTTACAGCTGATTATTCAAAGGTTTTAGAATTTTTAAAATAACTTTGGCCTTTGCATCAAATTGCCTCCATTTATTGTTGAATTTAATCCATTTATAGCCTTCAGAAGCTCAATGTAATCCTAAGTTTAGCTTATCTTAACTTTTCTTTTTAAAGGAAATAGCCTTAAATTCATTTTAATACTATCAATATTTTTTCATTTAAACTTATTATTTTAGAGCAGAAAACCGATTTCCATTTCAGAATCCATTAATCATTCCAAACCAGATCAGGTCAGTCAACGAGTGAATTTTTACAGCCGAGGTTCGTTATTTACAATTACGTTGATCTGCGGCTAAATGTTGGAAAATGCTCAGAAACGTTCAAGTTCAGCAACGTTTTTGCCATCAGAGATTACTGTAAAAAAAAGGCTTTAAAGTACTGACTGATATATGATCCCTACATCGACTGATGATGTAAGATAAGAACTAAGAGTCCAATCAGTGAGTTGAAGTGAGCATTTGATGATTTAAAATTCCAAAACAAAATCAGATCGAAAACGCAATATTGTGCAATTCTTTTGTGAACCAATTCAAATATATGGACCACAAAGTTCTATTACTTTATCCAGAGTTTTACAAGTGAGTTTGTACTTTATGAATCATCACCAGTACCTTACCAGCAGCAGGAAGCAGAGCGACCTCTGGTTGGAGAATCAGGAAGAAATTCTCTTGAAAAGGTAGAGTTAAGCAAATGTCCACAATCTAAAACAATTCTAGCATTTTCAATCAATTACAAATTATATTGTTGCACCTTGCCACTTTTGCATAAAACTCTTCATTTATTCCAATTGTCTCAACCTATAGAGTAAATAATATTAATTACAATAAAAACAAGTAACTGTGTCAAACATTCATTTTTTGGAGGACATGAACTAAACACAAAAAGTGAAACTATTGGTGTTTGGTTGAGTATTTCTTTGTTGTAACAGTGTGTCTTGGCTATACCTTTTCTACTGTTGGAAAGCCTGATTAGTCACCTTCACTAGGAATGTGAAATCTGAGAAATAAGCAACACAGCTAAATGTGTGGGTGGTGACCCTCCAGAAATGTTCTGATATCCACTACAGCATTCTCCTGTTGGTCTTCACTTTATGAAATACAAGGGCTGCCAGGTGTGCTTCAGTTACAGGTGTATGACTGACACCTGTTGGCTTTTGATTGACAGCTCTTAGTGGCAGGCTGACTGAGAGACAGGACACCATTCCTCAGCACAATGTGACCAGACTGGTGACCAGCATGAGGAGGAGGCTGCATATGAGTACTCCACACACACACAATAAAGCAAAATGAATAAAGTGTAAACATGGTCAGAATGTGTGTTTTTATCCTTTGATTTCTGTGAGGAAGATCACCCAAGCTCTTTTACAAGAAAATAAATAACCAACCAAACTCAAATGTGCTGACTAGTTTCTGGTCTCATTCAGGTCCCTTACAAAAGTCTTGAGCTCAGACAGTATAACACATGTAACCAGCTGCTACATCCTTGGGTGGAGATAAACACAATTAAAGAAAGAAACATTATCCAGAAGGAAGGCTTCAGCCGAACCTGATCCTCCACCCTGACAGCTCAGCTACTTCAAACTCATTTAAATAAACTAAATGAAACATCCCTTGAAATGATTTTAATGTCGGTTTGTTATTATTGTGATTTTGTTTTAATGTATGGCAGAGCGCTACAAGCCCACATCACACACAGGCGGCTGTGGAAGGTGACAGGAGTACATTTACACAGCTGCCTGGGTGTTACTGGTGACTAACCTCTTTAGTAGAGCGCCAAGCTCCCACGTTGCAGGAAAAGCTGCTGTATTTTTGGCTTCTGCTAAAGAAACAAAACTCCCACCACAGTTCTCTGGTCTTTTCAGGATGTTTGGAAACTCTGCACCAGTATTCATCCAGAGGTGTCATGTTGATACTTTTTAAAGAAATTTGAATTAAAAACAGCTGCTGACTATTTATTAAAGCATCTCATGCTGGTAAGAGATCAGTAAAGGTTGATAGGTCAGCGATTGCACTTTCAGTTTTCCCTTTTGTGCTGAAACATAAGAAGATTATGTATGTCCATCAATCCCTGTCCATACTTACTTATTCTGTCATTTCAGCTGAGGATTATCCTGATCTGCTTAGGGCAAATAGGATTTCAGAAACTGTACACTTTAAGTTGCTGCGACATGCAAAATGTCATTTTCAGTTTGGTGTTGTAATGAATTCTGTGAGCCTGAATATTTTCATGCATTGAATTTTCTTGAGTCTATGAAAATGGTTCACGTTTATGGTGCAATTATTCCTCAAATTATTATATGAGCCTCACATCTCCACCATTTTCAAACCATTCAGGACTTTTTTTTTCCATTTGAAGGCGACAGTTTCAAGTGGAAAACTGCTCCAAGCGGTCCTGACGTTCTCATCCTCCACCTGCTGCACAGAGTCAAAGACACGCCTGAATAAGAAGCAGAAACCCGGAGGTTACATCTGTACTCGTCTCCCTCCAACCCTGTGGATCTGCTATCCTCCAAACAGCTGCTTTTACAGCTCTCTGTGGCTCGAGCAATGTCTCAGACTAATTACAGCATCTTGAGGAGGAGCAGAAAGTGACGAGGAAAGCAGGTGTGCAGCTGGAGGGTCCTGCTAACCAGCATCTCACCGCACAATTGAATTAATTCACTTTGTAATTGGGTGACCAAGGAAATGCCCAGAGGAAATTTGAACTTAAAATGAGAAGCTGCATATGATTTTGTGTTAGCATTTAGTTCAGTTCTTCAGCTTGCAGTAAAAATACTTTTGGATTTTTCCTCTTTTGGGTGCTTTAGTCACTAATGTTGAATGTTTTCAGACGTCATGAAGCAACATGACTTTTTAAATGCAAGAGTTGTCATAAATACTCAAAAATAAGCTGCTAATTTGTCACCAATGATGGTGGTAACGCGCTACTTAGTAACATGTTACTCTAATATTACGGGGTTTTTTAGCGTTACCATTTCCAATCCAGTATTCTGATTGAAGTTTCTTTTTTCAAGCCACTGTGCGTTACTTTGCGTTACTATCTTTGTCCATTTCCTTAGTAAATATATTTGTTTCTTTTCCTGCGTCTCGGTGAGTGGAGTCAGGTTTCATGTCACGTTTCCAGCATGAGGAAGACTCATGTGTAATACTGTATTTACCTGAATATCTGGGCATTATTCTTGTAAATTCCTCTAAAATAACAAGTTCATCTCATCTTCTGGGTCTAGACTTTATTAACGAGTGTGAGACTGAGAACTGATGAGAGCAGGAGCAGCTGACTGGATGCTGCCGCCTGAGCAGAGCCGACTAGCACTAGCAGCCTGAATGTAGCCGTATCCATAAAGCTGGATGAATGATGCAGCAACTAAAGAGACGTTTTGATGCATCCTTCACTCATTGTGACAAACGAGCAGCAGTCAATAAACAAAGCAGAAACAGAGTGATGTAGTGGAAATAGACGTTTTTTCTGTTTATACGGACCAGATCAAGAAATGGATTATTATTTGTGTGTGACATTTAACCTTTTTCCTACCAGCTCACACCCTGGAAGGGTCGACAGCCCCAGGCAGTCGTAAACGCCTGTCCTGAGGAAGGACCCCTCTTTGCATCTTTCTGTTGACAGTAAATCAATCAATCAATAACTTTATTAAAGACACAAACAGGTCCATAGTAAAAAAAATAAAAGGGCTGATACTAAAAACATAAAAACAAATGAGTAAAACAGGTAAGATACATAAAAATTAATAAAAAACTGTTACAAACTCACATAAAGGTTAAAACGCCAATAATTCCACAAACTGGAATAAAATATCACAGAACTCTGTGTGGGGTTTGTCAGAGACAGGACAATGCTGTTCTTGGAGTCCAGTAGTCTACACATACAGCTGTACATGAGGTTTCGTCGTACTGCCTGACTTGTAGGCACACTCACATCAGCACACATTTTGCTCGCACTGCACCATCTCGGCATTCTCAGCATCATCCTCAGCCCGTCATTATATGCAACCGTAAGTTTTCTCATGGTGCTTTTCTTATAGTGCCTCCATAGATGGGCAGTGTACATAGGGGTACAGTATGCTTTAAACAGAGCAGTTTTTACAGGTACAGAACACATCCCAAACCTTCGTACCAGAGTGTTAGCCTGAGCATACAGTAGGCGGCACTGTTTGTATATGTCCACATCATCTGTCAGATCTGCAGATATGTGGTGTCCCAAATATTTTACAACTGTACATTCTTTAAGAACAACACCTGATAAAAAAAAGTCTGGAAATACTAGTCTACTGTCCTCCTTACTCCTCATGATTAAAAGAGTGCTCTTCTTGGCATTATAGGCGACGTCAAACTCAGAACCATACTGAGAACAGACCCTCAATAGCTGTTGAAAGCCAGCACTGTACGGACTGAAGATCACCAGATCATTTGCATACATTAAGTGGTTTATTATTGTGCCTCCAACTACAAATCCTGTTTTGCAGTTACTTAGCTGTTTTGACATATCGTCCATATAAATATTAAAAAGAAGAGGAGACAGAATACTACCCTGTCTAACACCATTACCGATCTTAAAAGGAGAGGACACACTATTACCCCATTTCACATACATAGACTGGTGAGTGTACCAAAAAGACAAAATCCTAATTAAAGACTTAGGAACCCCCCTGTCCTGTAACTTATAAAACAACTTTTCATGGTTCACGCGATCAAAGGCCTTTGATGCATCAATAAAACCCATAAAAACAGTGGAATTATGCCTGTTATAAAAATCTAAAATATCTTTTAAAACAAAAATACACATGTCTGTGCCATGTTTCGCTTTAAAACCAAACTGATTATCAGTGGTCAAAATAAAATGTTCCATTCTATTTAAAATTATTCTCTCCATTACTTTAGATAAAACACTGGCCAGCGCTATAGGCCGATAATTATCTTTACTACTTATCTTGCCAGCTTTATCTTTCAGAATGGGCACTAAAATCACTGATAAAATGGAATCAGGTAAAATCCCATGAATTAAAAACCCTGTAAAACAAATAGCAAGCAGAGGATAGAGTCTCCTACTGGCATGCTTCAGGTGCTCCGCAGAGATATTATCCATACCACATGCCTTATTGTCCTTTAAGCCCATAACTGCATCATAGACCTCCTGAGGAGAGACCCTCACATCCTCAGTGTTATCTATATTATCCACCACGGGGGGCGTACTCTTAACACAGTTAAAAAGCTCACTATAATGACTCTGCCACATCTGGGTGATATTTTCGGACCCACTTATACCATCAATGTTTGCTGGCAGTGGCGTTCTAGAAGCTCTCAGCCTTTTGACTTCCTTCCAGAAATCATTTACACAGTTTTTCTGTAACTTTCTTGCAAGAGCATCAGACCTCAGTGTGTCTTCATTCCTTTTTATAAAACGTAATGCATACTTAAAATTAGTGTTTGTCTGTTTCTTTCGATCAAAGAGAGGGCCATGTTTTTGCCGACCTGCCTCAACCCAGTCCTTAAAGGCTCCTCTAGCCTCAGCATGAAGCTCCTCCACATAGTCGTTCCACCCTGGTTGCAATATGATGCAGTTTGGGTAAAGCCAGCTAAACCTCAATCTCTCATCCATATTCCTCCTTAAAATCCCTTAATCAGCCTTTTCCTTTCATAGGTCAATAAATTAGCTTAATTTCATTAGTAAACCATTTCTCACTCTGAAACATTAGTCATTAATATTTATTTAACCTCAATAATTCATCTTGTCAATAACTTGAACTGGTTACAAAGTCAGATTCCTAACTTTGCCGTGTTGCTTGTTATAACATGTTCATTTTGAGGTTTCTGTAAATAAATTTATCCGTATATAATCATAAATGGGCTTCCAGTAATTTTTGCATGTTTTCATATCGAAAATGGGTAACGAGCTTACTACTTTCAGACTCAGACTGATAAATGATAAATAACAATAAAATACAAATAAGATAATATTGAAGGTTGTCTCAGCTTACGTTCCAAAGAAAACGCTGGGTGGTGCCCTAACTTACGAGGTTTTGACTATTGTTATTCATTATTAATAATACTAATAATAATATTCAATATATACAACTTTACCCCTATATTACGCTACAGTGATGTTGGCTCCTCATCGCAGTGTTAATTTCGTAGACGAAATATTTTCGTTATTTATTTCGTCACGAATATATTTTACCGAACGAAAACTAAACGAAATTCAAAAATATAAAATGCAAAAAGACGAAGACGAAAACTAAATCGGCGGACCTTTTCGTCAGGAACGAAAGACGAGACGAGAATTGACAGTGACGAAATCCAATCAGAAAACGGGAAAAATTTGACGACCATACCAAAAAACCAATCAACAATCGGAGCAGGCGGGACTAGAGAAGAGAACCAATCAGCAAACGTAACAGGGCGGAAGTAGATGAGAAAAGAACCAATCAGAGTCCGCCTTGTCGGGACGCGCCTGACTCGGAGTTTTTAAACACAGCAAAGCAGACTCCGACAGGAACAGACTTTATTAAAGTGGGTCAAATTAACAGAACGGAGGCAGAGTTGCGACGCTAATTTTAAGATAATGGTGGTGAATGCAGCAGAGGATCAAACAGCTGTCAGGGAGACAGGAAATATGGAGTTATGGAGTGAAATGACCGAAGACGGAGCGTTGTGGCGATTACGTTCTGTGGGAGGAGACGGACCGCAGCGTGAGAACAGCTGATCAGACTCTGTGAGTTAAAGCCTGCAGACTTTTGATCTGACACGTCATGAACAAAGTTCTGACAGTTTGCATTATTATGGTATTTATTTTGCTCAGTTTTTGCTCAGGATCACTAGTGTCTTTCCTGACAGAACTCAACACACACTAGAATATGAATTACAGATCTTTGTGATTGAATTAATAAGAAAATATTAAAGGTCTCTAAATAAGATTTAAACTACTTCCTCAAATTTTCAACAAAAATAGTTTATTTTAAAAGTGAATTTAGTTTTTTTTCTGAAGATTAGTCTTGGAAAAGGGGTGTGTCTTATAATTGGGGTCATTAACAATATTGGGAATGTTGATAAAGAGCCCATTTGTTTATCCATCCATCCATCCATTTTCTGAAACCGCTTGGTCCTCCACAGAGGGTCGCGGGGGAGCTGGTGCCTATCTCCAGCGGTCAAGGGGCGAGAGGCGGGGGACACCCTGGACGGGTCGCCAGTCCATCGCAGGGCCACACAGAGACGAACGAGACAAACAACCACACACCCACTCACACCTAAGGACAATTTACCAGCCCAATTAGCCTGACAGTCATGTCTTTGGACTGTGGGAGGAAACCGGAGTACCCGGAGGAAACCCACGCATGCACGGGGAGAACATGCAAACTCCACGCAGAGAGGCCGCAGAGCCGGGACGCGAACCCACGACCTCCTTGCTGCGAGGCAACAGAGCTAACCAGCTGCGCCACCATGCAGCCTCCATTTGTTTATATAATACTTAATAATGCACTAATGTTAATAAAAGTAAAGTGTTACCCCAATTCCTTTAAAGAAATGTCAAATAATTGCACCAGAGGAAAAAATATTAATATTAGTCAAATATGCCCATTTTATATTTAGTCGACTAAAATGCGGAACTATTTTAGTCGACTAAAATAGTTCAGAATTTTAGTCGACTAAAATTAGACTAAAACTAAAACAAATTGGACGACTAAAACTAGACTAAAATGAAAAAGAATTTTAGTCAAAAGACTAAGACTAAAACTAAATTAAAATTTCACGCCAAAATTAACACTGCCTCATCGTCCTAAAACCCACCGCTTCAAAGGAACAGGTGAGTCTGAGAACAGAGCTGATCAGAGCAGAGGAGCTGCTCAGAACGTTAGATTAAGACACATTACACATTTTATTGTTACGCCATAAAGTGTTTAATTTTAAACATAGTTGTACATATTACCATAATTTAAATTCAAACATGCTTTTTAAATTTTTTAATATAAAATCTTTCTTAAAGATGAGATTTAGTTGACAAACTAAACTTTTTCTAAAAAGTATATTTTGAAAAAGGGGTCAGGTAGGGTTAGGGTTGATCTGAATTTCAGGTCAATACAGTAAAAACCAAGCTGCAACAACACAAACAGAAACTATGGAGGAGAGAGATGATCGTTTTCTATCCTGAATAAATACAGTCAGGATTTAGAGTTAGTGTCAGATAAAGATGATAACATTAAGGTTTGTTCTAATGTTCATTAAAATGTTCTAATGTTCAGAAAACATGTTAAAATGAATTTAATAGTTACAGTAATAAACAAGTTATTTTATAAAAGGTAGTTTTGCCATAAAAGTGTTAAATGTCAGGTCAAGAAAGACTGTCTTTAATTTATATTTCATAAAAACAAGTCTTTTTTTCAGGGACTAGTTTGGAAGTTCAACTTTAATATCAGGAGATCCATTTTGTTGACTTCCCGTTAAAATTCACTTCTAATAAAGAGTTTTAGTAAAACTGGAGGTTATTTTAATGTTGAGGCAGGAGAAGGAGTCATCGGCAGCTGATTGTCACTAATAAAGTAACTTCAAAAGTAACTAGTAATCTAACTTAGTTACTTTTAAAGTCAAGTAGTCTGTAAAGTAACTAAGTTACTTTTTAAGGGAGTAATCAGTAATCAGTAGTCGGATTACTTTTCCAAAGTAACTGTGGCAACACTGTTTGTCACTGATCTGCAGCAACATCTCTCCTGACCTGACTAGACAACTAGCATCAGGATTAGGCAACACAATGAGAAGTCAATCTAAATGATTAGGATGACATCATGCTGGTAAAGTGAGATTAAAGTCAGCTTTACATAAATTAATCTGCAGCTTTTTTACAATTGCCACAGACTTGTTGCCTTGGTAACCAAGTAGGATGGTCTGATTTAAAATATATAAATATTTTAAACAAGCCTGACCCATTATCACTGTCTAGTCATTAGAGGAGAGGCATGTTGCGTTCTGTGGAATTGCCTCATAATTTCAACACGTTTGGTTTCAACAGGTTCGTTCATGTATCTCTGCTCCTCCTTAATGGGAACAAGCAAGCAGAAGATCAGCCTCAAATAACTATTATGATGTGTGTTTTTAACACCGTCTGTGAGAGGTTAGCAGTTGTCAGCTGTTAGCCACCGGCGACAGCGTGATCCAGGACTTCTCTGGGAATTCACAAGTCTCGAGGGCCTTTTCCTGTAATCATGGCTGTCATTGTAGGGCCAAGGTACAAATCGGCCATTACTGTCCCCGCTTGAATGTCTGACCTGACCTTCTCACCGTGTCCCTCACTGTGAGCGTCACTCCAGCTGGCCTCAAATCATCACTCCTCAACGAGCTGAAAGCAGCAGTCACTGTCGTTTTTAATGATTGACAAACCCAAGTCCCATTAGAGTAATGATAAAACAGAGTCGAGGGTATCGAGTTATTTAATCTCTTTAGGCTGTAATATTTAAATGTGAGGCTGACATGCTGGAGTCGATAAAATCCCTAGTAAAGCTCCTGTTTAGCAAAAACATTCAGAAATAAGCCGACTGCTTTGACAGAGAATTTAAATGTTGAGGAGATGTAAAATTTAGTGAAAATACAGATTCCTGGAATGATTTCCAAGCAGTTCAGGGCTGATGTTATTTTTCAGTTCTGCTGTTTACTAGTTTTTATTCTTAGGATTCCAACTGAGGACAAAAAAGACCAAAATGACTTTTTTCATCAATGATGTTAAAGGAATTTGTCATTATATCAGCACAAGCTGTTCAAGATCTGATCATAAGATAGAAATTTTCAAATTTATTTTTTATTTGTGTGTGTGATTTGTTCTGATTATTATCAGGATTGTCAATATTTGCATAATCACAAAATAAATGTTAAACATTTCTTTAATTCATTCATGTAGGGGAATTGTTTCTCTGCTTTTGGTCCATCCTCATGGTTTTGAGGAGCTGCCAAGTTGGATGGTACCCAGGGGGCCAATTTAGTGCTCAGCGTCTTACCCTCGGCCCAGGCCGGGGTTTGAACCCTGATCTTCTGCTCAGTGAGCAGCTGCTCTTTCCCCTGAACCATGGTCACCCATAATCATTCAGCTATAATAAGAAGATATATGTTTGTAAGCTTCTAAACTTGCCACAAATTTGCCTTTGGTTTTGCTCTAACAATGCTTTTGTCCATTAGGAGAAAATGACAGCGGATTGTACTAACTATTCAGGGTGCTATAACTTGTAGCTGTGTTTTTCATTCCAGGGATGCATTATCCTCACAAGTTTTACCTTGTTGAAAAGGTGACTAATCAGCAGTGGTGGCTGGTGACATTTTTTTTTGGTGGGGCGCATTTTTGCAAGTCAGTTTTCAGATGCGCAAAAACCCACATCTCACCATTAGAGCAGAGAATGAAGCAAAAATATTTTCATCTGACTGAAAATGTTGCTAGTAAAAATCCCTACCACCAATTCACTAACAATGTGGTTCAGTTAGGTCACACAGTTTTGGTCTAATTCTACACATCAAACAGTAAAGAAATCATGATCTTCATAAGGAGACCTTAGAATAATATCAATATAATCAGAAAGTAATAATAGTAATAAAAATAACCACAATGTGGTCACAAGAGAAGTGAGTTTCAGGGAAAAAACAACCTGACCTAAACACGGTGAGTGACTGATGATAAAAACACTGGTTCTCAGCAGACCCTGAACACAAAATGCATTTATTTTAAATCCTGAAGGTCCAGAGCCACATAGTTTAGATTCAGCAGCAAGAGTTGATGAAAACAAGATAAACTGAGATCATATTACATCAAATATCTAGCCTCATGACTGAAATAAACTCTGACACTAATGTTCAGTGCATGCAGGCATGGATGGTCTGACCCGGTACTGGACAAGGTCCAAACCCGAACCAGGAGCTGGTCTGAACTCTGCAAGGCATTGGAAATGAAACAAACAACCCAAATCACTCACCGACTGTCGAGTTGATTAAAACAGGACACATGGAATCAATCAGCTGGGTTGTCACAAAGATGTCAAACAGTATTCTTTGAAAAAATATCCATTTATCTTCCTCCATGATAAGAACTCCTTCTCTCTCCACAAACTCCTTGGAGTTTCTGGGTCAACGCCCTGATCTGAGCTGAGACTCCGGTCTTCTGTGCATGCTTTGGTCACTAAATTCTGCGACCTAAGGCTCTTCTATACTTTGTATTAAAGGGGGTTCCAGTGCGCATGCACCAGTTATATGTGTAGGTCTATGGTAAAGATTTGTGCGCCTAAAGCATGCACAGAACATAGATATCATATATAAAGGCTAGATGAATCATCCGAGGTTCAACAGCGCAGCTACATGGCGGCCATCTTGGGGCAGCCAGCTGACGTTCTGCTCTCTATGGTAGCAGATGGAAGGTGAGAATCAATTTAACTAAAAACACTCATAACTTAATGAAAAATGAACAGATTTATAAACGGTTTACTTTCTTACAAACCTTATTATGTATAGACTTGAGATATGATACTTTTACAATTTATGAATTTCCCGACCATTGTCATTATATTTTGATATATATTCACAGCCACGTCTCTGACGTTTATAAAAATGCAAACTGTTTGAAAATGGGTTTAAAATTGAGCAACTTAGAGGTATTTAGTAGTACATGCTCCATTGACACCAGTGTTATGAAAGGGGGCAGCTCGATGCCCCAAGACGGCCGCCGGCCACCAGGGTCCATTGACAAACAGCACGGGTAAGGTATCTGATATATATGATATCTATGGCGCAGAAGACCCTCAAAGAAACAGGAAGTAAACCACACAACCTTTCGGTCTGGTAAAAAAGAAGTGAGAGAACATTTTTAAACTACACCTAAATGCAGATTATACACAACACTTATAGTATGTAGATAGCTACATTTTCATGGTTCTTTTAAAACTATTTTGTGATTCCAATCTTCTTTTTCTTCTTCTTCTTCTTCTTCCTCCTCCTGTAGACTGGTGGGGTGATGCCCTAGCGCCCCCTATTGACGAGCCGCCGCTGCTAATCAAGCTTTCCATAGTTTTGGATTTATTTCCAAAGCAGCATTGCTCCACAAACAAAATAATCAACCAAACACAAATTGCCTTAGTTTTTGTGTACATACATAAAAAAGTTCCCTGTATCCCTCCAGGGACAAACAGTACTAAGAGAGAAGTTTTTATCCAGCCTTCATTTCTTTGGATTTTTCTTCCAAGCAGCCATAATGCATTGTTCTCTGGTCTTGATCATAGTTCAGGCATGCTGCAGATTTTTGAAAGGTTTTCTTTTAACTTTTGCTGTTTTTTGTTTTAAAACTTGTTTCTGTTCAGGCAAAATTTGATAACATATGCTTTAAAGAACAAAAGCTCTTGTAAGGATAAAGCCAGGTTTTAAAGTATAAAGACACTGAGTTGTTAAAAACTTTTGAATCATACCGTAAAACAACAGTAATGAGTGTAGAGTTTAAATAATACATCTTTGATTTTACAGGTAATCTAAAATAAAAAATGTAAACAGACACAGCTGCTTTAACTGCTCCACATAGATCTTTCATCTTCCATAGAAAAAAGACCAAACAAAGACTTTGAGTCTGTGAAACTGAATCTGTACATGCTGCCCTGAAGCTAACCTGTTCCTGTCAACATGACCATTTGTTTGTTCAAACCTTCTCCTGAGAGGATGTTTAAGATCTTGTTTTTCCCTGAGGCTTTTAAGGTTCCTGGATTATATCCATCAAAACAAAATAGGTGTCCTAGAATCCTTTTTAACACCAAATTAGGTGTAAACCAGAAACATTTAGGTATTATTGATTAAGGAGAGCAGAATAAGTCCTTCCTTGGGGCTCTTGAAGATCAGAGTTCAGCAGAACATTTCATTAAAGCCAGTGTCTGACTGGGCTGTGACTCTTAGTCACTAGTTGGACACAAAATTAGAAGAAAATGCACATTTCCAGGTGGAATCACTGAATTATTCACTTTTGCAAAGATCTCGACCACATGATGTTTGACAGACATTTAATCGTTTTGGTCTCAATTTATTCAAAGTGTCTTAATTGCTTTTCAATTTGGTGACCAAATCATTTTTAAAAGAGTTTTCCCCAAAGCAGTTTTTTAAAATCTGGACAAGTTACTTGTGGCAAAATCTGTGTCGTCATCGTTCACCAGCTAAACGATAATGGTGTCTTCCAGCTGTGCAACCAGTAGTGAAGAGTTGCCATTTTTAGAGTGTTTTTTTTTACCTACTAGTTTTGTCTGAAGGTGGGAACTACCAGGCAGGAGACTTCGATGAAGACCAAAGAGGAGATTTATGGATGCAGTGAAAGAGGACATTAAGCTGATTGGTGGGAGAGTAGAGGATGTTGAGGACAAGGAAAAGAAGAAGTTTAGTCTGAATTTATTATAAATAAAACACCAGTTATGTACCCATAGAGCAAAATTAAACTCATAAAACAGTTAACAACTAGACAACTTTACATTTTGACGTATATAATTGAACCTTTAAAGGACACGAGGACTGAAATAAACACTTAAAGCGGCTCTCTGGAGCATTTTTCTCTGTATCAAAGTTTTCTAAATGTTTTAAATGATATTTCAAGTCTAAACTATGATCTATGGGTTGAGTTCCACAACATCTGTCATTCTGATGAAGACCCTCCTTCCTCCTAGAGACCCCTTTCCATTACTTCTTGCCGCCGACATTTTTTAGCCAATGAAATTCAAATGTCTGTTTTCTCTCAACATGCATGCGCATCGACCAAACCTGTACCAGTAGGGGGCGCTGTAGTACAGGACGCTCTGTGTGTTTCTCTGTTTGCGTCTCAGCCTCACGGCTCATTTCTACTAAAAACCTACCCATTCTCCAGCTAAAGACAGATTTATTTTTATTTTTAAACCTTTCACCTCACAGAATGGCAAGGCTTGACAGGGTTACGCGTTTATTTTGGTCAGAAAGTTCATCCAGGGCCGAGTCAAGTTCAGCTTCAGAGTCCAGCAGCAGCTCTCTGCTAACAGAGCTAATATCAGAAGCAGCAGGGACAGAGAGGGCTCATCAGACCCTCGTAGTGTTGTTGGAATAAGATTGTGAACTGTGAGTGATTAAACCCTACACATTGAGCGGTACAGTTCATGCTCGCAACGTATATGCGCCGTGTGCACGCGCGCACACGCGACCGGACGCGCGTGTCGAGATGTTTTGAGGAGGAGCCTTTGGACGCTAGATTCAAAAACTGCTCTCTTGATGAAATCCTCCAGATTGCTGCTTTAATAAATAACACACAGTTTATGGGTTCAAATTAAGTTTGATTCAAAACAGTTTTATTTAGTTTCATGAGTTTTAACGTGGAATATTTTCATTTTAAAATGACTTCCATTAATGCTTCTTTGCAGAAATATTTGTTATAAAAGGAAAAAGTTCTCATGTGCTTGTTTTGACCCCCAGATGTACAATTCATCTCTTGCACATGACGGATACGAGAAGTGTGTTGGTGTGTGGTGAATTTTTTGTAAATATTGTAGAGTTTGTATGAATCATACGTTGTAGTAATAAGTTGTTGATGGTGAGACACCGCGGCGTCTGAGAGCCGACAGGTTTCCTTTCTGCATTGTCATCCTCGGTGGCATCATGTGAAGCACTGTGTGGAAAATTGCCTGCACTGCGGCTGAGCGGAGACTCTATTGTCATGGCGCATGCCTCTACAAAAGATGGAAAATGAGTTTTGGTGTTGTTGAACAAAATATAGAATGACTTACACAGCGATGCATGCGAGTTTTGGATGTGGCAGAGATTTATCTGACAGATTTCTGAGCTGAAGACGGAGGTCGATCCTACGCCTCCAGAGACGAAGGACTTTCAACACGAGTCTTCTCCTTTAAACTGCTGCTTTTCAGTTCTGTCCTGAACACTCGGGTGATTTTATTTGTGCACCTGAAAGCTGTTCTGCCCTTATCGCACTGCAAAATATGCAAAATAGTAGAAATGCTAAATGCTTCTCACTCCTCTCAACGACTCCTAAAACTCTCATCTGTCACTTTTGGTTTCACTTTCTAAACAGAAACAATTATGTAAATCTGGAGACTAACAGCCAGAAAAGCTCTGTTGTGTCTTTGCTTGACTGGCTGGGTTTACTTCATGCATCCAAGTGAATTAATCATTTGTTTCGCTTTTTGTTTCCCACCAGTTCACAAGCTGCTGATACGGACAAATGATTCAGTGCTGAAAATGTAAACACTTAGACCTGACTGCACAGTCACATAACTTGTGTTTCTGCTGGTAATCAGTGATTGGAAGAGCATGCATCTCAAACAGCGTCTCAAAGCTGCAGCAATGCAAACAGTCTGACTGAGGATGGATGAAAATCAGGTGGTGTGGTGGTTAATAAGAGCTTTCCACACACATTGATAGTCCTGTTTTCTATAACAGTTGAGCCAATTAGCATCTGACAACACTGACTGTAAAGAGGAGACTTAAAGGTACAAACTGTGCTAAATAGCTTAATTTGTAAAACCAGCAGATGTCTGAGCCATGACTCGTCGGTTATGTGATCGGCCAAGTTTTGAGGCTGCTTGGTGTCATCTGCATGTGATTTTTGTTTTTCTGCAACACAGAGGATGTGCCTTATGTTGTAAGTGAACACAACATGCTGTTCTGTAATACAAGAATAAACAGAAACATGCTGCTTCAGCAAAAACAACACCAAGGATGAACTTGTTAGGACTGCGCCTAAAAATAGTTCTAAAATCTAAATGCATGTACTAGTAGTAGAAGTAGTAGTAGTAGTAGTGTAATACATGAAGAAATTTACAAAAATAAGGGGACACTTTTAAAATCACATTTTCAACACATTTACTAAAGGAAATTACACTGTTTATACATAAAACTATGGAGCCCCTTAGGGGACGTGGAAGAAATTTTATTTAGAGTAGTACTATCCCATGCGCACCAGATACTATCTCGTGCGCACCAGTTACTATCTCGTGCGCACCAGGCAGTTACTATCTCGTGCGCACCAGTTACTATCTCGTGCGCACCAGTTACTATCTCGTGCGCACCAGTTACTATCTCGTGCGCACCAGTTACTATCTCGTGCGCACCAGTTACTATCTCGTGTGCACCAGTTACTATCTCGTGCGCACCAGGCAGTTACTATCTCGTGCGCACCAGTTACTATCTCATGCGCACCAGGCAGTTACTATCTCGTGCGCACCAGGCAGTTACTATCTCGTGCGCACCAGGCAGTTACTATCTCATGCGCACCAGGCAGTTACTATCTCGTGCGCACCAGGCAGTTACTATCTCGTGCACACCAGGCAGTTACTATCTCATGCGCACCAGGCAGTTACTATCTCGTGCGCACCAGGCAGTTACTATCTCGTGCGCACCAGATACTACTTCTAAATAAAATTTATTCCACGTCCCCTAAGGGGCTTCGTATAAATCTAAATAATATTGTTAAAAATAACTAATTAGAATAAGTCTGAGTGTTAAGATCTAAATAGGAAGGTAGTGGTTTTAAACTAAATATTTAGCTAACATGCAAATTCAGACAGTTGTAAAACAGAAAAAAACAAATAAAATAGGATGAAGAGATTCTATATTTATTATCTCATAATCCTGTCTGAGTTTGTTGAATTACGGATATTAATGTTCCTGTTTAGGTTCTCTCTGCACATTGCAATTAAACCTAATACATGTGTAGACTACCAAATCTTATCATTACTGTAATTGAGGATTTCTGCATCCTGCCTTGTTTTTGTTAAGACACTTCCATTTTACAGCTGTATTTGCATGTTAAATATTAAGTTAAAAATCATCACATCTATATGTAGATCTCTGTTTAAAATTAACTTTATAATTCTTCAAGGTTTTTTCTAAAGACACAACAAATCACAGCCTCCTGATTTTCCACACCAGGTTGGTTCTAAACCTCAGTTGACCCAAAGTGCTCAGTCAAACCTCACCAGAACCTGTGGCAAAACTCTTCAATTTAATAAACACAGCAAACTCATTAAACCCTCAAAATACCTTCACACATGAACCCACATTAAAAAAGGGTCTCTGTCACTGAGACTACAGGGGTCAAAACAGGGTGACAAACAGACAAAAAAAAAATCTAAGCAATTAGGAAAACTGTCAGTCTGCCCTTACAAGAAGCACCCCCAGACCTTTATGTCCACAGGCTGTGGGTTGAGTACAGTGCACTGTATCCAGAATTTCATACATGAGGTCAAATAAAGATGCAAAATCTCATCATGAGCATTTATGGTCATTTTGAAGCTGCTTGCTGACATTTGCTTGCAATTGACATTAAACATGTTCATACAAAAATAACGTAATAACTGTTTAATAAGTCAAGAGCTGAACACAAAGCAGTGGATGGTATAACAATGTAGGGTTATATTGGTATAAAGTTGTATATATTGAATATTATTATTATAATTATTCTTAATAATTAATAATAATAGTCAAAACCTCGTAATTAGGGCACCACCCAGCGTTTTCTTTGGAAGGTAAGCTGAGACAACCTTGAATATTATCCTATTTGTATTTTATTGTTATTTATCATTTATCAGTCTGAATCTGAAAGTAGTAAGCTCGTTACTCATTTTCGATATGAAAAACACAAAAATTACTGGAAGCCCATTTATGATTATATACGGATAAATTTATTTACAGAAACCTCAAAATGAACATGTTATAACAGCAACACAGCAAAGTTAGGAATTTGACTTTGTAACCAGTTCAATTTATTAACAAGATGAATTATTGAGGTTAAATAAATATTAATGACTAATGTTTCAAAGTGAGAAATGGTTTACTAATGAAATTAAGCTAATTTATTGGCCTATGAAGGAAAGCTGAAGATTAAAGGATTTTCAGGAGGATGGATGGATGAAGAGAGTTAGGTTTAGCTTGCTTTACCCAAATTGCATCACATTGCAATAACCACATAGGTTGATTGTCTCACCGAACCACTGAACTTGAATCCCCGAGATACGTTGAGGCTTGGACCGACGGCTTTGTTTCCTCCAGCAGTCACAGTGGTTCCTGTTCCAGCTTGAAGAGAAAGCAGTCAAAGCATGAAAACGCTCGATGGGTGACTCAAGTGTGGAAGGGTATCAGAAGCTGAGGGATGCAGATCTCCAGGATTTGGGCAACCATGGCTCGCTCTCTCTCTCATGGCATGAGGATGTCCTCATGTTCAGTAGTTTAGCTTCAGATTAACGCCGTCTAACTTTTGGTTTCTAACGACGGATAAAAGAAAAATAAACTTTAAAACGTCTAAACTTGGTTGAGAAGAATGTAACGTGAAAATAAAAGAAAAGCTTAACGCCGAAAGTTCCTAAGACTTAAAGTCTGGAGTCTGTTCTTCCGGGGAGGCCTCATGTCACAGCTCTGCATCCTGGCTAGGTCATCAGGTCATCTGAGCAGAAGAAGAGGCGGAGGCCAGAGCAAGCAAGAGAGGCTGAAGAAGAGCTAAGAAAAAGCTAAGAGGCTAAAGAAGAGCGAAGAGAGAAGAGGCGAAGAGAGAAGAGGCGAAGAGAGTTAGCAGTTAGCGCCTTCTGGTTTTAAAGGGGCAGAGGTGGAGTCTGGTTCAGCCAATGGTGTGGTTGACTCCACCTTCATCTGCAAAAAGGGGAAGTACTTAGGAATGGCTTAAAGGGGATTAATTTTTGATGAGAGGAATAAAGTTTCTAATCAATAAAATAAACCTTACCACTTTTCTCTCTGAAACGTGAAGAGTTATTCAGAATCACCTTTTAGACTGCGTGCATCATGTTTATTCTAAGCATAGAAACACATTAACTCCCACATCAGATTAATCAGAGAAATCAGTTACTCTTAGCTTAAGAATACATTAGACGAATAACATTTCTAGTTTCTTGACTAGATTAGATTTAAAAGAGATATTTTGGTATCATATTGATAAACAATGTGAAAAGTCTTCAAAGAAAATTAACCAAAGAACTTTTACCTAAGTAAATCAAACAGGGAAAAATCAAACTTTATCTTGTAAACACATTTTAAAGTAAACCTGTGGATATTAACCTTTCTTTATATCAATTTGGATCACATTGAAGTTTTTATTTCATCTGAAGCCTGTGAGGGTGAAGAGAAGTTATATTTGATTCCTTGAAAAGACATTTAAATTCTTAAGAACAGGAGAGACAAAGGAATTCCTGGCTTTCTTCACTGGGTGAGAAAAGGTGGGGTGAGGGTCTTCTGGCTCCATCTCGTCTGTGAGTTATCGAAACTCCTTTGATCACCATCCTGAAAGTTTGTTATTTGAACAATTATCACCAAGCTGTAAATTAGCATCCGCATTATCTTTACTGTCACAGAAAGATGAAAAGAGGGGTCCTTCCTCAGGACAGGCATTTACGACTGCCTGTAGCTGCCGACCCTCTCACGGTGTGAGCTGCTAGGGGAAAGGTTAAATGTCACACACAAATAATCAATTTCTTGATCTGGACCATATAATTTGGAAATAACGTCGATGTTCATTACAACAAACAAAGTGAAACCCAACCTACTGCCACAACAGTGAATCTGGAAAAATTATTTGCAAGAAAATCTTCAAAACAGTGAATTATATTTATATTTTATAACCAAGAATGTCAAACGTGAAGAAGGTGAAAAGAAAAGGTTGCAAAATGGTTTCAGGAAGTGTGAAGCACATTATTCATGCTTTCCAACACCACTGCTGCATCATTATTGGTCTATAATTAGACTTGAGTTTAATAAGGCTATGTGGTCCAACCCATATGGTATGCTAGACACATTTAGCCTTTTTTCTTCAGTTTCAACTCTGACTTCAAAACTGCTCCTGGTGCTTAAAAAGTAAAAGAAAGCTGGTTGTAAAATGCAAAAGAAAACTCATTAGATCATTAAATCTGTGGGAATTAATGAGATACTGTGAGAGGGCAGCAACAATAGCAACATAGTGTCAGCAAGGTTTTTACTTCTTTAGTCAGTCCCTGCTTTAGATATGAAAGTCCACCTGATGTATCATATAGTTCTCATCTTTAAAAGCATCTATAGACTGTCCTCATGTAAGGAAACAGGAAACGAGCGTTTTAGTGCATGCTGTTCAGACTTCTAGTGATAAAAGGGGCTGGGCTGTGTGTGACTACTTGTTTTGGATGAGCAAGCTGACTTGTTGAATGAAGAGTTTCAGATCAAACAGACATTTTTTTAATGCTTGAAAGCTTTGAAAGGAGTGACTCATTATGTGTATCAGGTGGAACATACAGAATATCTCTGCAACAACAGCAAATATAACTCCAACAGAAAAGAAAGATTTACACTGGAATTAGTTTTTACTCCAAATGTTCCAATAATGTAAAAATATTTTAGCTTTCTGGCGAACAAAAATGACTGCTAATGGAGATAAATGTGCACTTTTAACTCTCTCATGTGAGCTTATTGATTTGCATGCACCAGAGGGTCTCTCCTATTGTTTCTTGGATTTTCATTTAGAGGAAAGCATCTGAGCCTCTTCCTCTTGCATCATCATCATCATTTGGTTTCCCCCAGCCTGAGGCATCATTTTAACCTCGCGGGTTTGCAGACAGGTCCCTGGTGGATGGCGTGAAAGGTGGAGGAAGGAGGTTGGGACCAGGACGCTGTGTTTGTTCGGGGTATCTCGAAAGGCACAGTATTAACCTGAGGACAGAATATTTTGTCCCAGTGGGAAGTGATAGGCTGCCTGACATAACTGACCTCATCAGCACCCCGAGGTAATGAAACTACCGAATGTTTGATCAGCTCCAGGGGTTGGGCATGCCTGATGTAAAATGGGTGGTGGTGGGGGGTGAATTGTGTTAAACAACCCACACCTGCGTTTCCTCCACAAGGTAAAATGCTTTTTCCCCTCTGCTTTCATACTTCAGAGTCGACAACCCTCCCTCTGCAGCTTCTATGGGAAATGTATGGCTGATGAAAGCATCATGTAGGGAAATGATAGTACACATTCCTGTGGGGCTCCATGACTGAGCAGGAAATGTTGGGTAATCTCTACATTTCCAGGAGTTGGCCCTGGAATCTCAGCGACCCCTTCTAAGTCTAAAATCACAAGGGTTTGTGATTACATCATTCATATGCAAAACGAGACACCCCTTAGAACGACAATCTGTCATCAGTTTTTGTTTTATAAACAAAAGCAACACGTTTAGGGTGGAGTTTAATCCCAACGTGTGATCTTTAATGATCATGGAACATAAATAAGGACTTAGTTACAAATTCAACTGAACTGTTGGTGTCACTTTTGGAAATTGTACGTCCTTGGTGGCTCAGATGAGTTGTGGCATGCCTCAGGGATTGGTTCTCAGTCCCTCCTTTTCTGCATTCTGTTTGTTCCCCCCAAATTTAAAAAGTCTGGTTTCTTCTCAGTATTGCATTTAAATAAAATGTTCTCTAATCCAATTTTTGCTCTCCTCTCTTCAGCTCATCAGGGTCTGGGCTGCTGGGACGGCAGCCCTAGAAAAGAATCCCAGCCTGTCCTCTCCTTCCAGCTCCTTTGCTGGGATCCCAAGGCATTTTCAGATATAATCCCTCCAGTGTTCCTTGGATGGCCCTGGGCTTCTCTCCCTGATGGACATGTCTGATGCAACTCAGCTAATATAATAATCCTCAGATATAATTTTTAAAAATTTTATTATGTCATTTCATTCAACTCTATACTTTACTCTCATCTCCATCACATTATTCAAGATCCATCTCGGAGAGCAGACTTAACACAGGTTACACTGACATCACACATGAAACCTAAAAGGCTCATTCTGTTTTTTCTCAGTCCTCAGATTTACCACAACCAGTGCAATTTTTTACCAGACAAAGTTGGGCGTGAGGGATACTTTCATTCAGTCTGCTGCTACTAGATGGTTGAATTTCCCCTGGGTTCAATACAGTATCCGTCTGTCTCTACAGAGTGTTTAATATCACCAGTCAGCATTCAGAAATTCTTCCTGAGACAGATCGTATGAATCCCATATTTCAACAGACTAAAACGGTAGTGAAGGATTGTGAAGAGAATTCACAAACACCTAACTGTTTAGAAGCATTTATGAACTTTGCTGGAAAAGAACCTAAATGTAATAAAATGACATTGCTTTGTGGAAAATCAAGTTGCTTGTACAACAAATTCTGGTTTTTGTTTGAGGTTCCAGCCTCGAAGCAGCACAGGAACTATTTTGGTTAAGAAGAGGAAAAAAAAGTAGAATTAGGCAAAGGTTACCCCTTTTGTTTATCTGGTATTCCAGGCAGGAACAGAACAGTCCTGTACCTCATTTATATCTGCTGCAATCCCTCCACTCACATATGAAACAGTGATCTTCTCTTTGAACCAGCACTTTTTGCTAATGAGTCTGATTTTAGTATTCGGCGAAGCTTTTGACTCCTTGTCCACTTTTATTAACACTAACGATGCTGTTTCTGGATAGAATCATGCTTTAATCTGGTTTCATTGTTTCATCTAAGTTTCATGTTTACTGTAAATATAACATGACCTCACCGTCTCATTAATCCCCACAGCCTGCTAAAGTAACACGCTATTTTTTCAACTAATATTTTAGAGAATGTGCCAGCTCATCTAAATATTTAAAACAAAGACAACCATCAGAGTCATGCTCTGAAATATGAACAGTCCACTGCTGCTTTCATAATGTGGGTTTTGTCAGCTTTAAGCATTTTAATTCCCTTGAATAATTCAGCATCGGCAGAAAAGCCAAGAGGAGTAATGAATGCAAGGTCTCCCAGCGCCCACCTTCTCCAACAAACAGAATTCATCTAAACGTTCGCGCCAGAGACCTCGGCACACAGAACTGCAGCGTGCACTGAAGAGCCCTCCTTTCGCCTCTGTTCTTGTCCAGGAACTGACAGTGCTGTACAAGGTCAGGTCAGTCAAGGCCAACCCTCCATCCCTGCAGGAGATCCTCCGCTCATGAAAATGTAAATGCAGGTCCCATGTAGTGATTATGATCCGATGTAATTTGTACAGTCACGGCAGGTCTGGAATAAACAGACAGGCGGCCTACCAGAGGAATCAGCTTCTTTTCATTCTTTTAATTAAGGTGTCATGGAAAAGCAATCAGGATGACTGAAGGGTCGCTGGGTTTTTGTTAATAAAATCCAGCTTTGATGCTTTAAGAGGAAACGGAGACACCAAAATATTATTACTTCTACATGATTGTATGTCATATTTGATTGTATAGCCTAGAAATATCTATTTTAGAGAAAAAATATGGGAGTAAAAAAGGATTTCACATGGAAATAACAGGCAAAAAGAAATGTTTTTACCTATTTTTTTATTACTTTCTGTGATGAATGAAAACTCTAATATCCTGTAGCATTCTCCTAACATCTCTTCTTTTTCTAATCCAAATGTTTTATTGTGATTTGAGTTTTTGTAGATCATTTATGAGGCTTGCTAAGATTGTTGATGTCTCCCTTTTCAACATAATTTGAAAAAAGTTTCTACAATAGTTGATTCATCCTTTTGTCCAAACAAGACATTAAAGTAGAGCTTAATTTAGCCTAACATGTTTAACCTTAACATGGTTTCAGTTTTTTACATATATACATAAATACATTGTCAACAGATTAGTGTTTTGTCAGGAATAAACACCTTTCAGCTGTCTCATTATTCAGCTTAGATGTTGACTTTTTTTTTGCAGCAAGACTCAACATAGAGAAGCATGCTAACTAAATTAGCAGGAAATAATTTTTTTTGACACAATAAAAAATGTATTCAAAGGAAAAGTGTTCAGCTTATGTTATTTTAAAAGTTTAATAAATGTATAAATATAGCAACAGGTGTAAAAACTGATTGGGTTTTTTGTTTGTTTTTGGGCTAAAATGCAAAATTCTGTGTTACTGCAAGTCAAATAGAATGAAAAAAATATATATTTTGTGCACAGTTTTGCTTTAAAAAACATTTTTTTGTCACTGATATCTACCTGTTGCAGTTGGTTAGAACTGAAAACCCTTTACTAAGAAGATCCTGAGTATGGTTTCTAACTGGGGCCTTTCTGAGTGGTGTTTGCATGCCTTCCCCATGCGTAAAATATATCCAGATAATCTAATTTTTGTCAGTTGGAGTACCACTGCTTGGAAAGCTTTTCTTGCCCATATAAAGAACCTCAAAATTACCCTTCTTCTTACCCTCTGTTGTCACTCAGAAATTTTGTCAGCAACATATGGTTACACTGGGGATAAATTGACAGTCTATTACATGACAATGAAACAACCTTATATGCCTGTTTTTTGGACTTTGGAGAGAAAAAAAAGACATATTACCTGAAGAGACCCAACCGCGCCCCTAACTCCACAGAAAAGCCCCCAGCTGAGACCTGAAATGGAAAAGTTCTAGCTGTGAGGCACCAGAGTAATCACCACACCACTGTTCTGCTCTGAAATGACATCTAAATTATTCATATAGTAAAAGAAAAAAACAACAACACTGCTTTACTCAATCAGTGTGAACGGTCCATTTGCTTATCGGTTCCACGGTCACTGAAACTAAAAACGATGAAATATCTGAGATGTTTAAGTAATTAGTTTAGGTCTTAATATGCAAATAACTTCACTATAAAGAGACTATAAAGTAGCTCCATGTTTTAGAACTTTAGAAGGCTAGAAACCCTAATTTGATCATTATCACCAACTGAACCCTTACAGAAAAAACACATGACCTAGACATGTTTTCACATGTGAGCTCATGTAAAAAATGTGCAAAATTTGTCCTTTACATGTCAATTTCACCAGTGAGTACTGATAGTTTTCTCATGTGAAATTCACATTTCTGTTCTAAATTCACCAGTGTTGGGTAAGTTACTTTAAATTAGTAACTTAGTTACATTACTAGTTACTTGTTTCAAAAGTAACTCAGTTACTTTAAGTTACTCGTCACTTTCAAAGTAACTAGTTACTAGGGAAAGTAACTATGTTATAATTAAAACAATTATATATTATAAATGACCCACCTACATTGACTGTGATTTATTGATGCTGAGGGCTTCATACAGTGATGTAAATTACTGGTGGATCTTTCAGAGGTGATCAATTCATCGATTACACTTTTTATTCTGTCTTTCTGACAGCCCGGTATCAAATAGACCAGAACTTCAACAGTTATCACTCTTAACTCATTTCAAGTTGCATCAAATTAAACTTTTTGTAACAAGTTTACAACCCCCGCTGCGTTGCACGGAGGAGAGCTCACAGGTGAATGGGGTGCGACTCGCGACCGGCTGCCCCCCCCATTATAAGGTCACACGCCTCCTCCGTTTCTTCCCGCTGGCGCCGGGCCCGCCTGACGCAAGTAATGAATAACGAGCCTAAAAAAAGCCCAGTAACGAGGAACGCGTTCCTGATTTTGGGAGACTAACGCATTACCGTGTTCGTTACCGCAATAGTAACGTAGTTACTGTAACGCGTTACTTAATAACGCGTTACTTAATAACGCGTTACTCCCAACACTGAAATTCACATGGTAAACATGTGGAAAACATGTTTTTACATGTGTTTTTCATATGTCACATGTGAAATTGGACATATGAAATTCATTTGTTTGTTCTTTAAGGAACAAAAAAGCAAAAAAAAAAAAAATCAACTAAATGTTGCCTTTTTCTAACTTTCAGGTCCTCTATATTATGGTGGAGTAATAATAAATTAAAATCCGTCAGTATAGTCGTGTTTATAGATTTAAATTCTCCAGTTGTTGACATGCAGGTGGTCCCAGTTTTAGCCTGACTGACATGGTTCAGTGCAGTATTCCTCACACAGCTCTTCCCACACATCAGTGCTCATCCCTCCCTGCTGCAGCCTGCCTCCTCATAAATGCAGAAGAAGGATGTTCTGCTAGTGACAAAGAGACTCAGCTGGAAAAGGAAGAGGAATGTTTTTCCTGTGTGCAAGGTGTTTGAGACAGAATAATCTGAAAAGACTCCATGTCGAATGTTTTCACTGCCCTTACACATGAGATGACAAATTACCTCCATGCTTTACTGAAAGTCAAATATAGAGAAAAAACTTAGAATAGAATGTAAACATCAACTGAGACATCAGGGGATGACATGATGAGCTGATATAGTATAAAATGTGGATTTTCTCCCTGTCTCTACCTTTGCCTTTTTCTTTCTTTTTTGCTCCTCATGAAGATTATGCAGTAAAGAGGACTCCACTATATTTGGGATGATAAAGTTTAGGATTAATACAGGCTGACAGTGCAGGAGCTTATCTTCCACTTTCTACCCAGGAACCATATTTCTCAGTTTTGTAGGTGTCACAGGAAGTCGGACATGAAAAGTCCTGTCAGCAGACGGCTTTATTTAACGTTCTGTGCAAGCATTTGTTTATCTGTTTGATTCCAATTAAATAGAGTAAGTTTTTTTTTTAAAGACAAAATATGTTTACAAATATTAGAAAGTTAAGCAAACAGAAATTACAAACACAGATCTGCTGACAAATTTCCTTTATTTTTTAATGTGGTTTAACTGAGACTGAAAAAACAAAAAACTTTAATCAGCTCATTTAATTAGAAATCAAACTAATGTGTTGCTTCACCACATGGGGGCAGTATACCAAGATTTGACTATCAACATTTTCCTAAAGCTAATTTGATGCCAGTTGTTCCAAAGGTTGGGGTTGGAACCTTACGGGTCAGCGCTGGAATGGCCAACGGGCATACTGGGTAAGTATTGGCCCGGTGGGCTGATGGCAGCCTTGAGCCGGTCTGAGTCGGTCACAGAGCCCGTGACCTGCAGGTTAGGTTTTAATTTGCGCTGCCCGTTGCGGGGCACTGCTAAAGAGTGCTCAGACATCTGTAGATGCTCAGTGACACACACACGACTCACCTCCCCAAAACTAACAGTTAAAAAAGTTTGTTTTTAAAATTATTTAGTTTAGTCATTCAGCTCTATATCTGGTCAGTGTCTGCACTGAACAAACCATCAGTGTTGCCTGTAAATAAACAGATAAAAAGATGAAAGCAGAGCCTTTGTTAGACTGAGGTGGCCTGTATATTGAGCAGGAAGCACCAGTAACGTTCTGAAAGGCCACATTGTTTTTGTAAGAAAAGAAAAGAGAAATAACCCCACCCTGAATGACAGCCATGATGGGTCCAGCAACATTTACAGTGTCTTTTCAAACAGATGACTGGAGGACATTTTGAGACAGATTCAGTTTGATTCTGTCAGCTGGAAGATGGAAAGCAAAGAGCAAACCAGGAGGCTGTGAATTCCTCATTTATCACCTGCTAACAGGAACTCGTCTTCATACTGATTCTTGGCCCTAATATGGTCTGCTTGCCTCGCTGCTATTTTCAGCAGAGAAATCTGAATGACTGCACAGCATCTAATGATTTTGTCATAGTCGTATCAGAGGACGTCAGTTGTCATGGTAATGATGTATGTGACACATAATTTTCAGACTGACAAACCAGACATGAGATCCACACAGACCTGAGCTGAGTCTGATATCGGTGATTAGATGAGTCTGGAACATAAAAAAACTAAATATTATTGGGAAAAATGTCAATCAAAACCCCAAGAGATGTCATTAAAATACAGAAGAATCAGTTTTACTTTGGGTTCAAAATTCACATTTATATTAGGAGCTGGCACCTCTCCAGTGCATGGAGGAGCCGCAAATCTAAACTAATTTAAGTTCTTCTACAACTGTAATGAAACACTGCTTTTACATTTTAGATCTTCAAGTTACACCAGGGTGTTAACCTGACCAGGCATTTGTAAAGATGTGGGCACCAATTCTGAACAAATGAACTTCTTTGAACTGAATTTTAGCAATCCTAAAGAAAACACATGACTCACTTTAAAAACAGTATTTCCGATATTTTCAAATAAATATTTTCCTTTGTTAAAATATCAGTGCAGATGCAGACACTAAAGTAATGTTAAGAACAGTCTGAATATTTCTATTATCTTTTGGGCATATAGATCATTTTTATTTCATTGTTGACTGTTTTCCCTCAATAATTAATTAAAAACATTTCAAGCATTTGGATGAAATTTAATGACAACAGGGTCAGGAAAATGCTGACCAATTAAAGAAGCACTGATGTTTTGCTGGTTTCCATTAAAGCCTCAGTGCACAAAGCAATGAAAACGTATGCTATGATAAAAATATCTAATTTAAACTAGTTGTGTAAAGTTGAACACATACAGATCAAAGTGTAATGGGAAGTCACAAAAGCTGTACGGCGATATGACAACATGCTTTATGTTGTGTAGTTGCTGCACAGTACTGCAGAAAATGAAAAATAAAAAAATAGAGTTTATAAAATGCTACAAAAGTCATGTTAGCAGGGCTGCTGAACTTACTTTAAAGTGCCCATGACATCGGTTTCCATGTTTTCTGACTTATCTATCATGTTGCAACGTTGATTTCTCACCTTAAACCTGCCAGAAAGAGCAAAAAACGGCGTCCATCTGTCTCCTAGTACAGCCAGTGAGAAGCTCTTCTAGATTTCAGACCCAGGTTTCAAACAGTTTTTTTCACTCCAGTCCGCTATGAGGTCATAGTGATCCGGACTTGCTTATATGGTAAATTCTCCACCCACATGCACGTTCACGACACCTGGAGCGAGGAGAACGCCAGTGCTGCTGCCGCCATTGACCATAGACCGTGTAGTGTTTAGTTTCAGTTTTGTTTCTCTTTCACGCGACGGCACTGCCCCCTGCTGCAGCAGAAGTGCCAGGCTGCCAAATAAGGAGAAACCCAGCAGAACCGGAAGGCAGCTCATTCTTCTGATCTCTGAGTTGCTTGTTAGGAAATAATTACAGTGTATTTTGAGTTATAATGGTGCAACGCTAATCTAGAGGCATCAAAGATTACACCTGTTTAATATAAAGTGATTTAAATATGGAGTCATGGGCACTTTAACATTTCTGTCAGGATGCACGTGTCATCAGCAACACTCACGAGTCCAAGTAGAGGAGCTTACTGACTGGTGAACGGCAAATGACCTCAGCAGATTCAAAAGAGAAGGATGGTTGTCTGCTAATCGGAAGGTGAGGGTTCAAGAATCTTTGAGCAGGATACGGAATCCCAAAACAGTTGCTCCCTGAGCGGCAAAAAGGACAACTCACTGCAATAATTTAAGTCATGTCTTTCAGCTCCTGCTCAAACTGCATGACTAAAGAGGGTTCGATCATTGTCAGCTCTCAAATCATGTTGTCACACTGTAATGCCTGATGCTGTCAGACCTGACTGTCACACTGTGCTTTTTGCAACATGTTGCTCTTGGGCAGCTGCTGGCAGCAGAACTCAGAAATGAAGAGACACTTGATACAGGATGCTCGACAAAATAAACGTGTATCATTGGCAAACCTTTCTATTCTGTGTGGAGAAAAATGTAAAAAAAAAAAAAATCCCTCAGTAGCCAGGGAATAGATAACTTTAGTAGAAATGAGCTCTGACTGCTCCATGATGGCTGAGATTGTAAACAGGACGAAACAGAGCATTTCCTCTACAGGTTTGCGTGAAGCTCATGCACGTTGACTGATCTATTGTAACCCTTAGTGCTCCTTAGAGCTTCATGTTCACTGAGCCCAAAGAAAATGATCATGTTGAAGGTAGAGAAACAAACACTGGTTTAGACATGGTGCAAGGCTGAATTCACGGTCATAACAGTATTTTTAGATTTGCAGAACATTTAGTGATCTACTTTTCAGAAATTGCTTCTCAAAATCTGCAGATGCCAAAATAAATACAATAAAAGAGCTAAAAATATTTTTATCTTAGAGAAACGAGGATGTCAGATTATACTCCCCCTGTTGAAAAGTGCTTTTAACAAGTAAACAACATTAACAAAGTTTTCTATCCACCCAGCAGCAGTGAGCTTCTCTGTTGGGAGCAGAAATGTTTTCATCTGCATGTAATTGCTGCTAATGTGTGTTCTGCAGAGCTGCTATTATTTGTCAGGCTTGTGTGTTGCTGCTTTTTCCCCTTGACACTGTTTTGGAAGTGAGCACTGTCAGCATCGCCTGGAGCCACGGTCGGATAGTCCAGCAGCTCCAACTGCTTCGTACAGAGTCCAGACTCAGTATCGGTTTGTACCGGGTTGAGCTACTGCTAGAAAAGCAAAGAGAAAGGACCAACAATACAGAGATGTACAGTAAAATAGTCTGAGTGCTTGTTTCTTAGCATTTTTGAACATAAACATGGGATATCATGGCTTCATTTTACTAATTCTTTTGTTTTTTAAGGAAAGTTTCAGTATGATTTACATTTTATGATTCCAAAATCTAACTGACGTGATACAAATATCCCAAAACGTCCTTTAGCTGCACTGCCATCCAGGATGATTCATTCAGGAACAAAGATCACAGCAAACCTAAGTACTCTGTTTTATTACGCTCACCTCTTTATTACAATTTTTGCAGATTTGACAATTTCCAGTCAAGTCAGAGAGAGAGAGTGAATGCTGACTGACAGTCTGTGATTCTCAGAGATTAAAAGTGGGGACAGAAATAAAAGGGAAGTCATGCATCACTTTGAAACGCCAAAGGCAATTCTTTCCTGATGTCAACGAAACTCGCTGCACCGGACTCTGAGCTCTGCAGCAAGGAAAGCCTTTAAGGGAGAGCTGGAGCAGATAATAAAGTCTGCCCACCAGCAGCGTCTCCGAAGAGCTCTAAAATGCTTCACTTACTGTCAGGGAAATACTTCATGTGTAGGATTTTGGCACACAGAGGAACGTACGTGTGTGTGGGAACATACGAGCACACAGACGATGCTTTGTGACACTCTGCAGGGTTTGATCAAATATTTATTAAAGCTTTGTGCGGTCACCTTGAGATCGCCGCTCTTTGCCTGCCTGCATGTGCTGACCTCCTTGTGAGACTGAATTATCACTTTTTCATCACGCAGGTTCAGAAAGTGCTCAAAGTCTCTCTCAGAATCCTTCAATAACAAAGAGAAAAATTGCAGGAATTTAAATGGGAAAAGATTGCATGGTTTTTGGCTTTTTGTTGGCACCTTGTGTGAATTTTCAGGGTTGAACATCAATTGGAAAATGAAGTGTAATTTGTTTCTTTTTACCTTATCACAGCTGGATTCTTGTGAAAGAGAATCCATGATAGCTTGGTCCATTTGTGTTAGAAAAAAAAAAAAGGATTTTAGGGAAATCAATGGCCTTTGCAAGGGAGTGCAACCAGATTGATGAAAATAAGCCCAAACAAGGTTCTGCTGCTCGTTAGAAACACTTATAGTGTTTACAGATACATCTAAATGATCAAATTGACAATATTACATTGTACTCTAGATCATGACTACAGGTGATATATGTGATAATGTAGGAATGGCTCATTTCAGACTTATGGTTCAGTATTTATGACTGCAAAGGTTAAAGGTTGGTGAAAAAAGTTTTACTCCTGAACCACTGGATGGATTTTATTGAAACCATTCAAAAGGAATCTTTAGATGAACCTCTACAACTGACAAACCTTTAGAGTCAACCCCATTCAAGATGGCTGCTATCAACCTTAGCAAACACAGAGATGTCTCAAACTCAATGAGTTTTATAGATATGTTGCATATAGTTGTTTCTGAAAGTCAGTCACAATGCAAAATTCAACAGATAATCTGAGAGCATAAAAATTTGGAAGATAGTTGAGGTTGTGGATAATGTCATTTTTCAAGATTTGACCTAAATGGAAATTAATTCCATCACATTTTGCAGGGGATTTAAAGAAAAAAATCTTGCAGAAAAGAAGGTGAGCAATATGCCTTCTTCCAAAATTCACAAGATAATTTCCTGGTTAAATATTCTACACATCATTTTAATACTTTCTCACTGTAGCATTATCAAATATGCTATAACCTCTGACCCCTGTTGACCATCACAAACAATAATCCATCTTTTTCCCAATAACTTGGATAATAATGACTTTTTATTATGTTTTAACCTGAATCAACATTCTTCCAAGGGTACGGTCGTGCCGGAATACCACTACAGGACTCTCTTTTAGTTATAATAATAAACTTAAAGACTTTTTGTGTCTCTTCCTAAAATGACACTTTAATTAAACTGTTCAGAAATGTCTTAATATGATTAATGCATTTTCTTCCACAGTATTGTGAATGTTTGATCCAGCTTCAGTATTATTTCATATTTTACTTTGCTAAAAGGTTAAAATCAATATGTTTCATATTTACTTATTAAGGTGTAATATGGCTTTAAGAGCTTGAGTCATGTGACCTTGATAGTAACCCTTTCATTGGTCCACGCCACCACTCAGTTCCTTCAACATTCTTTAAAATATGTCCACCTGCAACCAAAGTCAGACTTTTAAATCTTTCTTTGATGTAATTTATCTGCAATTTGGACAATAAAAGTTCAATTCTGTTAGCAAAGTGGCTGAAAAACTTGATCAACAATGTAATTTAAATTTGTTTAAAATGTGCCATAGAGATTTTGGTAAACAATGTAACTTAAAAGATTTTTTTAATGCCTCTTAATGTTCTAACATAGTATAACTATAAATATATTGTGGTGATAAACCACCCGAAAGAAATCAATAAGGTGGTTCCCTCACCGTTCTCTAAAAACCTCAGCCAATTTTGGACTGAAAGCAACTATTGGACCATCCGGCTGTCTGTCTCGCCAAAGCGCCGCACTTCCCTCACTGCTTGGATCCTCCATTAATGCATGATGGAGCATTTTGCAGCAGAACATCTGAAGAAGAGTGGAACAAAATTCTCTCCACAGACACATGAGAGACTCATTACAAGTTATCACTCCAGCTACAACCAGCTTTAGGGGGCAATTACTTTTTCACATAGTTCCTCCTCGTTGGTTTGGATAGATGAACAATGAAATCATCATTTAAAAACTTTTATACTTTGTCTGATTCAGAAATCTGTTTGCTGATCAGAAAGATATAAGTGTGGCAAGTAAGCAATATAGGGACAAATACTTCTTCACATCTCTATCTTTGCTCATAGGCGTCCAGAATGAGAATACTTTCATTACAAATTACCGTATCAGCTGCAGAAGCAAATTCTGGGTTTATCCTTCCATTTAAGGCAGTGAGCATTAATTTATTACCAAGGACACTTTCTATTCAACAAAATGGAGCGATGGTTTGAGTGCTGACTGAAAATGTGAACTGATTGAATTAGTAATAGCAGACACTGCTCTTAACCTTTTATTTTTCCTCCTTTGGGTTCTGTCGACAGAGGAAAATAAGCTCGCTTTCCTTCAGTAGCAAAATATTTGAACTTTGAGGTCAAATCTGATGTTCAAAATGATAGAAGGAACATAAACAGGTGAATGACTTCTTTTTATCTATTTTGACAACAACCTTAGAAATTAATTTCTATCCTCAAACAGAAATATAATTAGAGGTTTGTAAAAAATACCATGAGTTAAATAAATACATAGTTATGGACCTAAACTGTTCATTTTTAGGATTTTGATTAATTAATAAATTATTTGCAAATGTAAAAAATGTTCTGTCTGTCACAAATGACTGTGTTTGTTTTTACTTAGTTTATCAGTGCAGAACTTCATCTGGTAAAGCATCCTGATAACTGTTAACCTAAAATACCATTTTCATCAGTGGTGATAAATGATCACAGCTGGCTTCATGTCCTTTTCTATACTTTACTTTAAGAAGTCTAAAATTGATTTTAAATCCCACACATACACCTGCAGAGACCACATATTTTATGCAAAGTTTTAAGGCTGAGTAATAATACATTTTTTTTTACTAAACTTTGAAAAAAAAAACAGAGTTCTCTGCTTGGCCTCAAACAGCAAACTGAACAAACCTGTGGAGTCTTTTTCAAGCTGGATAAATGCAGCAGATAGTCTCCTTCAGGTCCTCGCTGCAGTGACAGAAACGTTCAGCTTCAGCTGTCGAGTCTTCGGTGTGTTTCTTTCTTCCTCCCATCAATAAGTGCTGACATTTTAAACTGACATTTTCTTTAAAACATCCACTTGGAGAAGTTTATTATCTCTGCTGTGTGTTCTCCCTGAGGTGATTTTGACTCTTTTTTTATATCTATGATTTCCTGATTGGTTTTTCATTTTTTCCACTTCACCGATTTTTTGGGTTAAACAACCAGAACACCTCAGCTCCTGATTTCAGATGCAACGACCCTCAGGAGTCACTTAATTGGCTACCCTCGAGTGATTAGATATAAACCTGCATGTTAGGTTAATTGGTGACTCTTAATTGTCCCTAGGTGTGAGTGAATGGATTTAAGTCTTTGTGTCTGGATGGATGACTTGTCCAGGCTGTCCCGCTCTAACCCTGCTGGAGATAGACACACCAGCTCCCTGTGAACCTGAAGCAGTTAAAAAAATACACAGAACTTTTAAACTTTCATCCTCATAATGACCAAACATTCATTTTAAAAGATTTTAACCCTTTAATAGATTGTTTACCTAGTGTCACTGTTGTTTTTTATTTATTTTTAAATGGTTTAAAATACTATTTTTCTAAAAAACAACAAAAAAAAAAAAAAAACAATTTCTGATGTCTGAGAAATTTTTTAAGCAAATCAGACTGGGATATCAGTGATGGGACTTATGGCTCTTTGAAGAGAGCCATTCAATAGGGAGCCGTTGTTCACCTCAAAGAGCCGTTCAAAAAATTGGCTCTTGTATGTTTTTCTTTTTGCAATATTTTGAAAGAAAAATGTCATGTGGAACTATGTTTGGGGACACTCTTTGTTTTGACACCTATACATGTGCATCGCTAATTAGCTTCCCCGATAGAACTGATGGGTTCATGTTGCTATTCTCACTGATGTTGTTTAAAATAAAGAACCGGTGTCATTGAATATTGCCTCCCAGCCTCAAACTTCACAGTTAAAACACAAAAATGAACGGTTCTTTTCAAGGACTCGATTCTTCTCGTTCAAACTGAAGAGCCGTTCAAAAGATTCGACTCGTTCATCGCTATTGAAAGGTTCAAAGACTCCTTTTATTTCTAAAGTCTTTGAGAAAGTTGTGGCAGAACAGCTGATTTCTTTTATGGAGAAATATGAGATCTTTGATCAGTTTCAGTCCGGTTTCAGAAAGCTCCACTCCACAGAAACTGCATTACTAAAAATCTCTAGTGATATTTTGATGTCAGCTGACTCTGGAGAATCCACTGTCATGGTTCTCCTGGATCTTTCCTCAGCATTTGACACCGTAGACCACAGTGTTCTGATTAACAGGCTTCATGATACTGTTGGTGTATCTGGTGTAGCCCTAGAGTGGTTCCAGTCCTACCTTTCAGGTAGAACTTTTAGTGTCTTTGCGAACCAGATCATGTCTGACTCCCAGAACCTGACATGTGGGGTACCACAGGGCTCAGTGCTGGGCCCTATCCTGTTCATTTTGTATATTTTCCCCCTAGGCCAACTGATCAGACAGTTTGCTGATGTGTCTTATCATTTTTATGCTGATGATATTCAGCTGTACTGCTCATTTAAACCGTCTGAATATTTTAAGTTGTCTTCTCTTTTAAAATGTTTTAACGACGTCAAACAGTGGCTTAGTGACAACTATTTACAGCTGAACTCTGATAAGACTCAATCACTAATTTTTGCTCCAGAGAACCAAATGAGTGACATTAAGCAGCACCTTGGTTTTTTGGCTGCTTCTGTTAAACCAAACGTCAGAAACCTTGGTATCATTCTAGATTCTGCCATGTCATTAGAGGAACATTCACGAACATTAATCCGTAACTGCTTTTTTCAATTGAGAAATATCTCTAAGATCAGAACTCTAGTGTCAAAAGCAGAACTAGAGATGATTATTCATGCTTTTATTTCATCTCGCCTTGATTACGGTAACAGCCTTTTTACATGTCTGAACAAGAAAGATCTGTCTCGCCTCCAGTCAGTTCAGAATGCTGCTGCAAGGCTTTTAACCAACACACGAAAGAGTCAGCACATTACTCCAGTTTTAAGATCCCTGCACTGGTTACCAGTGCATTTTAGAATTCATTTTAAACTTTTAGTTTTTACTTTTAAAGCCATGCGTGGTCAGGTCCCTGTTTATATTTCAGACCTTTTAAATCCCTACAGTCCTCCTCGTAGTCTGAGGTCTGCTAGTCAGAGGCTGTTGGAGGTTCCAAGATCACATTTTAAGTCCAGGGGAGATAAATCTTTTAAAGTAGTAGCTCCAAGATTATGGAACGCTTTACCTCCTCCTCTGCGTAGCCTGGACTCTGTTGACTCTTTTAGGAAACAGTTGAAAACTCATTTATTCAGGCTCGCTTTTTACTGATTTTAGGTTGCATGATGTTTTTGTTTTATCATGTTTTTATTTTGTGTTTTATCATGTTTTTATTTTGTGTTTTATCATGTTCTTATTTTGCATTTTATCATGTTTTTTTCAAGTTTTTATTTTGTGTTTTATTATATTCTTTTCAAGTTTTATCCTTTGTGTTTTTATAATTGTTTTATTGTAAAGCACTTTGTGGCCATTGGCCTGAGAAAGGTGCTATATAAATAAAGTTATTATTATTATTATTATTATTATTGGATATCTTGTCTCGTCTCGTCTTCTTCCGCTTATCCGGGTCCGGGTCGCGGGGGCGGAATCCCAATTAGGGAGTCCCAGACGGTCTTCTTCCCAGCCACTTCTACCAGCTCCTCCGGCAGGATCCCAAGGCGCTCCAGGGCCAAACCAGAGATATATTTTCTCCAGCGTGTCCTGGGTCGACCCGGGGGCCTCCTGCCGGCAGGACATGCCTGAAACACCTCCCTGGGGAGGCGTCCAGGGGGCATCCTAACAAGATGCCCGAACCACCTCAGCTGGCTCCTTTCGACATGGAGGAGCAGCGGTTCTACTCCGAGTCTCTCCCGAATGTTCGAGCTCCTCACCCTATCCCTAAGGCTGAGCCCGGCCACCCTGCGGAGAAAACTCATTTCGGCCGCTTGTATCCGCGATCTCGTTCTTTCGGTCATTACCCAAAGCTCATGACCATAGGTGAGGATTGGGAGGTAGATCGATCGGTAAATCGAGAGCCTTGCTTTCCGGCTCAGCTCCTTCTTCACCACAACAGACGGGTTCAGCGTCCGCATCACTGCAGACGCTGCCCCAATCCGCCTGTCGATCTCTCGCTCCCTCCTTCCCTCACTCGTGAACAAGACCCCGAGATACTTGAACTCCTCCACTTGAGGAAGGATCTCTCTCCCGACCTGGAGTTGGCAAGCCACCCTTTTCCGACCGAGAACCATGGCCTGGGATGAGGATCAGCACCTTCAAGTCTGAGGCTATTGGATATGTCATAGAAAATCCACAATATTAAATGATGCATTTATGCAACCAGCTGATGACAAAGTCTTCATCTGGAGAACTCTAATAACTCTCCCCGTCTGAGGAGCGCAGCGCATGAGCGCATCCACGCGATCGCCTCTGACTGCAACATTTATATGTCTCAGTTCAGTTCATAAATCCAGACTGATCTAGAGAATAAACCAACTTGGTTGAACGCTCTGGGGGTTCTCTGAACCGCTGAGCTCCCGGATTCTGGACGTGGCGCTCCACGTCCAGAATCCGGAGCGCTGCGCATTTACGCAGGAGGAGTCCCTTTGACAGGCTGCTGCAGCCTCTCGCCAATACAGCGCGGTCTGATGGCACACGCGCGCGCGCACACACACACACACACACAGGTGTGTGATTTTAATCCGTCAAATGACGAAAAAAGATCAGCTAGCGTCCCAAAAACCAGGTGGACCCGCTACGTCGGTACCAACGGTACTTCATAAATCCTGCAACCTTAACATTTGTTTTAGTACCGACTTACTGTTTTTTTTTTGACAACACTACTATTGGATACAAAAAAACCCAAAACAATATTTACCTTTTTGCTGCAACTGCATAACATCCACACAGCTGCAGGCAGAGTGAAATCAGCTGGAGGCAGCCGCTATGCAAATTTGAAAAACCTTGCTGACCAATGGGGGCCCCCAGACACACGGGACCCCTAGGCTTCAGCCATACCCAGCCTGTGCATTAATCCGGGCCTGCTCACACATATGAAAGAATATATATATACACACATAAGAGCTTTTTTCATATGTGTGTATAAGAGGTTTTCACATGTGTGTATGAGAAGTTTTCACATGTGTGTATGAGAGGTTTTCACATGTGTGTATGAGAGGTTTTCACATGTGTGTATGAGAGGTTTTCACATGTGTGTATGAGAGGTTTTCACATGTGTGTATGAGAGGTTTTCACTAGTGTGTATGAGATGTTTTCACTAGTGTGTATGAGAGGTTTTCACATGTGTGTATGAGAGGTTTTCACTAGTCTGTATGAGAGGTTTTCACATGTGTGTATGAGAGGTTTTCACTAGTGTGTATGAGAGGTTTTCACTAGTGTGTATGAGAGGTTTTCACTAGTGTGTATGAGAGGTTTTCAGTAGTGTGTATGAGAGGTTTTCACTAGTGTGTATGAGAGGTTTTCACAGTGTGTATGAGAGGTTTTCACATGTGTGTATGAGAGGTTTTCACATGTGTGTATGAGAGGTTTTCACTAGTGTGTATGAGAGGTTTTCACATGTGTGTATGAGAGGTTTTCACATGTGTGTATGAGAGGTTTTCACTAGTGTGTATGAGAGGTTTTCACTAGTGTGTATGAGAGGTTTTCAGTAGTGTGTATGAGAGGTTTTCACATGTGTGTATGAGAGGTTTTCACATGTGTGTATGAGAGGTTTTCACTAGTGTGTATGAGAGGTTTTCACTAGTGTGTATGAGAGGTTTTGTTTTCACATGTGTGTATGAGAGGTTTTCAGTAGTGTGTATGAGAGGTTTTCACATGTGTGTATGAGAGGTTTTCACTAGTGTGTATGAGAGGTTTTCAGTAGTGTGTATGTGAGGTTTTGTTTTCACATGTGTGTATGAGAGGTTTTCACATGTGTGTATGAGAGGTTTTCACATGTGTGTATGAGAGGTTTTCACATGTGTGTATGAGAGGTTTTCACATGTGTGTTTTAGAGGTTTTCACTTGTGTGTATGAGAGGTTTTCACTAGTGTGTATGAGAGGTTTTCACTAGTGTGTATGAGAGGTTTTGTTTTCACATGTGTGTATGAGAGGTTTTCACTAGTGTGTATGAGAGGTTTTCACTAGTGTGTATGAGAGGTTTTGTTTTCACATGTGTGTATGAGAGGTTTTCAGTAGTGTGTATGAGAGGTAACTTGGAATAATGTCCCTGGTGGCCCCTCATACCTTATAATTATTGTAATTCAGCTTAACTTTTGAATTGTCTTCAGTTCTGTCCCTCTGGTAATCCTAGAGTCAAGTTGACCCAGTTCACTATTATTTCACAATCCATTAACACATATTAATTTTATCTCTTCTTTACGTGCTTTATTCTTTTTTTCAGAATATATTGATTAAATTAAAATATTTCAGTTCTCAGAATGGTGATGATTATTGGCATTTCAGGTGTACAAAATAAAACATTTAAATTTGACATTTTCAAATTTGAAAATAAATTATGAAACTACATTGATTTTCCAGGTATCTCATTCAATAACAATAAAAACCTGATGCCATTTTTAAAATTCAAATTATTAGGGAAGTCATTTTTATGTAAGAAAACAACCAAACTATCGAAGCTCCCTCTTCCTCTGACATTTTAAAACCAACTGTTGACATTTGTGAAGCAGAATCATCTCTAAACAATGAATCAGCCTAAAAAACACAGTGAACAACACAGAGTTAATTATTAATAGAGTGAAAAAGAAGGAAATAAAATAATAACATTTAAGAGGAAAGTGAATATTATATGTGAAATAAATATAAATAAAATGAAAATATTTTAAAGTAAATAAAAACATAGGATTAAACGTTTACATTTTTGAATACATTTACAAAATTCTATTTTTTTTTAACCATCAGTGACCCATTTGGCCAATTTAACTTTAACTTTGGAGCCTTTGCTTTTTAAGGTTTGTTTTTCTTTCCTTTCAGTAATCACCTGTGATCCATCAGGCCAATCACTTCACTGCTCTCATTCAGCGATCACTCTCCTAGCAGTTAAACAGTCCCTAATGTCAAAGTTTGAATGTCAGATTCTCCAGTTTCTCGTTTGTTTTTCTAACCAGTTGCTTCACATTAGCCAAGACTTCTATAAGTTCTATTTGCTCATTAAATGCAATTTCATTTTTCATATTTCCAAGCATGAATCCTGGGTCTGTTTCACAACATGACAACTAATTTAAATAAGGAAGTAACAAGTGAGGTTTCTGCCCCTTAAACAATCACTCCAAAAGTGTTTCTAAAACATGCATCATGAAATTCAGTGAACATCTAATAAACCCCACTTCAAAATACTCAAGCTGCCTCTTTAAAGCTCCAAATTAAAAGTTGTGTGAAGCAGAGGTTTTGCTTTCTGGTACTCTGGGTTCACAATCCGAATTGATTTTTAAACACACCTGATTTCAGTTGCAGAATTCAGTTGCAGAATTGCAGAACCTTTTCAACATGTCCTGAAGTTCTGCAGAAACCCAATAAAGCATAGAAAACAATCACAACATGCAGGACATAATAAGCATCCTCATTTTAATACTTGTTCATAAATCTGTAACTGGATGTTGCTGAACTAATCTATGGTATTAATCCTATCCTGTTCTTCAAATGTAGACTTAAAAGGTTTCAATTCTTTTTATTTTATGAAAAAGGAAATAATTTCAATCCATCTCTGCCTATTTATGAACTAATTACAAAATTAGTATCATCATCTTTCATCCAAATAAAATACAAACATCAAAGCTATAATTGCATGTAATTTATTTTAAAATTTCCTAAATTTCATGCTATCAGTGTTATTAGTGTCCACTCAGTATATGTCATGTTAGTTTTATGTTCGTTTTTGTATTTATTCTGTTTGATTTCATCATATAGAGTAGATGGGATTATTTTACCTCTTGTTCTTCTTTTCTCTTCTCTTCCAGATGTCCTGCAGTGACCAATTTCAAAGAGAAACAGCAAACACTACATTTTGTTGATCAACTGTGTCAATCAGATTTTAATTTTGCACAACAGCCGTAATACATGTAACTGTAGAGCCTCAGATCGAATATATGAACATTAGAGGTAATTAAACTGTAATTTTGCAGTTGTGCAGATTGTAAAATACGTAATGGCAAATCTGAAAGACCGATAGAACGACCACCCAAGGATCTTTCAGCTCAGTAAACAATGTCATTTTAGCTGAAATCACTCAGCAGAATTTCATCATGTAGAGAGAAATTCATCCATAATTCATAATGAGTTTCTCTCTGATGCAGCATAATCAGTTTCTTCAGACACATTCCAATGGAGCAATCAAACACTCAGACAGTTGGCAACACACAGCACACTCTGAGAAGGACACAAATCACTTAACCTGCATCTCTGTTCAGTGTGCGCTGCAGTGTGTGGAAATATGAGTACAGAACAGACACTGTGTGATTATAAGAACCAGCATGAAAGACCTCCGATTTATTCACCAAGAATGAGGAAATGTTGGCAACAAGACATGATGCATACTGTCTGTGTCCAGGAACAGCATGAATTACTGTCAGATTAAATGGGATGTGGGTCATAATACACAAAGTAAACAAGTTAGGATGAGATGTTAAGTATTATCAAATGGACTGTTCTGATCATTTTAAAGTTGGATTATTTATTTAATGCAAAACACTAACCATATGCTCAGATAAGTGTTTTTATTTCCCCATAATATTTACTCTAATGCATCATGGGAAGATCCACCATACTGTTGGAAGAACAAACTAGAGACAATAGTTTGTTTAAGAAAAATGCTAAAACTTCATTTTAAAGAGGATTATTGAATGTATAGAAAATTTAAATATAGTGTTAAATTAGTTCGGAGATTTAATCATTTAAACCTATTTCTATTACTAAAGATTGTTCCACATGGAAACATCCAAGAACAATCCCTAAGATCATTGCAAACAGACAATTTTATAAAAATAAAGTTAAAAATTACCATCAAGATTTTTTTAAAGCATCAGCTGACAGTCTTAATATGTAGTACACTGACATTGCTGCTGGTCACTACTTCTTGCATCTGTTGCCAGTGACAGATGTGCTTTCATCTCCAATAATGTAGCATTGAAATGGTTGCTATGGATATGCAACCACTGCACAAGCCTTTGGATGATTATCTTGATCTTCGTTATGTGTAGCAAACGTTTTAAAGAATTCTCTTAATTAGCACTTTTCTCCGATGACAACTGTTCTTTTACAGCTTATTTGCACTTCGAACAAATGATGGATGTTCTCACAATGCATTGTGGGTAGCTTGTGATGTTGGTGTATCTTTTTTATTTTTTACGTATCTTAATTAATTTCTGTCTCCTGAAACAGCTCAAACACACAAAAAATATGAGTGAGTACTCTATTAGATATCTTTACACCTAATTAATTTTACTGTTGTTCACATTGTAGTGGTTTCTCAAGCACCCAAAGTTTGTGTGCCTAAGTTAATCGTGTGCACAATGATTGCTAATTGCATGCTGGTTCAACTTTCCCACAATGCCACAGTTTAGCTAGTTTGACCCCTAAAACGAGACAGAAAAGGCCTTTTGCAGAGAGATAAAGAGTGTGAGCTAGATCCAGGGGCGTCAGAAGCAAACAAATGTGTGTGTGTGTGTGTGTGTGTGTGTGTGGGGGGGGGGGACACTTCTTCAAAGAAAAAAATAATTGGCGTAGACGCCATTTTCTGCATTCTGGCGCATTTAACAAGTTGTTAAACATCTATTTTACTTACAGTAACAAAAACTGAACCCAGTAACTATTTCAGAGTCAGATTCAACAGGAAGTCTTCATTTTTAGCAGCTGTGTTCTCTAGAACACTATCAGCTGGTCTATTCAGATCTTAGAGAAAAGACTTAAGAAAACAAATCAGGGAAGTAAAATGACCTGCAGTGGTTTCATGTCAGAACTAACTAATGATGTGAATACAGTGACAAACTCCATAGTTCAAAGACATGATAATGGTCTGCCTGTCTCCAGTTCTGGAAGGAACTCATTAGACAACCAGCTGTTCAACTCTTAACTAATCAAAGCTCTACCAGTTCTCTACTGATAACCAGGTAAAGTTCAGTCCTGTTAGTACTGGTTGTTTTATGATGTAACTGACTGACTGACGTATCTTCCACTGAAGAGACAGGAAAAGTTTTAGTTTGTCGTAAAGTAACACAGTCTGGTTGCTCCTGAACTACTGAAGTAAAAACTGGTACAAATACTACAAAAAGTACCCACTACTGAAGAACTGATTCAACAGTATATCTAACTTCTAATCACATGTTGAATGTGTGTTTCTTTTATTCTCGTTGATAATGAGAATACCAGCAGGTGGCGCTGGACTGAATCTGAATTAATTTAACCTTTTAAACATTTAATTAAAAACCTCACCTCTTTGATATTCCTGTTTTATTTAATAATAATGTAATTTTTTTCTAGTCCAAATAGTATTATTACTAGTCAAATAGAAAATACAGATACCCACAGGTATTTTGTTACTAGTAGAAATTCTATTTAAGGAAATCCAACAACTGAATTGATTTGAACTGAAATCAAATCCTTAAACTAAGGTGGTCACGTTAACATTTATTAGTCAGACTGGATATGTATTCAGATATCTAAAAATCTGCTGTTCCAAGTAAAATGTAATATTCCATATAGCTATAATACCATTCTGCTATCGACAATGAACACTTTAGATAACTTCAATGTCATAGGACAAATTTAGTCACATTTCCCATATTATTGGGTTTTAAGAACAACCTCCACTAATCTATTCTTCCTGTCTGGAATAAACATGGTGGAGTTCAAATTGAATTCATACCATTTTAAGTAGTTATAATTTAACTGTTACTAGTCATGATGCCATTGTAAATGGACCATTTCAGGCTAAACAGCTTTATGGATAGGAGGAATTAAATAAGTGACATCAACTATTTGAAAACAAATGTCAAGAAACTGATTGTTCTTAAGAAGACTGAAGATCTACCTGTCTGAAATGAAAACAGTACTAGCTTAATGTCTGTTCAGATATTTAAATAAATTACTGACAGCTGGAATAGTGTTTTCATTTTATCCAATTAAAATAAGTCATTTAACTAGTAACAGTTAAATTATAGGTATTTAAAGTGAGAGTTTCTCCTAAGAATATAATTCTAGCTATTGTGGAAATCTTTATTTTTAATAAGGAAAATAGATTTGATCAGGATAAAAAAACAGATCTAATATTACTAATGATCTTTAATGCTCTCTTTTGTAAAATAAACAACCGTTGTGTTTAAATGTTACATGTCGATCCCCAAATTAAGTACCGGTACTTATTACTTATTATTAATTATTTTATTTAGATGCATTCACTTTTTTATTAGAGAACATGTGATTATCTGGGGATTTACCTCCTCTGGTCATTCAGTTCTTATTCCTGTCCCTCCCAGTCTGGACCTCGAGTAACCCTCCGGTTCTGGTCGACCTGCTTCGGGTTCAGTTTGCTTGGTTCAGGTAGGAGGAGGGTCACTTCAGCAGTGCTGACTGGTTACAGCTTGGACACCTGAGCTGCACTGGATCAGAGCTCACGCGCTTTAAAAAAACAAAAAACCCTCAGCTTTATTCACGTGCGCCTGTTGTCTTTATTGACAACCCGTCCTGGCAATCACTTTGATTGTTTTTGTACCGGAGCAGTGTAACCTGGAAAACATGGAGTTGACTTCAGCAATCTGTGTGAATTCTAATGAATCAAGTGGAATGGATTTCTTTGAGAACAAGCGAAACAGCGCAAAGCGGCTCGGTAAATGTGGGGGGGTGGGGGGGGGGTCCAAATGCGTGATTTTAGAAAGTGGGGGGGGCACGTCCCCTTCTGACATAATGGTTGCGACGCCCATGGCTAGATCACACTGAGAAAGAACTGCACTGAAAAAAGAGAATAGTTGAACCAACTTAACTGAATTGCTTCAATTGGTAACAAGCAATTGAATGAAGTTTATCCTACTTAAATTAATAAATTTGTACCTAGTCATTTAAATTGGATAAACTTAATTCAATTGCTTATTACCAACTGAAGCAATTCAATTAAGTTGATTCAACCTTTTTCTTTTTACAGTGTGGGGATTAGAGAAACAAAACTAATAGTAGACTTAGAGCTGTATTGTTTGATCAAATATGAAGTTTTCTATGTAAAAATAGTGACAAGATGTAAAACTATTAAACATGCAGCTAAAATTTATTTAAACATGACATTTTTCTTTTTTCTGATTGTGGAAGTTTGCTCTTGACTATTTTTTAGTTTGACCTTAATAATTAAAATTTCTCCAATTTTTTAATCTTAAATCACTCGGACCACCATCTACTCCAGGGAGAATGGACTACTGACTGACCTGAGCTGCGTGTGATTTTAAATTTTTATTCCGTCTTAGTAGGCCTGGGCGATATGGCCAAAATTTTATATCCCGATAAAGCTCATTTAATATTTTGATAACAATAAACGTACAAAACAAAGAACAGCCCCTTGTGAATCTCCGCCTCCACTGTGGTCCAACATGCATTATAACATGACTTTAGTAATGTGTTTTCAGCTGGGCATTTCATATCTCGTTTCGAGTGTAACTCACAAAACTCACGTTTCTCCACGTGTAGATTGGACCCATATCTTTGCAGATGTGCTTGGTAACAGCAGCATTAATCTCTGTCCATCTGTGGGAGCTAGGAGCTACATGGTGTGCGTCGAGTAAAAACCTGATGCAGCGTGTGGAGTTTATTATGATAGCTTACGCTAACACAACACTGCTTTTGCAGCTTTTGCTCGTTGAATGTCTCTATATTTTTTGTCGTGGTTTTTGCACAGGTGATTGGGACCGGGAGCCGGTGAACTTTACAAACAACTTGTGTCTGGTCCACGTCGGTCTTTTTATATTTAAACCACATCCATGAGACAGAAGTTGTCCCTTTTTTAGGTACAAGCTCCTCGGTTTGGGTTAGCTGGTCATCTTGTTGACCCTGGTCTAAAATGCGTCCTCTGTCGTCTTCCTCAACATTTGTTTATGTTTTGCAGCATTTATGGGAATGCCATACAGTGCATTTTGACATAAATTGCAGCCATAAAACTCCTAACCATGGCCTAAATGATAGAGCTTTATATTTGACGATACACATTTTCATCCAGACTAAATATTTCATCAAACCACACAGCTCTACCTCTTAGCTATTTCAGATTAGTAGGACCTCCATAGTAGGGCTGGGTGGTAAACTGAAAATTACAGAATACTGAATGTCATATCTCTACCAACGTCATTTTGCCCATAATGGTATGTTCGGTATTTTTAAAAATGAAAAGATGTAAGTAGGTTGCTTTAGTTCATGCCCCTTTAAGAAGCTATGACAGTGGACGAGTTGAATCTGCGTCACAGCTAGTCATGTGAAGTCACGTGACTCCACCCCAAGCATAACAAGAAGATTCAAATATGCAAGCAGTGTCTTCAAGGAGAAGCTTGTTCCTAGAAAAATGTTTCATCAATCATTTGGCAACATGATGGTTTCAGCAAGGAGGATGTGATGAAAACAAAAGACAAAAGTCAGAAAGACTAGCAACAAATCAAGGTAACACATCTTCCACCTGCAATACAAATACACTATTTTTTTATGCGTGTGTACGGATATTTATCATCCATTTATCGCAATTAAGGTCAACTCCTCGAGGTCAACTGATATTGATTTGAGGCCATATCGCCCAGCCCTATTCCGTAAACCAAGCAGTATTTTTGAATATTCAGTAAATCAAAATAGATACAAAGATGAATAACAAAAAAAATCTAATTTTTAAACCAAAAGTCTCCAGTCTTCCTTAAAGCAGATATGTGGAGGATATCAGCAAGAGAGCAGTTTTTGAATCCAACGTACCACGGCCCCTCCCTAAACATCCATTCTCCCAACCTCCTGCTTTCTATAGCCCCACCTCTACACACGCGGTCGCGCGCTCATACACCGTGTGTCACTCAGCCTCTCAGTCGGGCCTAAACTGCGTTGTGGCTCTGAGCTCCAGCTCAAACTACGATTACATTGCAGGGTTCAATCATTCACAGCTCGCAAATCATGTTCTCACACTGTACGAGGGTCTGAGCCCTGTCTGTCACTGTGCTTATGAAACGTTGCTGTGCTGCTGCACTGAAGTTGCAGAACCCTGAAATGAGGAACTGCATTCAGTCCAAAATGGAATTCTTCACCAAAATTAACATGTATCCTTGGCAAGCCTTGCCATTCTGTGAGGATAAATGTTTAAAAATAATAATAAAGCCCTCGGTAGCTGGAGAATGGATTACTTTTTAGTAGAAATTAGCTCTGACTTCTCCATGAGCTGACAAGACTGTAAACAGGAAGACACTGAGCGTCCTGGGAGCCCACAGCCCCCATTTCTACAGGTTTGCGCGAAGCGCATTCACGTTGACTGACAGCTGACAATGTGGAGACTTGAATTTTATTGGCAGAAAGAATTCAAAGGGGTCTATAGGAGGAAGGAGGGTCTTCAGAAGATTAACAAATGTTGTGGAACTCTACCCATAGATCATAGTTTATAACTGAACTATCATTTGAAACATTTATAAAACTTTGATACATAAAAATGCTCCACATAGCTGCTTTAATATTAAAGCCAAGTCTAAGTTGAACAGAATAAAATAATGCACAGTCTCAGGAATGTCACGTAATGTTTGCAAGGAAAATCAAAATTGAGATTATACATTATCACATGAGCTTTAATTGATTTCCTGTTCTCAATTATCTCAGGCCCTGCAGGCTCATGATGACGACTAAATGATCTTTAAATTGTCTTCAGTGGAGAAAGGTAAATTCATTATTCTGAAAAGATCCTTGTAGTCCTTTAACACATAGTTTGAGTTGAAGTAAGTTTTCATAACAATGTCTCCAAAATATTCTCTTCTGCCAGAAATGTATCATCCGCAGTGCTCAGCAAAATTATTCACAAGAAAAGACAGTTTGCCATCACCATAAGCGAGAAGATGTCCAGATGAATTTCTAGTAAAAATCCTGGTGAGCCTCTAAGACAGTTTTTGTTCATGTGACTATTCCAAATCAAATATTTTGTAACAAACAGACTTCTTGTTCTCCATGTTTTGTTTTTTTTTAAACTCATTTACCTAATGGTTTTCCCACCAAATCTTATTCTGCAAATTCAGTGAAATAAAACAACGGCCCTGCAACTCCAGACCAAATATTTCCTCCCTGATGAAAAGTTGCTTTTATCAAGTCATCTTCAAACTCCCCATGTCCACAGCCTGGTTCCATACCTACTGTTTTACAGAGATGTCAGCAGTCCCCCGAGCGGTCATTTACTCCTGGGTGTCTGCACTCCTCCTCCTTCCAGGAAGACAGAGGACTCAGAGTCATTAGAAGATAAAGAGCTTACCTTTTCCAGAGTGACAGGAAAACCTCTGAGGGTACAAACACATCCCTCACTGTTCGTGTCCAAAATATTGAAACCTGAACAGGTGACATGGTGGGGAAATAAAGGCAGTCTGTTGTACCGTTTATCTGCAGAGGTCAGTGCTTTAACTGGCTGACAGTAGGACACAGTTTTCTTTAGAATGAACTTCAAACTATGTGCATATGTTGGAGGGATAAACTGTGCAGGAATCCATAGAATACAGTCTGTAAATGTTCTCAATGAGCCGCATTTGTTGGAGAAACACAATTCTGAGAAAACATAATCTCAGTTGGAAACACACTGATTTGTGATGTTTGACAATTTTGTGACACTTGCAGGGTCACAAGAGACATAATTGCAGACAAACTGTGACAGTTATACAAAGGCCTGAATTCACCAACACACTGAGCTTATTTTGAAGGGCCAATATAGAATTTAGCATGATAAGCATCAATAGAACCCAAAGTTTTAGATCCTCCTGCTCATCCTCCTCCTCCTCCAAGGAGAGAAAAAACAAATAATCTAATACAAACATAACAGCACAAATATATTGAGAAACCAATAAAATGCATACAATTAAAAATAGTACATATGTAATACAAAATAACCATTACTCTCACATTCTAACAATAATAAAGTATGTTTTTGAAATAAAATACCATGTCACCTACTGTTTATGTTCTACATACAACTGATTTTTATCTATAGCCCGGTGGTTGGGGACCCCTGATATATAAGATCAAATATGGTAATGTAAACTTTACAGGTCTGATTTACTGTTTGATTAAATAACCACAGGAATATAATTCATCCAGTGTTCAGACATAAACCCACAGGACCCAAACGGGTCATCTGACTAGAACACATTTTAATAATGTGGATGATGAGTTTGCTCTGTTGGTCAGCGACTGATGCTGAATTAATGGTATAACATTTCTGCAAAATATTAAAGCGAATGAATGCCAGCAGCTACATATGACTTTGATACTCAATATTCTCCTCAAAATGTGAAACAGTAATTCTACCCAAGTCAATTTAAGACGCTCAGACTATCAGCGGAGGACTTGATGTCTTAATTTCTTCATTGAATTAGTGCCAACACTCCCCCTGAGCTACGCTGACAGCAGGAACTCATCCCTTCACTGAGAGTAAAGATGTACACTCTGTAACCATTCATAATTAATTCTAGCTGCTGAACATGCTGTACCTAAAGCAGACTTCATTTGCTTCTAATTTACTGTTTGTTTATTCCGTCTGGAACTTAAAACCAGTGAAAAGCAAAAGCAAAACTACTGAGGATGTGTTGGACAAAAGTTACTATGAACTCACAGGTCAATAAAATATGCCAAAGAAAAGTGTTTAAGCTTTCAACAAACTAGAACATTAGTTTTAAACTACTGGTGATTCTCTACAAAACTCTGTGCTGAAAAGAAAATAGAATTTTCACCAGATGTTTTTATTGCCTCACTGGCTTCCAGTTTGTTTTAAAATTGATTTAAATTTTCATTTCTTTTTGTTTTTAAAGCTCCTAATGACCTGGTACCACACAGACTTGTTGAACTTTAATTCTCCAGCCAGAATGCTCAGGTCAGCTGCTGCTGGACCAGGCTGATGACCACAGGTGACCAAGTCTTAGGGGCAGCTGCCCCCCAGCTCTGGAAGAGGAGAGCATAGGTCATATTAGATCTGATAAGACCCTGGACATTTGAAGGTCTCTTTTAAAAAACGACTTTTACTCCTTGGCTTTAAATCTGGGATTTACCATGTTTTGTTTCGTCTGTTGACGGTATAATTTTCTTACAGTCTTGACGAGAACCAACATTCTTTTTGCAATTGTGAGATGGGCCTTTGTGCTATTTTTGATCAGAAGAAGTTTTAGCCATTTTTGTCCTGTTTCTTTCTTATTGCTGAATCATGACCTCTGACCCTAACTTTAACCAAGTGAGGTCCTCAGTGTTTTAGAAGATGTTCTGGGCTCTTTTGTTCTAGGATTTCTTTAGAACAGGATAAAGGTTCTCATGTTGTCAGACAGGTTCTATTGAAGTGATTTCTTAATTCTACAGGTCTGGCAGGGATCAGATCTGGGTCTGGATGGTGGGATTGACCTCAGCTTTATAAATAATTTGGTTCATCAAAATTAGTTCATGATTGAACAAAGAGAGCAATTACTTTTCCACATTGGACTAGGTTGGTATGAAAGGCTTTTAAAAGCAGCATTTTGTGTTTACTATTCTGTCTGATATTGACATTTGTTTCCTGATCTGAAACATTCAATTGTGACAAACATACAAAATCAGAAACACTTTTTCACACCACTGTATTTATATTAACTATTTATCACAGCTTTTTAAAAATGTCATTTTTTACTGTATTTTTCAAAATCAATATAGAAATCTACAAATAAATCCAGAATGAACACACAAATAGCTCATTTCCATTGCAGGGTCCGGTGCAGATCGGGGCAGATCCTCATAGTCTGGTACAAGTCTGAAATTTCAGGAGAGCTTTTCCATCGGCAGTCGGACCCTCACTTGGCAGGCGGGGTTAAATGTAAATGCGTGTTGTAACGCCATGCCAGCGCTATGGAGCTTTAAATTTCTTCAGCTTGACCCGATACGGTTCCCCCCGCCGTTCGAATCCTTTGGCTGCCATCCGCCGTCAAACTTCTTCATAAACTCTCATATTTTACCGATCCATCTAGCTCATCCTGAGCGCAGCTGATCGCCGAATGTTTGGAGCTCTGAAACTGACCAAACCTTGCTGCTACTTGCTGGCATTTGATCACATCCAACTAACAACTAATTAAATAACTTACTATAGTAATAAAGTACGGTAATATAACGGCACTCAGGGTTTGTTTCGCAGTGATGTTTTTCTGTCCCACAATCAAGGGACTGTTTTAATGCCACAGCTCCATCCTAACGTACTGGTCCATTCTCTTATCGACCGACAACAGAAGTGGGACATTCATGGACCATGAATGGCGCAGTCCGGATCGGTTATATGGACCGGTTTTACAATGGAAACAGACAAAATAGTGACCCAACCCGTACCGGACCCTGCAGTGGAAACAAGGCTAAAGATAATTGCCCACACACCCATAAATCACCTGAACTTTATTGGTCTTTTAGCCCAAAATCTAATAGATCCTTGTGTCAGAAAGTGAAACAAACCTGGAAGTTGTTAAAATATTTGGCCACATGAACTTTTACAAAGTATCTAACTCATGGGCTTTTTAGTATACGTGCAGCCCAGTGGACCAGGTGATGTGCGGACGGACCTGAGTCCTGGGTAAGGAAGCGTGTCTGGATTGACCACCAAGCCAAGCCGCTTACGTCAATGGCACCCGCTCTGGGTCTGAACCGCGCTGGACTGGCCATCGGACATTTTCTCAGTGATGGTAACTTTAGGCCGGTCTGAACTGGGACCAGCATTACAGGACCGGTCGCTTTAATCTGCACTTCCTGTTTCGGCGCACATTCAACCCCTCCCATGTCCTGTCCTGGTCCCCACCAATGCCAACGGCAAATCCACGCCATTGATCTAACTCCTTACAAGTTTAGCTGCACCTGTACCACTGCCATAAAAACTGGTTCTATTTGAACAACAAATGCTTTTCTTGTATTGTCTATTTTATTAAAAAGCATTGCTTGCATTCATTTTTAATGTGAGTAAATATATTTTATTTAAAACAAATAAAATTAGCTGATTCAACATCTGATATGAAATAGAGTTTGAACATGTTTTTGTTTTCATTTCATATAATTTACAATTACTCATAGTCAGAAATATGAAACATGTTTTAAAACCACATTTCTGATGATCTCTATTAGCGAGTGTACCAGGAAACTTGATTCTATACAACCTATAATGTGGCCTAATCTGCTGTATGTAAGCACTGATTTACCCAGGCTGAAGCAGACGACATAATTATAATTATCACAGCATGTGGTTCCTGACTGTTGGGGCCAATTTATGTTTTCCAGCTGCACATTCACAATGAACAATCAGGGATTTGTGCCAAATGACACATTTCACTTTGTTACCCTAGAAAACAATAAGTGGATGGTGGAGATATGTGGAGGCCATGGACTCATCTTATCTTTTGAACTACTAATTCAAGCTAATTACTCAATAACTTCCTCACTTTTTTGGCGAAGGAATGCAGGAATTAATGTTGCACAAATTTCAAAAAGATTCAATTCAGCCCCTTTTTTTCCCTACAGCTGAAGAATCGCTGACTCTGGTAGTGCACATGTTGATTGGCTCTTATTCAAACTTTAATTGACCCCAGTCTGTGACCAGTGAGATGCAGCTCCTCCAGTAGCTCTTTGGCACCAGTGGCCTGTCGATAACACGCTCAATAAAATCACAATGAGAGGCTGATTATAGCCGAGGACCAGATGGACCGTGAGCAGAAAGACAAGCGTGGGATGGGAGACGTTACTGGTGACCCCTCACAGATGTGCTGTGATTCTGTCACACATGAGAAAATGGGGACTCGTTCTTAGATAGAAATGGAGGAACATTGAAGAATTGCACAGTTGGCATGTTCCCTTGAGATCTGAGCCAAAAGTCAATTAACACAGTAAAATATTTTTCCATTTGCACACCAGCAGCTATCAGGTTTGTAGATAAAAGACATCATAACAAACACGTAAATCATGGACCTTTTTGACTGTTACAACCTGACCAAAGCCTCTTTGAGTTCATTTTATTGAAATGCAGTCAGATATTAGCACCTTTAAAAATAAACGACAGCTCCTGCAAGATCCAAACTATTGACCTGAATTTGAGAAAAAGATAAATGTGTCACAAGCTGTTAAAAAATGATCACTGGACTTCTTTAAATAGCAGAGGAATTATGAATGAGCTGACACTGTTAAAATCCTGCAGGGAGCTCCAACATAAATGAAGATCTCAATCTTTTTTTTTTATTGCAGCCACAACCATGAAACTGATATTTTAGAAAGATGAAGCAACCTAGTAAATATTCATTTAAGGAAAGTTTTTTTTTTCACTTTTAAAAGAGGATGTGAGGGGGGAGCAGTAAGTATTTGTTTTAAATGCTTCTCTACTGTAGATTAAGGCCCCTTCATGCAGGAACAATTCATTGTGAAAAACGTCCGTGTTGCAGATCAGCAAATCAGGCAAAGGTAACCTGAGTAAATACACAGTGCAGTTTTGAAAATATGATTTCATTTATTAAGGGAACAAACTATCCAAACCAACCTGGCCCTGTGTGTAAAAGTCATTCACTTTGCAAGCTAATAACCGGTTGTGACACTCTTGGCAGCAACAACTGAATGAAGCATTTGTGATAACTGTTAATGAGTCTCTCACATTGCTGTGGAGGAATTTTGTCCCACTCTTCTTTCCAGACTTGATTTAATTAGGTCACATTGGAGGGTTTTCCAGCATGAACGGCCTCTTAAAGGTCAAAGGTGAAAAGCAGAATTCATGGTTTCATCAATTACTGTAGTAATAGTGGTTCAGGTCCTAAAGTAGCCCCAGACCATCACACTACCACTGATGTTTCCTGAAATAGTTAGTTTAACTCCAGATGGAAAAAGGACACACACCTTCCAGAAAAGTATCACTTTTGTCTCATCAGTTTATAGAATCATTTCCAAAAAGTCTTGGGAATCATCAAGATGTACTTTGATAAAGCTGAGATGGACCTTTGTTAGGTTTTAGTTTTGGAACTCTCCCACCCATTCCCCCCAAATCATGACCTCTGACCCTACCTTTAACCAGGTGAGGCCTGCTATGTGTTCGATGTTCTGGGTTCCTTTGTTCTAAAAATGTCTTTAGAATGTGGTAAGGTTTAGCTTACCTAATGTTGTCAGAGAGGTTCTATTCAAGTCATTTCTGCAGTAATCAGACCTGGGTGTAGCTAATGGAACTGAACTCAGCTTTCTAAATAATGAGTTTAACCACAGTTAAAGCGGCACTCTGGAGCATTTTTCTCTGTATCAAAGTTTTCTAAATGTTTTAAATGATATTTCAGGTCTAAACTATGATCTATGGGTTGAGTTCCACAACATCTGTCATTCTGATGAAGACCCTCCTTCCTCCTAGAGACCCCTTTCCATTATTTCTTGCCGCCGACATTTTTCAGCCAATGAAATTCAAATGTCTGCATTCTCTCAACATGCACGCGCATCGACCAAACCTGTACCAGTAGGGGGCGCTGTCGTACAGGACGCTCCGTGTGTTTCTCTGCCGTCTCAGCCGTTCACTGAGGACTCACGGCTCATTTCTACTAAAAACCTACCCATTCTCCAGCTAAAGATGGATTTATTTTTATTTTTAAACCTTTCACCTCACAGAATGGCAAGGCTTGACAGGATTATGCGTTTATTTTGGTCAGAAAGTTCATCCAGGGCCGAGTCAAGTTCAGCTTCAGAGTCCAGCAGCAGCTCTCTGCTAACAGAGCTAATATCAGAAGCAGCAGGGACAGAGAGGGCTCTTCAGACCCTCGTAGTATTGTTGGAATAAGATTGTGAACTGTGAGTGATTAAACCCTACACATTGAGCTGTACAGTTCATGTCCGAAGTATATGCGCCGCGCGCACGCGCGACCGGACGCGCGTGTCGAGATGTTTTGAGGAGGAGCCTTTGGACGCTAGATTCAAAAACTGCTTACTTGCTGAAATCCTCCGAAGTGCTGCTTTAATTCATCATTTAACAAAAAAAATAAATTACTTTCCCTCAAAGGGCCAGATTAGTTGGCAACCGGATCGGCTGGTTCGATCCCAGCTCCGGCTGGGTCACACACATTTCCTGTCGGTGATTCAGTGTGTGATTGTGTGTATGAAAGTGAATGAAACATGTTTGCTGAACTGAAACATCCCCATTTTGCATTATTATATGTGGTTTCATGTGACAATTTGACAATGTTTTTGTGAGAGGCAGTGATGGATTATCATTGGGTGGATGCTGGTTTCAGGATATCCATAAATTGGTGCTTGGTTATTGAAAACTTGCTGCAGGATTCTTGACTCATCTCAATCAAATGGCAACGTCATCCCAACATGGTGTGATCTATTAGCAAGAAGCTGCATCCTGATGCAGCCTGAAAAAGACGTGCTGCTGACGTATATACTGGGTTAGATTGTCGTTGTGTCCTTGAGCAAGACACTTCACCCAACTTGCCTGTGTGAAAGTGAGTGTGACTGTGTGTGAATGTTGGTGGTGGTCAGAAGGGCCGATGGCGCAGAATGGCAGCCTCGCCTCTGTCAGTCTGCCCCAGGGCAGCTGTGGCTACAGACGTCTGTCGTAGTTTACCACCACCGGTGAGAATGACTGTGTGATTGAATAATGCAACTCTGTAAGGCGTCTTTGAGTGACCTAGAAAAGCGCTATATAAAATTGATGCATTGTTATTATTATTATAGATCATCTGAAGATCTGAAGGAGGTTTTCCATGTTTGTCACCACCCAGATATGTTCTAAGAGGTTGTGTAGGCAGATCATTGGGAGGAGGTCTAAGTTACTGTCATCCACACAACCCTTTTTTTCCCTAAAAGAAGTAAAAGAAAAATGATTCTTTAAATAACAAAATGTTGAGTTATCAATAAATGTATTCAGTTAGTTTATCAGCTGCTGTTATCTCACTGTATTTTTGTTTGCGGAGGGGAAACTTGAGTTTCCTGACTTTAATGGAGCACATCAAACCAGCCTCGTCCTGCCTTTCAGTCCTTGGATTTCATACAAGGACAGAGGAGGTCTGCTGGGACCTCAGCTGTCACTTTAGAGGAGGAACTACTGAGAAAATGGTGACTTCTCATCTCCAAAGATGATTTGTCTGGTAATGGGTTTGTTGGGACCTGATAGTGGCAGTAGTGGAAGGTCACTTCTGATGTGAGGCAGATTCGGTCCAGTTTGTTCAGGGCTCCTCTGATAAGGGGAAAAAACCCCAGGAAGACTGAATGTTGTAAATCTTGCGTGTGTCCTCCAGGCTGACGGTCAGTGATCTATGAGAGCAGGAAAAACAGCATCAATCGTGTCGCACAACCCTGTGGTCAGGCTGTGCTGCACACCGGCGTGGAGCAGGGAATCCTCCTCTTTCTCTCCTTGCTTTGTTTCCCACAGATTTATACTCACTAATCAAAACAAATCAGGATGGCATCCTTCATGCTGACAGCACATAGCACTCCGGAGAGTTGAGTCATTTGATCTGGATGGCTGGCTCTCCCTTTGCTTTGGCTTGTTGCTTGTAGCGAGGGGCTCACAAATCTCGCTGTATTAACACGGGTCTGGTGGTGGAGAGATGGGATTTTGGCCTCGGAGCTGAAACCACTACTCACTCTGTGGAAGGGGATCGTACACAGCTTATAGAAGCTGACAAATGACAGACTGTGAGGCATAAATCAGACACTCCATCCAACAAACTGTATATTAAAAAAGCACTGCTGATTTGTGCTTTTTAAAATACATGGCCTGTTTATTTATGTTTAAGGGAAGATTGTTTTAAATGCAAACAAGTTCATCTTAAAAATGCATAGAAACCATGTGCATTATCATTGATGTACACATTGAGAATAGTTTTATTCTAACAAGTGATTGGTTGTCCTTTGCCCTTTTTCAGAAACAAATTATTTGGAAGATCCGTCAGAACCAGGGAGGAGCTACAGGTTCCTAAAGCTCAAAAACACAAGAGTTGACAAAGCAGCAAAATAAACTAAAAGCATCCTAAAACACTGCAAAAAAAAAAAAAAAAAAAAAAAACCTCTACAGGAAGCCAGAAATGAACAGGATGGAGCCGGTACATAGAGCAGGAGGACAGGTGATGAGTGGGAGTAAAAACCCAGACTCAGTATACTGGGGGAGGCTGATTACTGAATATAAACAGGCGAGTTAATACAGATGAGGAACAAACAGGTGTGAGGAGGCAAAGGGGGAAACATACAGGATAAGGACCAACATTTAACAAAAGAGCAGACTGACACATGATGCTTTATAAGTGGATTTTGACATGCTCAGGTCATATGAGGCGTATTACATAAACATATGTGTTAATTTACCCCAAGTTTGTTTTAAATTTGGTCTTTAATCCCTCCCAAACTTGTCTCATATTTCTAGCATTTTCTCACTCGAATGAACACATTTGAAATGCCAAGGATGACAACAATATTTTTTCTCACAATTCTTTGGACATCTTTCAAATTACAGTGACACAACAGCAAGGCTCTGTGACTTGCAGGGAATTAGAGAATTCTCAAAAATGTTTGAGACATTTTGGAAACTCCCTCATAAACACAGTGCAAAAACAGTCTCAGCCTATAGATCTGCTTTACTTTTAGTACACCTACAATTATAGTGATTTTGAGACAATAACAAAATCATTTTGATTTTGAAAGTAAGCCCTTAGCATAGCATAATAACTGATTGGATGCTTTAAAGTTCGTTCTTCTTTTCAAAGCAAACTAATATTTTTCAAAGCTTTTGCTTCATCCAAATTTACTTTCTGCATATTTTCTTTTAAATGAATTGCTTCATTACTCACATTAAATCAGATCACTCAGGTAACATTTAATTTTTATTTGAAACTCTAATTTGACAATTTTCTGTCATTAAATGACGCAGAAAGACTTATTGGATTTTATGGTATTTCTTTTGCATAATTATTAATTTGTCTGTTGTTTTAATATGCAAAATAAGATTTACAGATGTTACCTCGCCTCGCCTCGCCTTCTTCCGCTTATCCGGGTCCGGGTCGCGGGGGCAGCATTCCAAGTCGGGCAGCCCAGGCCAACTTCTCCCCGGCCAAGTCCACCAGCTCCTCAGCTGGGACGCCCAGGCGTTCCCAGGCCAAACTGAAGATGTATTTCCTCCAGCCTGTCCTGGGTCGACCTGGGGGCCTCCTGCCGGCAGGACATGCCCAGAACACCTCCCGAGGGAGGCGTCCAGGAGGCATCCTTACCAGATGCCCGAACCACCTCAACTGGCTCCTTTCGATATGGAGGAGCAGCGACTCTACTCCGAGTCTCTCCCGGATGCCCGAGCTATTTACCCTATCCCTAAGGCTGAGCCCGGCCACCCTGCGGAGGAAACTCATTTCAGCCGCTTGTATCCGCGATCTCGTTCTTTCGGTCATTACCCAAAGCTCATGACCATAGGTGAGGATTGGGACGTAGACCGACCGGTAAATCGAGAGCCTTGCTTTCCGGCTCAGCTCCCTCTTTACCACAACAGACCGGTTCAGCGTCCGCATCACTGCAGACGCTGCCCCAATCCGCCTGTCGATCTCCCGCTCCCTCCTTCCCTCACTCGTGAACAAGACCCCGAGATACTTGAACTCCTCCACTTGAGGCAGGACTTCTCTCCCGACCCGGAGTTGGCAATCCACCTTTTTCCGGTCAAGAACCATGGCCTCAGATTTGGAGGTGCTGATCCTCATCCCAACCGCTTCACACTCGGCTGCGAACCTCCCCAGCAAGAGCTGCAGGTCAGAGCTCGATGAAGCTAGGAGGACCACATCATCCGCAAAAAGCAGAGACGCGATTCTCCTGTCACCAAACTCCACCCCCTCCACACCACGGCTGCGCCTAGAAATCCTGTCCATAAAGGTTATGAACAGGACCGGTGACAAAGGGCAGCCCTGGCGGAGTCCAACCCTCACTGGGAACAGGTCCGACTTACTGCCGGCTATGCGGACCAGACTCACACTCCTCTGGTACAGGGACTGAATGGCCCTTAACAAAAGACCATCAACCCCATACTCCTGGAGCGCCCCCCACAGGGTGCCCCTGGGGACACGGTCATAAGCCTTCTCCAAATCCACAAAACACATGTGGATTGGTTGGGCAAACTCCCATGACCCCTCCATCACCCTAGCGAGGGTAAAGAGCTGGTCCACAGTTCCACGACCAGGACCAAAACCACATTGCTCCTCTTCAATCCGAGATTCAACCATCGACCGGAACCTCTTCTCCAGTACCCTGGAGTAGACCTTCCCAGGGAGGCTGAGGAGTGTGATCCCCCTATAGTTGGAACACACCCTCTGGTCCCCCTTCTTAAAAATGGGAACCACCACCCCGGTTTGCCACTCCACAGGAACTGCCCCCGATGACCACGCAATGTTGCAGAGACGTGTCAGCCACGACAGACCTACAACATCCATCGCCTTGAGATACCCAGGTCGGATCTCATCCACCCCCGGGGCTCCGCCGCTGCGTAGTTTTTTGACTACCTCAGCGACTTCTGCCCCAGAGATTGGACAGTCCGTCCCCAGGTCTCCCAGCTCTGGTTCCTCATAGGAATGCGCGTCGGTGGGATTGAGGAGCTCCTCAAAGTATTCCTTCCACCGTCCGACTATAGCCCCAGTTGACGTCAGCAGCTCCCCGTCCCCACTGTAAACAGTGTGAGCGAGTTGCTGCCTTCCTCCCCTGAGGCGCCGGATGGTTTGCCAGAACCTCTTTGGAGCCGACCGATAGTCTTTTTCCATGGCCTCACCAAACTCCTCCCACGCCCGAGATTTTGCCTCGGCAACTGCCACTGCTGCACTTCGCTTGGCCCGCCGGTACCTGTCTGCTGCCTCTGGAGACCCACAGACCAGCCACGCCCTGTAGGCCTCCTTCTTCAGCCTGACGGCTCCCCTAACCTCTGGTGTCCACCAGCGGGTACGGGGGTTACCGCCACGACTGGCACCGGCTACCTTGCGACCACAGCTAGCAACAGCCGCCTCAACAATCGCAGAGCGGAACAAGGCCCATTCGGACTCAATGTCCCCCACTGCTCTCGGGACGCGGTCGAAGCTCTGCCGGAGGTGGGAGTTGAAGACCATCTTGACAGGCTCTTCTGCCAGGCGTTCCCAGCAGACCCTCACTATACGTTTGGGTCTACCAGGTCTGCGCGGCATCTTCCCCTGCCATCTGATCCAGCTCACCACCAGGTGGTGATCAGTTGACAGCTCCGCTCCTCTCTTCACCCGAGTGTCCAAAACATACGGTCTCAGGTCAGATGATACAACTATAAAGTCAATCATCGACCTGTAACCTAGGCTGCCCTGGTACCAGGTGTACCGATGGGCATCCTTATGTTCGAACATGGTGTTCGTTATGGCCAAACTGCGACTTGCACAGAAGTCCAATAACAGAACACCACTCGGATTCAGATTGGGCGGGCCGTTCCTCCCAATCATGCCCCTCCAGGTCACGCTGTCATTGCCCACGTGAGCGTTGAAGTCCCCCAGCAGGAGTATGGAGTCCCCAGTAGGAGCGCTATCCAGCACTCGTCCCAGAGACTCCAAAAAGGGTGGGTACTCTGAGCTGCTATTTGGTGGATAAGCACAAACAACAGTCAGGACCCGTTCCCCAACCCGAAGGCGCAGGGAAGCTGCCCTTTCGTCCCCCGGGGTAAACCCCAACATACAGGCAGAGAGTCTTGGGGCTAACAGAAAGCCCACCCCAGCCCTCCGCCTCTCACCTGGATCAACTCCAGCAAAGAAAAGTGTCCAACCCCTCTCAAGGACTCGGGTTCCAGAGCCAACGCTATGTGTCGAGGTGAGCCCGACTATATCTAGCCGGTATCGCTCAGCCTCTTCCACAAGCTCCAGCTCCTTCCCCGCCAGAGAGGTGACGTTCCATGTCCCGATAGCCAGTTTTCCCGTCCGGGGATCGGATCGCCAAAGCCCCCGCCTCGGTCTGCCACCCGATCCACAATGCACCGGACCCTTCACTCTCCTCCTGCAGGTGGTGGGCCCACAGTTGGATGAGCCCATGTCTCCGGTTCGGGCTGGGCCCAGCCGGGCCCCATGGGCTAAAGCCCGGCCACCAGGCGCTCGTCCACGGGCCCCAACCCCAGGCCTGGCTCCAGGGTGAGACCCCGGTAACCCTCCGGGCCGGGTACTCAGACTCTTTGATTGTGTCTCCATGAAGGGTCTTCTGAACCGTTCTTTGTCTCACCCCTCCCCTAGGACCAATTTGCCATGGGTGACCCTACCAGGGGCACAAGTGCCCCAGACAACATAGCTCCTAGGATCGTTAGGGCACTCAAACTCCTCCACCACGATAAGGTGACGGTTCAAGGAGGAGGATTTACAGATGTTACATCATTTACATTTTACCACAACCCTCATTAAAAAAGTGAAGTGTAAAAAACCCAAACATGTTTTAAAATGGATCTAAATACCACCCAAAACTTGCTGAATTTAAACACAATGTCAGAGATTTGTGTGGCAGAAACTTGCCTTGTCAGGAGGGTTTGCGAGTTTTTCTTGTTTGGGGTATTTCCTGTCTAGTGACTCAGTTACTGCAGCACAAGTCACCATGGCAACACTGAAAATGAAGGAGGAACTTTTAGCAATAAAATGAAGTATGTGATGACCTAACCATTATGTTTTTACAACCTTTTCCCAGTAGTTCTAAGCATAACCAAATATTTGAAGTGCCTAATAAAAAGGGAAATTAAAAGTTGGAAGAGTAAAACATTCAGTAACAGAAGGTAAGATTAGTATTAGAAGAGTTTTCTGTGCAATAAAAATGATGCAAAAATGGCATCTTACTCCAAAAGAAAGAAAAATGGCTCTAAAGTGACAAATAAGTGCATGTGCTAAACATTGTCTCTTGTTTATAACTCAGGTCAGTTTTTAATGTGGTGGATTGAGTTCTAAACAAAGTCCTGTTCTAAGCCCAATCCTTTGTAGTTTTTGCTCCAAACAAGCGAAGTAGAAAATGAAATAAGTGAAAACACAATTTATTTATTTAAATTTCTGAAACATCATTGTCTCTTTACCCTTTCATTAAAGATTTTCTCTTTTGATTAAAAACGGCACCAAATAAAGCAGCAAACTGTCATGTTCGGAGAGAAAAAAAAACACACCTTTTTTTCCACATCACTGGCCTCCATCTTGGCCTCGTGTCCAGTCTTGAGGCAGGTCACAACCTCAGGATTTTCTTTATCAAAGCAGCCTCAGACCTGGTCCTGTTGTGGATGCAGTGAAAGTACAGTTTGTCCAAACACACAGCAAAAACACCACCTCAGTCCTCATTAGCAGGCTGTTCACTTCCCTTAGCTGCTTCTTAACTTTTGATAGTAAAACCAAAGTTTGAGTGCAGTAGTTCCTCAGATATCTCCTCCTCTAGCTCCTCTTCCATTAGGACTTTATGTGGTTTAATGAGTTAATTATGTGAGACATGTCTTCTACCCCTCATACAGCTTGAGTGTATATTTTTGTTCCTCACAAGTAAAGATCTCCATGATGCCCCTTTCCAGGTGGAAATATTAAAAGTAATGAGAAACCAGCAGTGTTTGACAGTGCTGGGTAAAAGTGTGGGGTGATGCATCAAGCACAGATCTCCACCATGAGCACTCTCACAGACCAATGAGCACTCCAGGACATTTAGTATCTTGCCCAAGGACACTTTAACATATGGACCAGAGAGCTCCATATGTTTGTGCTGGTATAGTAATGTGCTCATAGGAAAAAGTAAAGTCCCAGAAGCACATTTCAGAAGGGGAAACAAGGACAAACGCATGCAGAGGGCTGAGGGTATTTCACTGGGATTAAACATCTTGTCACTTAGAGAAACAAAGTTAAGAGATTTGTGGGAGCAACAGAAGGGTTTCTGTAAGGAAAATTAATAGAATACTGATAGTATGGAAGCTCAGATCTGAAACGCAGGAACACAGTAGCTAATCTAGTTTATCAGTGTTCATGAATATTGAAGAGGTAGAGAAAACATAGTGCTTAAAAATACAGTATTTAATTACTGTTTAGTATCAAGTGTCACTGAATTTTTGATTGTCATTAAATATTTGGTTAACTCTAAAATCAAACCGTACATCTCCCATTGTTCAGATCATTGTTCTGAAAGTGTAGCGGTGAGAAATGATGATGCACATTCTTATTCCTGATTTGATGAAGGGATTTTGGATATTAGGAAGTTAAACAGCTCATGGGGGATAAAGATGGCTCTCTCACACAGAAGACTTTGTTTTTGTTGGATTTCCTTTGAAAATGGTCTTTATAGAGGGAGTGAGACCTCTATGACCCTCACAGTCTTCCTGTCAGTTAAACAGCATGTGATGCTGGTAGGGTGCTCCTAACGGTGCCTTGTAAAAGGTCCCTGTGCTTTTATTACATATTGTTGAACATGTGTTTGTTTCCTTTACTTCATGGTTTCATTTCTTTAAGTTATATAAGTTACAGTTAGTTTTCAGGTTTCATTTGATTATTGTTTAGATATTTTTGTTGATGTATTTTATTGATTTGAATGTTTTACATTATCATCAAACCATCTTTTGGCCTTAAAGCAACCAAATGAAGTATTAGGATTAGCACATTAATCTAAACCTGCCATATCCAGTCCTATTTGTCTGGTGGAGGATCTACATGTGGAAAAAGCACATTTTATTTATTTTTTAATGTTATATTTAGGGGTGCACATAAGTGAAGTATTCAAGTGAGTACCAGGTGTTGATGCCTGGTACTTGCGCCATTCATGAAAGTTTGTTGACAGGGGAGGAGCTAAGCTCCCACTGCCATATGAGCAAGCTTTTGGACCCCATCGTAATGAAAAGTGAAAGTGAACTTTAACATGAGCTGCTCATCTCAGTCTGCAGCTCATCCGTGTTTAATGATGGGCTGGCGATTGATACCACTACAGGCAGTAGAGCGCAGCAGAGCGTAGTGGAACTCATACGCATACATTATTTTTGGTGTTCATGCAGACATGTGTCTCTCTTATGTGCACTCCTGGTTATATTGTTATATAATCACACAATACGAAAAACTGATGATTATAGAATTGTTTTATTGATAACATTGTATCTAGATAATAAATAGTACAGTTTTAAACACTATATTTAAATTGTGATTATTTCATAATTCCGGCTTTAAAGAGTTAAATAGAGCTAAAATACATTCCTCTTTTCTGAAACCTTCCCATTTGTATCTGTAATGAATGATGATAACTATCTCAGACTTCTGCAGCCTTGATCCTATTGAGCATTTTAAGAGAAACTATTTTGTGGTATCAAGAATTCTCAGGTACTGCATGAACAAATTGTTGGAGGTCATGCTATTCAGAATTGCTTTGTGTTGGGGTTTAACAGTTTTGCACCCTCTCAGTATAAGTACTTGAATATGTAGCAGCTTGAATTGTATGGTGAAACTTTTCGAGCTGGTTATTACTGTTCTTATGTTGTTTATATAAAGTTTGTGGCATATTTGAATAAGATAGACTGCTCGTTGCTGCTTCTTTATTTAAAAAAAACTGTACTCATTTGTGGTAGTTGAAGTAAAAAAATATGCTGAAATAGACATGTTTTAATGAAGTCATTCTGTGAATAGGTAATTAAAATGAAGGACTGCAATTTAAATGTAAAGGTTAGCACAATGCATAAATTAAAAAATCTTCACTGCACAGGAGCCAGCTAGAGCATAATTTATTTTATTTCACCATATTTCTGCACAACTCACTCAATATTATATTAATGACAATATTATTATTAAATATATATATTCTTAGACTTCACTCTTCCATCTCTCTATGTTTATTATTCATTCTTAGTATTTTCTGGTTTGTTTTTCAATTAACAGGCAGTGTTCCACACAGATAACTTCTCAGCATCGTTTCTGTAAATTAGTGATGACTGGATGCCAGAAATGCCAACTGGACCACATCAAAAGCAGGCACAACTCAAACTACTGTCGAGAGCTAAAAATGGCTGCACAAGTTGATGACATTCAGACGCCGCACATCTGTTTTCTTCATCAGCACCAAAGGTGAGGGATACCAGAAATAAATAAATAAATAAATAAATAAATAAAGTGGAGCACATCAAAGTGCAGGGACCTTTAAAGCTAATTAATTTGTCCTTTCTGAGAGGATTATTACTTAGGTGGTTTCCTGCTCGGATTATTTCTATAAAAAACCCTCACGTCTGTGTTCAGCTTAAACCCCACTGAGCCTCAGACAATGTAATTAACTGCCAAAAGTATAGAAATAAGTAGATAATTAGTGACCTCAAATAACCCTGGATTTAAAAATTAATCCGTTGTGTTTTGCAGCAGCAACCAAAACTTATAGAACATGTGTAACTTAAACAGTGTTGAGCAGAATAGAACATATAGATACCAGAAATGTTGTCTTCATGTGTTGTCCATGGCTGACATGCTTGTTGTTTTATACTAAATTATATCATTTGAAAGTTCCTGATGCGTATGCCTTGTCAGTGCCCTTTTCTCTGTATCCATCTCCCATTTCTAAATTAGTAGTTTGTTCCTAAATGTGTTTGATATCCTCTGTTTTCATCCACTTGGGTTTTTGATTGCTTTCTGATTGATTTTCCTTATAATCACTGTCATAAATAGCAGAAACTGGCAGGTGGTCACTGATACTGTTGATGAACATTTCACTTGTAGTGCTGTTTTCCAGACCATTAGTGTACATATTGTTAATTAAGGTGGCACAACGGGAGGTAAATCTGCCTGGTCTGGTGATTTGGGGATGTAAATATAGACATGTCTATTAGGATTGAGCAGATCAAAAATATAATCACCACAAATATAAATAACTTTCTGATTGGTTCTTCCTATTATCCTGTCATTGAATACCTCAATAGAGCCGGTTTACTGTTTATATAACTGATGAAAATATGTTTACTTTTACATATTTCTATTGTCAAGCAAGTTGTCAATTACAGTTATACTTTCTTGTAATTTAAAGATTTGCGCACGTTTATAGCTTCTCCCCCTCCAGTCTTATTTCTTCTGTTAACAAAGTTAACTTCATACCACTCCAGGTCAAAGTTCATTCTCTTCTGTGATCCATTTTTCAGATGGCAATAATTTTGAAAATCGATTTTGAAAATCTGTCATGCTCTGAAGGTTTAAGGTTCTATTATTAGAACGACTTATTGATAATTTTCTGTCCGTTTTGATGCGATTAAACTCTTTATCATTGTAGTAGCAGCAGCAGTTGTTGTTGGTGGAGAAGGAGGTATTGTCTGTGTCTACATCACGCTCCAGGTTCAATACATTATGGGCTGAATAATGAAGTGTTCTCAGTTCCAGAGAGCAGCTGAGTCATGTTGCCAGACTGATCCATGTGGAGTGTTGTGTATCATGAGTCTAGACCTCCAACCTCAGTACCTTCTGATGAGCAACACTTTGGCCTGTTTAATGGATATTGTGCAGGTTGTGGTCCATGTGATTTGAATGTTTTCTCAAAGCTTTCCTGACAATGTCAGCATTTTGTTAGATAGTTGATCCTTTCAGCATCTTTCCTTGTTTAATCAGCTGTTTTTTGTGTTCCCTGTAAACAAATCTCATTATGACAGCTGATTTATTTTGGGTGGGGGGTGGGGGTGGCAATCCTCAATATTATTACAATCCACCTCTTTCTCTTTGGATTGGAGAAAGGAGACAATCTGTTGATCCATGGTGATCGTCTGAGCGTATGGCCAGGGTTTGATACAAAGCCCGGTGATGACCACATTATCATGGTGTTCTGCTCCAGCTCTGCAACTCTGCTCTCAACGCCAGACCCCGATCTTTTTCCACATTCAGGATGCAGAGAGTTTTATCCTCCTCCACCAGGTCCAGAATGACTTTCTGTTGGAGAGCTTTCATCTCCAACAGCGACTTATTGATATCGTTGCCTTCCTCGGTTGTCAGGGCTCACTTAGGTTCCATGATATGAACTCATTAACTTATTTTTTTGTATATCAGTTTTATTGTAAATAATAATGTTCAAATTCCAGGTGATGAATCAGTTTTTCTATCATTTCTTTAATGGTTGGTGCAGTCATAAAAAATATAAGCTAATTTTTCACTGCATGTGGATTCTGTCACTCCAATAAAGAAGAATACGTTGATGTTGTTTAGTGTAAAATTGTTTTTATAATAAGTACTAAATAATAAATTACGAATGACAACTTGATTCTGCTGAGATGCTCCTTCATTCTGAGGCATATGGATGCAGCCTTTGCTTGATAAACCTTCAACGGTGCATCGCATTTCTATTCTGAGCTCTTGAAAGCTTTTTAATTAAAAAAGTTTGTCTTTATTATCAGTTGCTGTGACTCATGCTGAAGAACAACAGTTACTTGTGACACAAAATATGTTTTAAACTTTGTTTCAATGTCACCAATTACTAAGACTGAGGTCTGGGGCAGAAATACAATCAGAAATGATTGTATTGTGGTGATTGGAAGTAAACACATTAATAAAAGGCAGATAAAAGAGCATAGAAGCTCGCTTTAAGGCTTCAGATTCTATTGTGAACACAATTTGTAAGAATAAATGAATAAAACACAAACACAAACCCAAACAAACATCATTAATAAGCTGCAGTTTCATATACTGAAATTTTCCAGCAAAAAAAAAACCCAACTAACTCACAGCAACATTTTTGCAATATATCAATCTTTTTAAAACTATCTGCTTCACTTCAACAGACTAATGTAAAAGATTCTGTGTTTCTGTCATTAATGGGGATATTCTGATCTAAACCGTTCATCCTTTGTTCACACCAACTGCATTAAGAAAAATCAATAAACTAAATAGATTCTCTTGACTTTGGTACAGACCTTTATTCAGAGTCAGATTTTCTTTTTGCCATATCATGTTTGCTTGTGTATGACTCAATATAAAATTAAGTTTTGAAATCCCAGCTGATCAATGCACAAAAAGATAAAACAGACAGGGTCTTGGTAAAGAGGGAGCTCTTGATTTACTGATTGGTCTTTATTCCAATCTTCACCTATAGTCATGAGCTTTTTGTAATGATCAAAAGAACATGATTGTGAAAACATGTAGCCAAAATGATGGTCCTCCACAGGGTGGTCGGGCTCAACCTTAGAGGTGGAGCGAGGAGTTCAGATATTCAGGAGGAACTCCAGGTAGAAACGTTGCTCCTCCACATGAAGAGGAGCCAGCTGAGGTGGTTCAGGCATCTAGTCATGATGCTTCCTGGATACCTGCCTGGAAGGCCCCCTGGTTGACCTGGAACACGCTGAAGGAATTATATCTAGAACACTTTGGGGTCCCATCCGAGGAGCTAGAGGAGGTGGGTGGGTGGGGAAAGGACGGTCTGGGCTTCTCTACTCAGGATGCTGTCTCCACGATCTGGATCTGTAGGAGTGGAAGAAAGCCAGGTGAGGTAATTGGTGTCTGCTGAATGAATAAACATAAACATTAAACTAAGAACAATAGAAGGCAGTATAGTGTTAATAGAAAAATGTATGTAATGCTATGAAGTAATAAAAGCTTAGTGTAGAAACCTTTTCATTCATATTTTTTCCATACTGTATGTTTGATTGAAGTGAAATAAAGAGATTTCTCTTGCATACGGTATATTTTTTTTCAATTTTGGCACAAAAGCTGTTAGTAGTGTTGAGAGGGTAAGATGTCACTTCAAAGGGTCCAAAAGGTGACATAAACCTGTTTTCTCCATCACAGCAGAGCAGTAATCTCAGTCACTGTCCTGTGGAATCGTCTCTCTACTTTTAGAGTTTCCTCTGAAATGTGTTGCATAGACAGAGGGAACTTGATTCACTGAGTGTTATAAATCTCTAACTGTATTTGTGGTTAGCTCTATCACCACCGCCATGAGAAATGCCTGAATGATGTAGGTTGTGACTGAACTGCTGTCATTTTCAGTTGGGAAGTCTTTCCATACAGCAGACATGTTGGATTGCAGCAGCTATAGGCAGGAGGTCAACACCAAAGATCACAAACTGTATGGTCAGATACCAATCAAGAAGAGGCGCCTAAACTGGGACCTCTATCTGAAATTTAAGATTAGATCAGGTCATCCTGGAAAAGTAAATACTCAGATTATAAACTACCAGTAGTCCATTTCCTATGAAAGTTTTAGAAAACTGGTTTACAGTGAACATAATTCACAACTTATCTCCAGAAGACTGGATGTGTTCAACGCAATGTTTCATCAAATTAATCACATGAGGGAAACATATAGAGTAAAGAAAAATTAAGAATCTCCTCCATTTCCTCAGAGGTTATAAGTTCTAAAAGTTCAAGACAGAAGATTCTCAATGTTTAGATGTTTATGTGATATATTTATGGAGAAGGATTTTCAGTCTGTACAGGAGCTTTTTCTTTTAACATTTTGACAAAGCAAGTCTTGTTAACAGACTTTGGTGTAGTTTGTCTGCTTGTTTTTCTCCCCATTTCAAAAAGACACTTAATTTTTTTCTCTTTCCTTCTGTGTATTACTCAGAGGATCAGTATACAGTAGTATAGTCCACAGTAAAAGTTCTAAGGCTTTCTCCCACAGGAACCACTGGTCCTCACCTGATTATCTCCCCACCTCATTTGGAGTCTACACGTTTCCTCCTTTACTTATCTACACAATGCCTGTGAGAGGATGAGTCCTCTCTAAAGACAAACTTAATAACTGGAAAGTCCGAAATGAAAAATTTGTTGAACTTATGATAGCAGAAAGCCGAGTCTTGATCAAACAAGACTAATCCTTAGAGAAGCTCCACTCGGCATGTAGCCTATAGAGTGTTCCTAAAGCAAAGAGGAAATAAATTACTTAATCAGTTAAAAGCTTTATCTAATACCCAATAGACTCATTTTATAAGTTAATAGTGGGGAAACACATTTTAAAGAACTAATGTACTTATTATTCCACGGTGAACCATCAGGGTCCTTTAGGCCTACATAGAGGGCCTCAAATATATATTTGAAACATTCTTCTACACTGCAAATAGCCCTAATTATATGTTTATAAAGAAATAAACCAGTCAAAAACAGCCCGTGTTTCAGTTCAGAGTTGTCATTTAAAGCAGCCTTGTTCTTAAAACCAGAATTTTCTATTCCTGTTGCTGGGAAGAAGAAAAAGAATATCTCTGATTGGTTGGCCCTGTCAGGGGGTGCTGGTGGAGGATCCAAATGCAAATGTGACAACGAATAGGAGACAGCATTTAAAACTCAAAGAAATTTATTATAATACAAAGTCCAAAGTTCCAAAAATACAACACTAGAGTGAAGGTAGGAGCACAGGAGAAAACACTCAACCAGGGGAACTACAGCAGACCAACCAACAAGGAGTGAGGCTGAACATGGACTTAAATACACAGACAAGGTGATTAGCAACACAAGGGGCAGGTGGAGCAATCAAGAACATAAGCAACACCTATGGAGACTAACGAGGAGACCAAGAAACAAGCACACACAGACATGACCTAGAGAGTACAGAGGACAAATCTAAAATACAGAACAAGATGCAATATGACAACTACAAGACAAGGATCATGAACTAGAAACTAAAACCTAAACAGCCATACACAGGGCAAAACACGACAGGAGGAAACAGGAGGCAAACCTAACACACAGGGCTGAAACATGAACAAAGGAGCCTCAAACCAAGGCAAAATCCAAAACACTGGGAGGCTGGAGTCGTGACAGGCTCTCTGTAAAATTTACAACAGACCGCTCAATAGTAAACTAACAGAAACTCCATGACAGCAGAATCAACCAATAATGTCTTGAGTTTTCAACATTCATGACAAGCTGGCCAACCTTTATTCCTATGATTGTAAACTTTATCAGAAGTTCTCCTATAAGAACTGAGTCTCTTTAGCGTCCAAAAGCCTCCTGCTGGCAATAGGAAAGGGGAAGATGTTGCTAAAATGTTAGCCCTCTCAAAGTTATCTTGTGTACTTCGTGTACAAAATAATAATTGATAATTGGTCCTGTATTTGGAATATATGTTTCAGCATTAGACCCATCCCTGAGGAGCAGTGGGCGTCCATTTGTTCAGCGCCTGGGAGAAAAATCAGTTGGATAAAAGACAAAGAATTCTGGACCAACATTAGCCTGTTGATGACTATTTCAGATTTCTCTGATCAGAACCAAGCACACACCAGAGTGTGGTGATGTGAACATTGATCAGAAGAATTTACAATTTCTCTAAAGCATGAGCTAACACTCAATCTGTTCTCCTTTTTTGAAATTCTACTGTCAGACTGCAAATTAATTTTACACTTTAACTATTAGTCTACATATGTGTGAGAACAGTTCTTGCTGCTATTGTGTCATTTAATAGTGTCAGCTTAGAAAATGCTAAAATGTCAACATCATTGGTAGCATATACTTCAACCCTCTCTAACTTTGTCATAGAACAGTTTTCTTTTCTTCTCCCCACTAGTGACCAGCAGTTGTCTTCTAAAGGTTAAACCAAACCTGATTAACGCCACGGCGTACAGAACTTCCAAACATTCCTGTCACATAAACGTCTGATTTCCCTCCAGCAGAGAAACATCAGATGATCCATTTGGCTGAGCCACAATCATGAAGGTTATGTAGAAGCCAAAATAACAGCAGAGGACGACCGATACAGCAGATTTTCAGTGTACAAAACTCCAGGGAGAGATGACTTTCCATTGTGCTTCAAACACACTGCCAAGCCTGCCAACAGACAATGTGCTGCAGAGATGTGATATGTTTAATAATGGAGGCAAATCAAACCAAGACTATTTTTATTCTCTCAGCTGTGAAAACACTACAGAGGAGCCGTTAAGAGAAATCCCTCCATATAAGAGTGTTAACTGTTTCATTACAGTGAGACAACAGTAGACGGGGGATGTGCACTAAAATAACCTGCCTGTTGTGACATTATATGGAACAAAATTTAAGAAAAAGTGTCTGGCTTTCGTAGACCTTTACAAATGATGCCATTGATCTTATACAACTCTGCTCCTCTTCTAAGAACAAAGCTTCTTTTGTGGTGTCCTGAAATGAAGATGCATCAACCATTCATTCCCTTTTGCTGCTTCACTTCACTTAATAGAATTATCTCTCTGAGTTTTCCCCTCCATCCTTGAATGCTTCCTACATTCAAGTCAGTTCACAGATCTATTTGTGCATGTAATGAAATCAAGTTATTACTGCTATAAGATAGGTTCTGTGATGTAATGAAAGCATAAATGATTTCCATTTACAATGTGATTCTCCAAATTAAAATAATCATTATAAAAAAGCGTGAAAGTAGCATTGCACTTGCTTCCACATGAGTAGCATTGTGGCGTCATCCATGTGTTTCGTGGGTGAAACGGGCTCCAAATAAGTGTCTGCAGTGAGATCTAGCAGTGATGTCCTTGAGGTTGCACACATATAATATTTATTATTTTGACATGAATGAACTGCAGAAAAAGTAATTTTGAGCATATGAAGAAGCTGTGGTGGTGAAGAAAGGGTAATCTGCCACCTGGAAACTAAAACATTTGCTAATTTTATTTGTGCAAAGAATTAGAGACAAGGGTCAGATCATTCACTGAGATCTATCTGAATTTATTTGATGTAGTCACAAATACATGACTGCAAAAACTGTTTATCTGGCATTAGCAATGATTTGAAGCTAGAAGCAATAGAAATGGATGGATAAATTAGTTTATTGTTTTAAAGATATTTTGCAGTGTGTAGAGTTGTGGTTGGAAGCGGTTGTTTCTTTGGATAAAATTTATTGTCTCTTCTCATCATTTTCAGCTTACCTGGGCCCAGGTCATGGGGTCAGCATCACTTGCAAGGAATTCCAGACTCTCCTTCCCAATCACTTCTTCCCAGCGCCTTCAGTGGAAACCCAAATTGTTTCCATGTCAACAAAGAGATGTAGATCCGGTGTCCCGAAGGGTTTCCTCCTGGAAGGACACACCTGAAACATTTCCCCCAAAAGACATCGTCCTGACCACATGCTCAAACCACCTCACCTGGCTTGTCTCGATGTAGAGAAGTAGCAGCTCTACTCGGAGTCTCTCACTTCGAAGGCTGAGCTTGCTTATGTTTGTTATCTTCTTTCAGACTTAACCCAAACTCATGCCCATCGGTGAGTATTGGAAGATAGATTGATCGGTAAATCAATGTCACACTTCACCAAAACAGACTGGTTTGGTGTCCACTATCACAGCAGGTGCTGCCCTGATCTGCTACTTGATCTCCTGCTCCACCCCTCCCTCACTCATGAGAAAGACCCCAAGAAAAATAAGCTTCTCCAGCTCCAGGGCCTCTCCCCCAACCTCAAGTCAAGTCAATCAACCCTGCAGTGTGGGCAGCCGTGTTTGGTATTCACATAATATTAAAAAAAATACATTCTGCTCAAAATATTTTTTGGAAAAAGTAACATAACACAGCAGTACAGCAAATAAAAGCTGACCGACACCCTATTGTACTGCATGGGCCACCGTACTTGACAAAAACAACCTTGTTTCTATGATTACCCGTCGGATTTTAAGGTGGTCTCTGTACCGCTCCCCGCAGCATGGCTAATAAACCACCAGTTATTTTCGGCTAAGCTGGAGTTCTGGTGAACTTATTCTGACATGCTTCATTAAGCAGCATCAACAGCGATCTGCCCGCTGTGAGCCCCGTAGCGTCATTTCAATATGGAGGTCTCCGCGACTCGGTTTATGTGCTGGCAGTGGCGCTCGCTGCATTGTCCCTCAACCCAAAGTCCTCACATCATGTATTTCAGCTAAAACGCTAAACGTTACCTTAATACGTTCTCTTGCAGTGACTGTAGAGTTGATGGTCACACAGATGAGTCGCGTGTCGCTTCCTTTCGCACTTTTTCCCGGCACGTTCTGCAAACAACTGTCCCTCTGCATTCTTCAAATATCCAAAATATGCCCATACTTCTGACTTTGTCTTCTTTGAGGGCTGATAGATGCCCTCAGCGCTGTTTTCTCCTCTTTTCGCCGTCATTTTAGCTTTAGCTTAAGAAAGTTGTGGATGTAAACACTACAATGTGCGCATGCGCAGAAGCTTCACCAGTGGATACAGTAGCCGGGAAGCTAACCGTGCCAAAACTGCGAACGCGGTTAACCCACCGAGAGAATATAGTTTTTTAGAAACATGACGGTAATAATTATAGTCAACATTTTTACCGGGGTTTACAGCAAAACCGGTAACCGTGACAACCCTAATGTGGACATGTTTTAGCCATTACCGGTTAGGGTTAGTAATGATCAGTTCTCATTTTGATTATTAGGAAACCCATGGAGGAGCGATCCTATTTCTCAATTTTTAGCATCACTCCATTGGTATTGGTAAGATCCAGAGCTGACTTTAAATTTTTACTTCTAAAGCTCAACAGTTTCCATCCATGAGACAGACACCCTGTCCATCTTCAGGACTCAGCTTGACTTTGCTTTTTGATAAACCCTAGTTAGAGTTATCTTGGGTTATCCTGGCTCATCCCTTTAGCTATGCTACTATAGACTCAGACTGCTGAAGGACAACCTGACTACATCTCTCTGCTGGCTTTACTCTCTCTATATTCTACATGTTTATTTTACTGTTATTGCTGCCACAAACCTTGTTCTGTATCTTTGAAATGATTTTGATCATTTGCTTTATTTAGCTCTTTGAGATGAGTTGTGTTGTGAACTCTAGCTTTACAATTAAATTGAATATGTTCGATGCAGCTTATGTTTTGTGTGTTTAATTATAAAACTTTATGCAAGGTTTTTCATTAAGAGTTCACACAAGGTTCAACACAGTTACAGAGCGAACGATTGTGGGGTTATAACAAGGTCACAGTCCTTTCTGTTGAGTCTGTGTGAACATGGTGTGAAGATTTCACTGGCAAAGATTCAAATTACTCATAAATTAATCTGAATATCAGATGTACTTTATTTAAATGTTAACCATTTTATACCAGCTTTATGTATAAAACACTTCAAACCCACAAGACCAACATTCTGTACTAAGTAGAAAATAATCACATGATACAGGAATAAAACAACTTATAAAAGTGACTCACCTGGACCCTATAAGGCAGTGGTCGGCTGCAGTGGCGGCTGGTGAAAATTTTTTTGGGTGGGGCGCATTTTTGCTAGTCAGTTTTCAGATGCGCAAAAAAAAAAAATCACATATCACCACTAGGGCAGGGAATGATAATATTTTCATCTGACTGAATATTTTGCTGGTAAAAATCCCTAGTACCACCAGTTCTCTAGAAATGTGGTAATGTTAGGTCTAATTCTACACATCAAACAGTAAAGAAATCATAAAGTCTTCATGAGGAGACCTTAGAATAATATCAATATAATCAGATGCAAATAAAAATAAAAAAACAACCAAAATGTGGTCACAACAGAAGTTGTAAGAGTTTCAAGGAAAAAACAACCTGGCAAAGTCAAAAACATTACTTAATATTCACAATTATCTTTCTTCTGACACCACAAACAAATAAATCCATCTCTAACTAATACAGTCAGATAATTAATGTTACAATTCAGCCAACAACCACTAACCAAGCAAGTCATGACAATCAGCTCAACTAATGAAGTGAATTAACAACAAAATAAAGTCAAATCCACTGATAAGTCCCATCAAACCCAGTCAGACCAAACTTCCTTAAAACACCATAATAATTTAATTAAAAGTAGAGAAAACGCATGAAAACCAGGCTAAACTACATAAACCAACGTATTCAATCAGCAGTATCTGTATTTCTCTAACATTCGGCATACACCTCAACAAACACATATCGCTATTTAAGGTATAAATTCACTCATCAGGACTTAGCACTGCTAGCCGCGGCTAGCTCCGCCTATGGGGTTTTTGAATGGGAATATCCGTGACAGACACATAGTTATTAAGAAAAAGAAACAAACAAACGAAGTCACTCACCATTGAGTTGATGAAATCAGGACAAATGGAATCATTCGGCTTGTTTTCACAAGCAGGAAAGAAGGATTCTTTGAATAAATATCCATTTTCTACCCTCCATTAAAAAGAGAGCAAGAACTTCCGGTTTCGGTCTGAGCAACACTCCAGACTCCTGCTGTTGTGCGCATGTCACACAGGGACGCTGAAGACCTGCGTCCCGAGCGATCTCCTATTTTTTGCACTCAGTGCGCATGCGTCAGGGGCAAAAAACAATGCGCTATGTTGGGATGGCATCCCGTCCAGACATGCGCAGTAGAACCCAAAGAAACACGACCTATTGGTCCGGTACAAAGTAGTAAGAAAACCTTTCTAAACTACACCTAAATGCAGATTATACACAGCACTTATTGTATATATAATGGATGGCTCATTTAGTTTTATTTTTATGTTAGTTTTCTATATTTTGTGATCCCTATTTCTCTTCTTCTTCCTCTTGGGACTAGTGGGGCGGCGCCCGAGCGCCCCCTATGGACGGGCCGCCACTGGTCGGCTGGCCCGCGACCCACGTGTTTCCAGCCCCACAGCCTTATATGGACTTTCTGTTTCTTTCTTACACGTGAGTGTTTGTGCACGCCAGCCTGCCCAGTCTCTATACAGGAGCATTTAACCACATAATGAAAGTTGGTTTGGCCGGGTATTGAACCCACCCTCTCCCAGATGCAAGTCTATGTCACTATCCACTAGGATATGGTGTCCGAAATTACAGAAGTTATAATGGTTAAAACTTTTTTCAGCTTTTCATAGTTGGCACATTAAATATATAACGAATGTTGGTTTGTGCCAGGTATTGAACCCACACTCTCCAAGATAGGATGCTATGTCACTAACCACTAGACCACAGTGTCTATTAGGAAAGCACTGGAGTTATAATGGTTCTAACTTTTTTTTTTCCAGCCTTTCAACGTTGACACCTTGAGAGTAAGATTGAGTTACATTCATATTTCAAATATGACAAACTGCTGCTTTCACAGTAGCATGATGATTGTATCTGTACAGTTTAAACATCATCAGCTCTCTGCCTTTCTCAATTGCATACACACATTTTCTGGTACTTGAGACACAATTACCACAACATGTAACTCATTCCCCAACTCCCTGAACCAAATCTGCCAAACTACAAGCTAAATTCCTGCTTTACACTCAAATTTCAGTTCTAAAACACACTTTTTTCAAAACACAACACACAATTCTCATGCTTTTGGCACAATTTTCATGCAGAAAATATCTTGTTTTCACAAGGAACACACTGCCATTCAAATATGCACACTGACTCATCACAAGGGCATAACACCCGTCACACAGTTTTACACTCAGCAAATCAGAGCTTTAGCATAAAAGGTCAACAGGTGAGTTCTTCTGATTTGGAGCAATGGATGAAAACATTGGATATAGAGGCAGAGCCAGAGGAGTGAGAGTAAGAGGAGTACGAGGACGAGGAAGGCCAAGGACCATAATCTCTGATGAGATCTGAGAGACTTTACTGTAGTTGACAGTGAGGTCAACCATGGTCTAACAATAAGGGAGTCTGGGTAAATCTGAGCAGGAACACTGTAGCATCCATCATCAGAACTTTCTGAAATGAGGATAGCTAAGAAATCTTCTCTCACTAGAAACGTGCAGTACTGCATATCAATACACACTGCAATGAGTACAGTAGTAGTACAGTAGTACTGTATTGCCTGTGGACTGTTTTGTAGGACAGTAAAAATACTGTAAAGTATGTTTCAAGTATTTAGAAAATGTATACCTACTTTGTATTCACAGTATTTTACTATTTGTTTGTCAGAACTGACAGATGACTACAGTAACACGAGGTGGTGGGAACGTGTTCTGTCTCCTGAACATGACATCATCAACATGCTATAAAACAATGCCACAGAAAACCACAACAGAAGAGAGGAGGCAGCATAGTTTTTTTTTTTACTGTAACTGTATACAGTCATTCCTTCTGTTGTTTTGTATGTAGTGAATGTGTAACTTTTGAGTGTATAAGGCTATTTTGTAATATATTTTGTATTCAGTTGAAGGGGGTCGGTCATATAAGATTTTTCTTCTTCCTCCACCTTTTTCACTCAAATGATTTGTATTTTGATTTGACATTTGTATATTGAATTTTGTTGAGTGAAATAAACTTATTGAATTGTGTTGGTTGGGAATGGGATATACATTGTGTTCAATGTTTTTGCAGGAAAAATAAAATTACTGTAAATGTTATCATGTATTTGTGTGTTTTGAGTGTAAAAACATTATTCTCAAATATTTTACACAATCACATTCTATGTACATACTGACTGTAGGAGGTGTAACACTGAACCAAACAAGGCTGAAGTCATTCTGATGAATGGTGAAGAAGTGTTTTGTTTTCTATTCATCACACTATGATGATCACAGTGTTTTACATTGAGACCATCAGTGTTCAGCTGGTTCTTATAAATATCTATTTATTTGACTGTTTGTGTGTGACTTTTGACAACAAAATCACATTTTGAGGAGAAATCACACTGTTTTGAATGTGAAGTTTAGTTTTGCAGGACCATTGAGGGATTTTGCAAATTGTATGTGTTATTTTGGATGTGTGTGAAGAGTTCTGAGAACATGAGGCATGATTTCAGAAAATGTGTGTAAGCAATTGAGAAAAACTATAAAATCATGTTCTATGTGCCTTTTTACTTTGAGCACCGACAGCTCTGCACTTCCTACCAGGATGCACCCACACCTGCTAAATGTATGTGGCCCTTACAGGTTTTTAGTTGATAACCCCTTGCTATAAGGCATATTGTGATGGGGGAAACCCATGGATGCATGGGGAGAACATGCAACTCTATGCAGAAAAGCTACAGGCCAAGATTCAAACCTGCGACCTTTTTGCTGCGAGGCAACAGTGCTAACCACTGCCCCACCATGGAGCCGTCTATGTTAGAGTTGCACTGGGTGAGAGGTGGAAGGCTGGGGTGGGCTTTATGTTAGCCCCAAGACTCTTTGCCTGTATGTGGGGTTTACGCCAGAGGACGAAAGGGTAGCTTCCCTTCCTCTTTGAATCGGGGAACAAGTCTTGACTGAGGCAAAGACCAAAAATGGTGGTTATTAGATTGGATGTTAATTATTTTGTTGCACAATACCTGGTATTTAAATTTTAAAAATAAGATTTAAATCCTTAGTATTTAATGTAATTTGAATCTATACAGATCATTATTCTGTTTGTTTTGTGGCATTTAGATGTGCTTTGGCATTAGTGGGAGGGAATATATAACCTCATCATAATTTTCAAAACACCTCTCCTTGATCTTGTTTGAAAATGTTTACAATATATATGACATAGAAAAGTTTACCGGAGCTATCTTTAGGTGTCATTACTGTATATATCTCTCCAAACCAACTGACAGATGAGACTGGGCTAACTTTAGACTTTAGGGTGGAATCATTACTATCTAAACACATTTTAAAAAATATTTAATTCTCGGACGCTTCAAACATTTCCCCACATCAGTGATCTAACATGATTTCTAAGCACAGGACTGAACACATTTATATCCTTTAAAAATTCTGACATCTACCGTGATGCAGAAATTATGGATCACAGTCATGAAACATCTTTTAAAAAACATGTCAGGTCTCTTGACGCTGTTTGAACTCTGATCAGAGAAGGCGACAGTGTGAGTAAGTCAGAGTGAGGGCTTGTGTTTGTGCATTTGTGATGTGAACATCGTCTGTGCACATATATATATATATATTTATATATATATATATATAGCATGGAAATCAGTATGGGCCCGAGTGTGCTTATCGCGTCTTCACACTGACTCAACTGATGCAACGTCTGCGAAACTTTTCTCCAGACTTCTTCCAATCAGTCAGTGTGGGTTTAATTCACCATTTAACATCAACGCAACCCTCCACACACATACACACACTCTTCAATCCATGACTTCTAACGACATTACATAGACTCACATTAATTACCTTATTGTGTAACCCCCAAATCTGACCCTGAAACAAGTTCACATTCTAAATATTTTTATGCAGCAAAATTATAAACCCAAGTCTCAGAAAACAAACCCAGGCATTTTAGATTCTCACATCATGAGTCATATTTTAACCACCACCTGCCACGAATGACTGGAGCTCTGATGACACTCAATGAAACGTCTGCTGCATCACTGTGTTTGCACTTCTTGGCAAACTAAACCGAGTCGGGACTTTTTTTAAAATGTCAGTTCTAATATTTTATCAAACTTCAGCCTTTTTGATTAGTATTTCAGAAAGTCTTTAACCTTGCCATGTTTGGATTTTTTAAAATTTAATGACTATTATTTTTATGAGATAAAAAAAGATTGTGCACATAAAAAAGATATGCAAACCTTCCTGTAATGAGGATTATATTGTGGACTGGTCTTTTAATTCGCTTGACCAAAAGAACTTTTAGAATCCATAGGATGTCATTTTTAAACTCAGATCTTCTCCTACGACTGCATGGTGATGCAGTTGTTAGCATTGTTGCCTCGCAGCAAGGAGGTCATGGGTTCACCTCCCCGGCTCGGCGGTCTCTCTGCGTGGAGTTTACATGTTCTCCTCATGCATGCATGGGTTCCCTCCAGGTACTCCAGCATTCTCCCACAGACAAAAACATGATTGTTAGGCTAATTGGTCTGGTACATTGTCCCTAGGTGTGAGTGGATGTGTGACTGGCTGTTTGTCTCTGTATGGCCCTGCGATGGACTGGCGACCTGTCCAGGGTGTCCCCCACCTCTCGCCCTTTGACCGCCCCCTCTGTGGAGGAAGGAGCGGTTATAGCTAATGGATGGATCTCGTCCTCCTTGAACCGTGGTGGATAGGTTTGTTTGAGTACGCTAGTGATGCTGGGAGTTATGCTGTCCTTGATAGGGGTTGAACTCTCTTTTGATAGAGTTGCTCCAGATGAGAGGCGGAGGGCTGGGGTGGACTTTATGTTAACCCCAAGACTCTCTGCCTGTATGTGGGGTTTAACTCCGGGGAGGAAAGGGTAACTTCCCTACAGCTTCAAGTCGGGGAAAAGGTCCTGGCTGAGGCCCAGACCAAAAATTATATTTATTAGATTAAAAGTTACTTATTTGTTGCACAATACCTGGTCTATAAATTTTTTAAATAAGATTTTAAAAATACCTTTCTAAATATATATTTTTTGCAAATATTGATCTAATAACTGTTCAAAAACATTTGAATATTACCGGTAATTATTTAAACTTTTTATAAATATTTATGCTCAAAGCAATTTAATTAAATATGAAATGTAATCCTTGTTAAATAAAAGTAATCTTAAATAATGTATTTATAAAAAATAAATACTTCCAGCCTTTAATGGTTTACTCGCTTTAATTTAGACATTTTCTTTTGTTTACTAAATTATTGAGAATTGATGCAACTGATGATAAATTATACATTAGAGACTTTTATCTTTAATACTCTATTAAACCAGTTTATATTCTGTGGATGGAAAATTCTGTGGGTAGTGTTTAATGAAGTCTGAGTTAGAGTGCAAACCTGCATCACCCTTTCTACTAACGGGATTCATTTTGCATTTAGTGTTTGGAAAAGGTTAATAAAGTTTTAATACCAGGAATGGACTTTATTTTCCCTTTACATCTTAATTTACATACAGTAAAAGCATTTTAATACATCTTTATAATTGATCTGCATTGCACATAAATCTGTATGAAATGATCTATAATAACAAACAGAATTTAAAATGAAATTTCTTCCCTTTTAAGGTGAAATTTGTCACATATATTTCACTTAAAAGACATTTACAGATTATTTTGTCTCATTGGACATTCGTTTGAATTATTTTGTATTTAGATAGATCATTTTTCAGTATTAGATTTAAATGCTTAAAATAAATAAATATAAACATGGACATAAACAACTGAATCAACATTAAAAATATTATGAGGTTTAATTATTGACCTTAAATAAGTTTAAATATTGATTCCTGACAATGAAATCAAAGTGAAAATTCATATTGTAAATCAAGATTAAAGGTCCCATATTCTACACTTTCTATTCACTCTGAATCATTTCTTTTACATCTCAATAACAACTTAAAGCTATGCATTGGTGAAATTGACCCTTACTTTAAGTGCTGCTGTTCTTTCACCCTTCATTCAACTTCCTAAAGCAAAACCTTCCTTTCAAATGAGCGGGGCAGTTGGAGAGCTGAGCAGCTCTAAGCCCCGCCCATCTCTCTTCTCTGTTTGCATAAGAAAGGCGTCAGGGGGTCTCAGATGAAGGGAATAAAAAATGACTTTTGTGATTGTTGATGTATCCATTTACAAAGCAACTGCTTTGCTCGTAGCTTCACCATGACTGTTTGCTAATGTTTGCGAGGATGCTTGCTCCTGTGGTTTTTAAAGGGTGGGGTGGGCTCAGGTAGTCAAAGGTGGTCATGATTGGCTCTGTCCTCTAGAGAGGAGTGGTCTTTTTCCTTCTTGACATCAGCAGGGGAAAGATTTAGAAACCACCTGTTTTAGCGTTAGCTCAAAACACATTTCTCAAAAATGAGAATAAGGAAGTGAAAATTGTGAAAACATTTTAAAGTGCCTATGACATCAGTTTCCATGTTTTCTGACTTATCTATCATGTTGCAACGTTGAGTTCTCACCTTAAACCTGCCAGAAAGAGCAAAAAACGGCGTCCATCTGTCTCCTAGTACAGCCAGTGAGAAGCTCTTCCAGATTTCAGACCCAGGTTTCAAACAGTTTTTTTCACTCCAGCCCGCTATGAGGTCATAGTGATCCGGACTTGCTTATATGGTCAATTCTCCTCCCACATGCACGTTCACGACACGTGGAGCGAGGCAGTGCCGCTGCCATTGCCCATAGACCGTGTAGTGTTTAGTTTCAGTTTCGTTTCTCTTTCACGTGACAACACTGCCCCCTACTGCAGCAGAAGTGTCAGGCTGCCAAATAAGGAGAAACCCAGCAGAACCGGAAGGCGGTGCTTTCTTCTGATCTCTGAGTTGCTCGTTAGGAAATAATTACAGCGTATTTTGAGTTATAATGGTGCAACGCTAATCTAGAGGCATCAATGATTACACCTGTTTAATATAAAGTGATTTAAATATGGAGCCACAGGCACTTTAACACTTTTGAGTCTCAGACAAAGTCTTTGGGACTGATATGACTATTAAAAGACCTTTAGAAAGTGAATGTTGCATAATATGGGAACTTCAAAAAGAAAATGTAAAATCCAATGTTTTCTCAGCGTCAATCACAAATCAAGCTCTATAGACACAAACTCAAATGTATACTGTTATCTGACTTCCAGGAATCAAACACAATGTGAATAAGTTACTTTCTCATATCCAGACAAACCCAGAAGTTTCTTTTCCCCTCACTCTTTCCATGTGATTAGTCCCCTACAGGACGTACAATAGAGAATAAGTCCCAGTGAGAAAGACTAGCAGGATAAAGCTTGTTATTTTCAGCTCACACAGAGAACCAGAAGAGCTTCGAGGACCCCAATCGACCTTGGGAAAAGAGCTTTTAAAATTTTGAGAGACCCTTGTCGAGTGTATTGAACTTTCCTTTTGTCTGGAAAGCTTTCAGTCACCACCACCACGCCTTTGAGCACACACACTCTCAAACACACACAGACACACACATGCATCAGCAGTGAAATGTCAGCTGTCATGAAGCATGTCTTTTAGTCTCTGTTATGTCTGACTGCCAAACTTTGGCTCTTACCTTTGCATTGGTTTGTACAAGCAGCCACTGACTGCAGGAGTTTGTTCCAGTTGATAAAAATCAGACATCTGAAAAGAAATAGATTGTAGTTTTCTACTTTAACACAAAACTGTTTTTATGTGATTCAAATAGCTTTAGTGTTTGAAATGTTGCCACTTAAATGTTAAAACAAGAGCCTAAATGAGACATTTGTAATTAAAGCAAAGAATCTCATACATATCTATATAATAAAACATTTATGGTAATATTGATACGCATATGTGGTATACTTACTGTACATTTAGCCTCTCAGATGGGTCAAATAACTCTTTTATTTGATTTAGGGACTTGGTGCCCTTTAAACTGTTGGAGAAAAGTGAGGGTTGAGGTCTGCATTGATACGTGTGACAAACTGGTTTGTTGTGGTGAAGAATGCAAAGCTTGAAGGCTGGTCTTCGTATGTCACTGGAGGGGCTGGTGAAAGTGGCTGGAGAGAGGATAGTCTGGGCCTTCTTGCTAGCGCTGTTGCCCTGTGACCTGGATAGGTGGACGATGATAAACAAAGTGTTTGTTACTTGTGTCTTTCAAATTATTTTTTAGAAGAAACTTGCTCATCTTATTTGTTTTCAGGTCCTTCTCTTCTGTATCTTATGTTCCTTGTAATCTTTATGAATTCTGGTCAATTCATTCCTTCATCACCCCAATCTCTAACCTATTTGCATTCATGCATCATATTACATGAAACACATCTCAAATCATCCCTTACCACTTTAAAGGATGTAAGGTCAACTTTAGGAAACGAACTTCACGAGCTCCGCGCCTGGCGCTGCGAATAACTGCAGCCTTGAACGGAGCGCGCACAAACTTCTCACTAGTTCATCTCACAAGGGTTCAAACAAAGGCAAGCGGAGACATGAGTCCATAAATAAAAATACATTTTATTAATACAAATGAAAATATGGTGAAATAATACCCCGCGCCACACACACACACACACACACACACCGGTCCTACTACGGGAGCGGAGCTAACATGGCTAATGTTGCTAGCTGCTATGTTCCAGTCCTCCTCCTCTGCCTGGATTGCTTCTCTGACATCTGGAGTCCTATTGTGTAGCCCCGGTTACACACAACTCGCGCAGAATGAGACGGCCTGACGAGTGAAAGCTGTAATCAGTCGGTGTTCTCAACGGTTCTTCTCCCCAAAAGGCTGCGATCGCTAACAGCAGATCAGCTGGGAGCAGAGTGGGCAGCACAGCCGCCTTTGAGTCACTGTGAAGTGGACTGAGGGCCGGGAAAAACTCAGTGATTTAGAGGCCTACTCCCGACATCCAGTAATATCCCCAGATCAATGTGCGCTGTCTATAACAGCACCTTTAGCTCCGTGAAACACTGTAATCCATCAGAGAGGTTTTCTGCTCCATGAACACTTCCCAAACACCGCCGTATTATGAGAAAAACCACAGATCCAGACGAAAGATGTCAGACATTAGCAATCAATACAATGGTGCAATACTTCCACCTACTGGATATATATCTTATTACTTTTTAGGCTTCCCAGAATGCGCAGGCAGCGTCAGTTGACGTCACATCCGTAGGACAGCGCGGGAAATCCGGTCCCGAATTGCAGAATATTTTACAGCTCACAGCCTGTTCTAGATAATGGAATGATAAATTGGTGAGCTCATTCTTTTTGGTTTAGTTCAAGTTCAAGTTCAAGTATGCTTTATTGTCACTTCAACCATATACAGTAGTACACAGTGAAACGAAATAGCGTTCCTCCAGGACCAAGGTGCTACATACAACATCTAAATATCAACAGAAATAAAAACTAGCTAATTAACTAACTAGGAGACCTAGGCCTGTTGAGACAACATAAAGATAAAGATAGTAGATCAGATAAAGCATGTTAGAATAAGGTCAGAGGAAACAATAACAGCATTCAGTAATGACTTGTTGAAGGAAAACTGGAGTGGGGTTATGTGAAGGATGTGAACATTGCATATGATACGTTCTTAAAAATATATAAATCCTTATATGATAAGAACTGCCCTGTACCGGTTTGTAGAAAAAAGAAAAATATTACTGTAGAACCATGGTTAACTAAGGGACTACTAAAATCTTGTAAGAGGAAAAATAAATTATACAGAGATTTTGTCAGACTTCGAACCAAAGCCACAGAAATGAAGTACAAGATATATAAAAATAAACTGACAACATTAATAAGACAAGCAAAAAAAAGATTATTATAATTTAAGGTTGAAGGAAAGCACAGGTGACATGAAAAGAACATGGAGAATTCTGAATAGTGTCATAAGACCCAGGTCTCAACATGCCCATTATCCAGATTTCTTTACTAAAGGAGATGAGATCTTGAGGGATAAAAGTGAGGTGGTGAATGAATTTAATTCATTTTTTGTAAACATAGGACCAAGTTTGGCCAAATCTGTGAAAACACAAACTAATGAGGGTGGAAAAATACAAGGAGGGAGTAGAATTCTACAGTCTATGTTTTTAGGGGATGTAAGTGAAAATGAAATCTTGACAATAGTAAAGAAAAGTAAAAAATAAAACATCCATTGACAGTGATGGGATTGACATGATGATTGTAAAGAAAACAACTGATTATGATGTTAAACCATTTACTTATATTTGTAATTTGTCTGTTCAGAATGGCATATTTCCAGAAAAAATGAAAACTGCTAAAATAATTCCAATATTTAAAAATGGTGACAGACATAGTTTTGATAATTACAGACCGATCTCAGTGCTTCCACAGTTTTCTAAAGTGCTAGAGAAATGGTTTGTTCAAAAACTAGACGGCTTTATTGAGAAGAAGAACCTGCTGAGTGAGAGTCAGTATGGCTTTCGATCACATAAATCTACATCCCTGGCATTACTAGAATTAAATGAAGAACTTACATCAGCAATAGAAAGGAAACAATACACAGTCGGTCTGTTTATTGATTTAAAAAAAGCATTTGATACCATCGATCACAGTTTGTTACTCTCTAAATTGAAGGATTATGGGATAAGAGGGATAGCTCATGACTGGTTAAACAGTTATTTGGCTAAAAGAAATCAATTTGTACAATTAGATGATGAAATTTCAAATTCTCTAGAGATTACTCATGGAGTCCCACAGGGGTCAGTGTTGGGACCAGAGCTATTTATTTTGTACATTAACGACATTTGTGATGTGTCCAAAATATTAAAGTTCATATTGTTTGCTGATGATACAAATATATTTTGTTCTGGGATTGATTTAAAAACAATTTTAGAAAAGATAGTTTGTGAGATGTCTAAACTCAAGAAGTGGTTCAAGGACAATAAATTGTTTCTCAATTGGAATAAAACAAAATTCATGGTTTTTGGTAACAGGAAAATTGATGATTCAGTCACGTTGTCTATTGACGGTACTTTAGTTGAAAGAGTAAATGAAGTCAGATTCTTAGGGGTTGTCTTGGATCATAAACTTAATTGGAAATCTCACATAAAATATATAAAACAAAAACTTTCTAAAAGTATTGGTCTTTTAAACAAAGTCAAAAGCGTTCTAGAAACATCAACACTTCAGACATTATATCACTCATTTATTGTTCCATATTTGACTTATTGTATAGAGGTTTGGGGCAATACATATAAAACAAATACTAATCCTTTGTTTCTGTTACAGAAGAAAGCTTTGAGAATTTTACATAAAGTACCTCCAAGAGAACATACTAATAGATTGTTTGTTCTGTCAAAAATTATGAAATTCAGAGATTTGGTTAATTTGAAAACTTTACTAATTATGTTCAAGGCTAGAAATAAGTTACTGCCAGCAGAGTTACAGAAGTTTTTTGTTTTGATCACAAATAATGAAAAAAGTAGAAAGAAATCTGAGTTTAAAAGAATATTTGTTCGTACCACATCAAAGCAAATGTGCATTTCAATATATGGAGTAAAATTATGGAATAACCTGGATGATGATTTAAAAAAATGTGCAACTACTGATCAATTTTAAAAAATGTATAAAGAAAAAATGCTGAAATCCTATGATCTTGTGAGTTAATGATAGAGGATTGATATGTTTTAGTTCTGGTATTGTTTGTGAAGAAAAAACTGTTTACTTTTTGTGTATAAGGCCATTTTGTAATTTATTTTGTCTTTAGTTGAAGGGGCTAGGTTATATAAGGTTTTTTCTTCTTCCTCCCCCCTTTTCACTCAAATGATTTGTATTCTGGTTGGTATTTTGATTTGACGTTTGTATATTGAATTTTTTGAGTGAAATAAACTTATTGAATTGAATTGAATTGATAACGAGGCAACAAAAGGATGGTGTGACAGCTATGACATAATATATGTGGTTTTGAGGTGATGAGTTGAGGTAATGCAGAACTAGTAAATGTTTTAGGATTAAGAATTATTAGAAGATTAGTGCAAAAAGTATTCAAGTAGCAGATATTGTGCAAAAGAGCAGTTACAGGTTGGTGTGTAGTTTGGTAGTGTAGGTCAGTGTGTTTGCGTTGTGTTGATTAGTCTGTCTAGACTCAATGTTTTGAGGTAGATGAGTTAAGCTGAGTGATAAAGATGTTGTTTTTGAGTGTGTGTTTGTGTGTATTTATCAGTCCGGACCCTTTTTGTTGAGAAGACGGATGGCTTGTGGAAAAAAGCTATTGCACAGTCTGGATGTGTGTGCTCGAATGCTTCGGTACCTTTTTCCAGAAGGCAGGAGCGTGAAGTGTGTGTGAGAGGGGTGTGTCCGATCAGCCACAATGCTGGAGACTTTGCGGATGCAGCGTGTGGTGTAAATGTCTTCAATAGAGGGAAGAAAGACCCCGATGATCTTCTCCGCTGTCCTCACTATCTGCTGTAGGGTCTTGCGGTCCGATATGGCACAATTCCCAAACCAGACAGTGATGCAGCTGCTCAGGATGCTTTCAATGGTTCCTCTATAGAAGGTGGTCAGGATCGGTGGTGGTAGCTGGGCCTTTCTTAGTCTTCTCAGAAAGTAGAGACGCTGTTTAAAATGCTTCATCACTCAAAACTGAACATGCATGATTTATTTATTTTTTATATACAAATACCACCTCCTGTCCCTTTAAAGGATGCTCACTGAATGAATGAATGTTTTGGGTGGGCCTTAGAAAAGTACGTTTTTGGTATTTGTTTAAATTTTGATGTTTATTTGTTTTTGATTTACTTTTTAAGCTTTTTTTACCTAAAAAATTTATTTATCTTTTTGAAAAAGATTAATTTTTTGGTTTTGTAGTCTACTGTTTAAAAGGATATATATATATATATTTTTTACTTTTACAGTTCTGTTTTTCTTTTTAACCTTTCTTTTTTATTTTTTGCTTACTTTTTAAAACTCAAACTTTAAAATCCAAGTTGTTTTTCATTTCTTTTTATTAATTCAGATTGCATTTGTAGTTTTTTTTACTGTTGTAAAAATCATTGGTGTGCCAGTCATTTCACCTCTAGGCCTTTAGTGATTTCCTACTCAGTCCAACCTAAATGAATGCACCTATAGTTAGTTTGTACCTATTATAGTTATACAAAATTTCTATTGTTTTTCTTTGTCTTCTTTTCAGTTTACTTTATTATTTTGTTTACTTTTTAAACATTCTTAAGCTTAAAGATTTAAGTTTTGTTATATTATTATATAATACAATAAATCCTTGTTATTTTTTTCTTACTTTTTAAAACTTTTTTGAAAAAGTTAAAACTTGAAATCACTCTCAAGTGATCAAATAGTCACTCGCCCTATAAAGGGTTAATCCACTCTGGTGCAACACTATGAGGATTATTGCAGTATAGCTTACGGACTGCTCACTGCTCAATAGGGCTTAATGAGAAAACAATGCTACAAACAGCAGGTATGGCACCAGAAGGAGAGTTGTACATCAAAAAAGTCTACAGGTAATGAATTTAAATGTTTTTTAAAACTGTTTTGCTTTTATTAAAATAGAATCCAAAAATAAACAAACCTTTCAATCCAAATTTGAAGTGCATCAGATTTTATTGGTAGAAATGTATAATAAACTGTTGCATTTAGATTTAATCCTCAAAATGTGTACACAGCTGCTCTACTGATCTAGTTGCATCACACCTGTCCATGAATTGATATGAATACGTAGATTAATCATCATAGCTGTAAGGTGCAGTCCCACTTGCATACAGCCCTGCATGCACTTAACACGTACCATTTCAGGTACCACCTCCACACTACCCTGAACAGGGCCAAGCTGTCTTTTATTTTATAGTCAGCAGTATTACAAACTATATATATAGTTTCAAAATTTTAGTTGCACTGCCTCTAGACCTAAATGAGAATCAGCACCTCCAAATCCGAGACCATGGTCTTGAGGCAGAAAAAAGTAGAATGCATCCTCCGGGTTGGGGATGAGGTCCTGACGCAAGTGGAGGAGTTTAAGTGTCTCGAGGTCTTGTTCACAAATGAGGGAAAAATGGAACCGGAGATCGATAGTGGATTGGTGCCATGGGCCATGGTCTGTCATGGTGAAGAAAGAGCTGAGTCAAAAGGCGAAGCTCTCGATTTTCAGGTTGATTTGTTGATTAGTTGAAAGCGAAGTAGAATCGATGGATGGATCTCATGGATGGATGGATGGATGGATGGATGGATGGATGTCTCTAGACCCACGACTGAGGCTGCCCTCATGACTTTTATCCCGTTGAAGTCTGTTTTTCCTGGACTACATTATGTGTCCCTTCTAAGATTTTGGACTTAATTTCCCCTTAAATATTTGGATTGGATTTTGTCTTTGTTGGTTTTTTCCCCACATTACCTTCAATATATAAATGTGATCAAATATGGAGACTAAAATGTGCTTTACCAAGTGGTAAAACGTTATGAGAAAGTTTTCATTCATGTCCTAAAATAGCTGTCAAACATGAACGTTTGAAACTTTCACAGCTCCATGTTTCACACAAAGCTTGAACCACAATTCATTCACACATAGTTTTTAGCGCAGTTTATGGAAATGTGACAGAGCGTAACGTGCGTCTGTCTCCTGTCAGAAATATCCTTTAGGCTCAAGTGTCAGCTGCAGTTTGCTAACCAAGCCCAGGCACTTCCCACACACCTTTGAATGGCACCTGCTAACAGATCCCTGCTGTTATCAGCACTGAGATAACACTGTGAAGGAAGTGACAAAGCCCTGGGACTCACCTGTCAGCTTCAGACACATCAAAGGTCTGGGAGCTCGTCTGCGGCTCTCGAGTCCTGACAAAACGCTGTCCTGTGGCTAAACGCAGGAAGCTGAGATTCAATGAGGACTGAAGCATCACAGGTGCATTTTATTCAAGATAAAGGAGATAACATCTGCCTCAGGATTTCATTGTTAAGCTGATTTGTGATGTTTTATTTATTTTTATGTGACCATGTCTGGACGCTCATATCATTCGTGCCAAATGGGAGTGTCAACATGTAGTGGTTTGACTTAATAAAGTCTGTGAGGTACAAAGGCACGTCAGCAGCTCATCGGCGTTTTACCCCCGCTGAAAGCTGTAAACTGAAGGTGTTTCTTACAGCAACACGGCCCAGGAGGCAGGAACTTTATTGTAGCATTCATCGTGTGTATGGCTGAGCTGGAAGCTGGGATACAGGAAGGGAACGGATGTTTGTGTTTATTATCACGAGACACATAGAGGTAATAATAATAACAACACAGTAATTAGAGGGGTTTTGTTTACAGATCTAACTCTTAGACCAAGATAACAATGAAAACTGTAAGAAGAAATAGTGTTTGATGCATTAAAGCCAATATATGCAGACATAGTTTTGTTATTAAGAATGCTTTTATGTTTTAGAATTTGTATATATTATGTTTTATGATGGAAAATAAAACGACTTAATCTTTTAAATAGAAAATGTAACAAAAAGTGTTCATAGCTGCTTGTCATAATATATTTTACTATCATCCTTTTAAACTTACTTATGAAAACCTTCCTGTAATTCTTCATTCATTCATTGTTATATTATTGTTTTTGCCTCATTAAAGCCTAAAAAAAATTGGGGTGTAAAATAAAATAAGCTAACTGCACTGGGGAGTTATTTTCATCTTTGTATTTGTATACATCTATCCATTTAAAATCTATATATAATAATCTTAATCATCTATTCATCCATCGTCTACCACATATCCAAGGGTGGCTCTTGAAGGTATCAGGAGGTAAAACAGGATCTCTCACTTCAGGGAGTCTCTGTCTTGAGGCCACCTTAATAACCACCTTAGCTGACCTTTTACGTAGATGAGCAGAGGCAGCTGCTCTATAGCTCTCCTCATCATACCTTCAAAGCTGTGGCCACCCTCCCACTACTTAATTACTTAAGTTGTTTGTATCCAGGACCTCCCTTTTTTGAACATGATCCAAATCTTGAAACGTTGACCGAGGACTGGATTGTAGATGGACCAGTAAATCAAGAGCTTTGACTCAGCTTTTTCTTTACCACACCATACCACAGCAATGTCCTCGTTACTGCAGATGAAGCTCTGATCCGTCTGCCATCTCTCCTCCATCCCACCATCACTTGTGAATGAGAAACTTGATCTCCTTCACATGAACTCACTCCCAACCTGGATGGAACATTACACATTTTTCCAGTTGAAATCCATGTACTTAAAGCCGCACTCTGGAGGATTTCATCAAGAGAGCAGTTTTTGAATCTAGCGTCCAAAGGCTCCTCCTCAAAACACCTCGACACGCGCGTCCGGTCGCGTGTGCGCGCGTGCACACGGCGCATATACTTCGGACATAAAGTGTACAGCTCAATGTGTAGGGTTTAATCACTCACAGTTCACAATCTTATTCCAACAACACTACGAGGGTCTGATGAGCCCTCTCTGTCCCTGCTGCTTCTGATATTAGCTCTGTTAGCAGAGAGCTGCTGCTGGACTCTGAAGCTGAACTTGACTCGGCCCTGGATGAACTTTCTGACCAAAATAAACGCGTAATCCTGTCAAACCTTGCCATTCTGTGAGGTGAAAGGTTTAAAAATAAAAATAATTCCATCTTTAGCTGGAGAATGGGTAGGTTTTTAGTAGAAATGAGCCGTGAGTCCTCAGTGAACGAGATGGCAGAGAAACACACGGAGCGTCCTGTACGACAGCGCCCCCTACTGGTACAGGTTTGGTCGATGCGCGTGCATGTTCAGACAATGCAGAAATTTGAATTTCATTGGCTGAAAAATGTCGGCTGCAAGAAATAATGGAAAGGGGTCTCTAGGAGGAAGGAGGGTCTTCATCAGAATGACAGATGTTGTGGAACTCAACCCATAGATCATAGTTTAGACCTGAAATATCATTTAAAACATTTAGAAAACTTTGATACAGAGAAAAATGCTCCAGATTGCTGCTTTAACTATAACTGTCCCTATATAGAAAAATAATTCACAATAAAATAATTTATGGAGAAAAGACAATGAAAATTACAGCACATTAATTCATCCATAAGAAAACACCCTACTGGTGCTAGATATATGTTTTTATAAAGTGGAAAAGTTGCCTGAAAATAAATAGTAAACCTGAACAGCTTAATAAAATATATATTATTTGAAGGATTGATAAATTATTCACATGCTAAATTGACTCTTACTTCATGAAAGTTTTTGCCTCCAAATCAGAACAAAGTTTTATAATTTTTGTAACAATTTTGATGTAAAATTGACAGGAATTGACTCTCATAAACATTCTGACACTTAATAAGTCAGACAGGAAGTAAAAGGATCATTAATGATGTTGAATAAATGAGAATCAAACTGAAAAATCTTTGAAGTCTGAAACATTCTGTTCATGTGTCTGTCAGGTGTTTCAGTTTAAAAGGCAGCGGAGCTTCGTGTCTCTTATTAGCGGGAGCCATCTCTCGTCACTTGTCTTTAGACTTTTACATCAACTCTCCTCCACTGCAAGACGCCAAATGAAGGAAAATAACTGTGACAGGAAAAGTAATTCCTGATTCTGTTTTGTCCTGTCCTGACTGTTTTTAGTATGTTAGTGGATCGAGAGCAAAAAGAAAACACTGAATCAAACGTTTCTTACAGTTTTCCTTGTTGCAACCTATTTAAAAAGTTGGTTTCAGTCCATCAGAGTCTGATGGTGTAGAAGTTGTTTTGCTTGAGAACATTCAAATTATGAATGCTTCTGAGACCTTGTCTACAGGAACACAAACCAAACTTTTTCTTCTAGCTCTTCACCTCAGATATTTAGAAACTTTTAGTTGAATCATTAATGTCACCATTAATTTCCACCTCAAAACCTGTTTGAATTTCATTGTTTTTGTGAGGTTGGAGATTTCCTCAAGCTAAAGGAGAAACATCATGTTGTAGCCGCTCATCTTGAGTATATAGACTCTGGCTCCAAAGGGACAACATGGCAGCGACTAAGTGAAATATTATGGCTTCACTTTAGAGAAAGGGAAGAAGACAAACATGCTCGGTTTATTTTTCTATGCAGTATTATATAATAAGACCTAAGTTAAGCTCATAAGCCTGAAACTCCTGACCTGTCAGTCTAAACATGTTGGATGAGAAACCTCCTCAAGAATCAAGACATGAAGTCCAGTTGTCACATTTTGTTTATCTATGTTGTTTGGCCTTATCAAGTCCTTTTAAAGCCTGCCCCCCCCCTTTTTTTAACCCATATTAGATATAGGTGGATATGACTTTATTTTAAACATGTGTAGAGGAAATAGTATTCAGCAGAATAGAAAATATAGAAATACATTTACATAATTAAGTAGCTAAAATCTATGCATACATGAATATGACTAAAACAATATGATTGATTAATATGATAAAACAATAACACTAATCGTCATAAAATAATGACAATATTAATGATCAATATTATCACTTTTCAGAATTATGAACATGTTCTAAAAGGAGTAGCAAGAAGCACAAGATTATTTAATCTCACCCGTTCTCTACATCCACTAACTTCTGTTTTGTTCATTTACTTACTCGTTTTTTGTATGACACATTATATTTACATGTTGTAAACTTAGTAGTCTGTGAACAAATATGTATTTTACAATATATTAACAATATATTTACATAAAATACACATATGTGTGATTGTTACAACCAACAGGAACATATTAATACACAGTGTATGTTTAGTGTTTAAGCTCATTCTGTGAGAATCCTTTCCCCTCCTTGTACCTTGTAACAATTCGCTTCTTAAAGGCATACTATGTAACTTTTTCATATTTTAAATTTTTTCCTGGAGCCAGTATGTGCTAATATGACCCTTTACAGCGGTGGTCGGCAACTGGCGGTCCACGTGCAAAATCCGGCCCGCGACCCACGTGTTTCAGGCCCCCCAGCCTTATACAGACTTTCTGTTTTTTTCCTACGTGAGTGTTCGTGCACATTGGCCTGCCCGGTCCCTAAACAGTAACATTTAAACATAGCTAACCTTTATCTCTTACCTCGGGAACTTTCTGTTAACTGACGCTGTCTTACAATCCATGTACTCTTTCGTTTTGTTGTTTCTGAAACGGAAACTGAATAACTGGATTTAACAATTATTTGGTTTTTGTTATGGCAAAACAAAATCGGAAATACAGGAAAACGGATCCGTTTTCATTACTTTCTTATTCCCTTTTTGCTAACAAAGAGTACACGGATTCAGGTCGACCAGAAACTAGTTACTCTGGAGGTGCCAGGACGGGGGGCACAGGAAAAACTGAATGATCGGTGGAGGAAAATCCTCCACACGTCCTTGCTGATAACAGAATCTATGGTCTCTAATAAAAAAGTAAATGCTCCTAAATAAAATGAGAACGTCTGGTGACCTTGTGGATTTTTAAAAAAATGCAATTTTACATGCTTTTCAAAAAAATACAGCGCATTCTGTTCAGCGTGCTGACTGAGGAGGTTGGTTGCAGCGCCGGCGCTGATGCCTCTCAGCAGGTGAAAACGGTGCTGCGGGCTTACGGTAACCAAACATGGTGTTTGGGTCTGATCTTTTATTCTGCATTTCTGACAGTCCAGCCGGTACCAAGGAGAGTGTTTAAACAAGAGAGAAAAGTCTCGCCTCGCCTCCCTCCGCTTATCCGTATCCGGGTCGCGACTCGCGGGGGCAGGATCCAAACTAGGGCATCCCAATTCCCGACCCACGCCATCCTCTCCCTCACACACCTCCTGTGTTTTGTTGAAGCACTACAGAACTCGGGTCTGCCTTTTTGTTGTTGTTGCCGTAACTGTTGAGAGGAGGAGAGGAGAAGAGAGGGGCTGTGTCACTCAGCCTGTGCGCGCAGATCAGAGCGGGGCTGGAGCGGCTCATTTATAGGGACATTTTATTGTAAAAGTAGCGAAATTTAGTATCGAAAAATATATTTGTCTTCAGTCGGTACTAAACCGAGTTTCGGTACCCAGCCCTAGGTATCAAACCCACACTCTCCCTCATGGGAGTCAATGTCACTAACCACTAGACTACAGTGACTGTTGGGAAATCACTGTAATTATAATGGTTATGACTTTTTTCTTCAGCTTGTTCAGGTTGACACATTGAGAATGAGATTGAGTTACATTTATATTTCAAATGTGACAAACTACTGCTTTCATCTGTACAGAAGATCATCAGCTCTCTGCCTTCAAAATCATGTTCTATGTGACATTTTACTTTGAGCACTGACAGCTTTGCACTTCAGCATGCTCCATGCTGTAAATGTATATAAAAAGGTCCTATAATCTAGGAGGTGGAGGATCAGATTTTATAAATGTAACAATAAATGTAAAATATAAAATTTTAAAACACAAATAAACAGTTATAAAACCACAAAATAGGACATGTAAACAGACAATTAAAGGCTGGAAACAGACTTGATGGTGTAAATAACTTAATACATTAGAAGTGCTGATACAAGAAGGAGAGGTGAAGGACAAGTGTGACAAAGGGAGGAAAAGACAGGGAAACAAAGAAAGGAAATGCGAAATGATTCAAATTTCAGGAAATCAAACAATGAACAAATTAAAAAGCTAAAAAAGCCTAAAGAATATCTTAACAGAAAATACATTAGAACTAGTAAAATTATACAAAATGAAGAGCAATAAGCCTAACACTACAACAAACCCTCAAATCATTTAACCATTCCCTTTTTGAAGCTTAAGCCAAAATTTGGAAATGCAGCAAATGAGCTAATATCAATCTTTTTTTTCTTAACAGTTATCGTAACATTTTGCAACATGACAAATTTTCTCAGAATTTGTCCTTCTCTTGAACTCTGAATAGTCTCTGGATACGTAATAATTTCAGTGGCACTGGGGACATAAGAATATTGCAGCAGCCTGAATGTTCTTCTTTAAAACTTCTTCAGAAGGCTTTGCATTTCCTCGGATCAACAAGTTCCTCCCTGTCGTAACCTTTTCCCCCGGGGAATTTTGAGATTCATGCTTCAGAGTGAAAGCACACAACTCTCCTAAGGTTTAGCTTGTCAGTAACTTGGTGACAGAGAATTTTCTCATTCAGTGCAGGTACAACTGTAAAACTTCAAAGAAGGAGTCAAACAAAGCCCTGAAACAGTGAAGTTGAATATTGTAGATGTGAATGAGGCTGTTCACTCAGCACAGCTGCTTGCTTTATTCCCTTTAGGTCTTTTTTTCTCACAAACTTTAGACATTTGTTTGGACAAGAAAAATGCTCCCTGACTTGTTCACCATAACTCGTGCACTTTTTGAGCTGAAGTGATAAAGTGCCTGAGCTTTGTAATGGAAATTAGCTTAAAATTCTCCCCACCCCGCACCAAAATAGCATGCTGTTTATCATTTTCAAGGTTTCTGTTTGCAGCTCTGTGTCCTTGTCTTAGTTTTTAAGAAACAAAGGGTTTTAATAAAAAGTAATATTTTCATTCTCATTTATTTACCCATCATAAGATCAACAACTTAGTGTTGAAAACTATGGTTCTGATTTCCCCCTGAATAAAAAGTCAATTGAGTCTTGATGGATGTGGTTCTTGTGTTTATAAAAAAGGGTGCGTGGTGCAACAAAGTCCAAGCTGCTGTCCACTGTGGTGTGTGTTATTCTCTAAAGGAGAACGTTTATGAATGTTGACCGTAAAAATTCTGAGGGGAGGAACTGAAGACAAAAATCAAAAGGGAGACGACTCAGAGATAGAGTAGAACTGGGTCCTGGAAAACCAACTCCAGTCCTGCTAACTGGAGCCATTTCCTGCTCCAGCACACCTGATTTTAATGAATGAGTAATTAACAGGTAGAACATGGTGAGGGGGTGATTAAGGCTTCTGATTCAGGTGCGTTAGGCAGGAAATGTAAAACTTGCAGGAAGGTAGACTTCAGGGACTTAGGATGACTTCTGTTCTGAGAGCTGTCTACTGGAATTGGGCCAAACTCATTCAAGTAAAATAAGGTAGGACAAAACCCCAGAACTGCATTTGTTTAGACTCAATGATTGGTAAAGACAGAAAACTGAACATTTTGGGAACTGTAAAGTTTTATGCTGGAGCATGTTTATTTACACAACCATAACAGAGGGTTATTGAACCTATTGATGTGGCCTTTTTTGTGCCAAATTAATATAAAATGGTGAAAAATAAATAAATTTTTGGAGGTCATGGCTGAAGGTGCTTCTCAATCAGTTTTTGTTATCATTTCTTTTTTCTTGGTGAGGAAATGAATGGATTAAATAAAACCTTCTTAAGGATTTTTTGGTTGAATGTTTGGACAAAATAAGGTGTTGAGAGTAAAATTTGTTTCTTTTGATTCAAAGCAATATCGTTAAAAACTGATTTCTGCTGCTTCTTTGAGGATGTGTTTCAGATTCAGTCTATTAAAAAAAAACATCTTCCTTTTTTTTGGAAATGTCGGTTTTCCATTTAAAACAACAGAGAGAGGTGGATTCTTAGGCTGCTGCCCCTGCAGTTGCAGAGGTGATAAAAAATACGACCAGAAGATTTTGTGTCTCGCTCAGAGGACTCGTCCCATTTTATTTTGATTTTTTTATGCTTGGACCACTTGCTTGCATGAGGCGATTAAAGTAATAATACTGTTGCATATAGGAAGCTGTAGGAAAGTACATTTTGAGTCTGAGAATATACTGCATGTTCACTTTATGGTGATTTATCATCTCATGCTGTTTCAGTCACCGTTAAGTGAACAGAACCTATAAAATTAGACCAAAGCAATCAAGCTCCCTGTGTGTTATTAAATGATAAGAGCTGCTTGGTTAGCTTGGTAACAAGTTATTAGTGCGTGTGTGTATCATGTGATACTAACCACTTCAATGAATTTAGCCTGAAATGAACATGGCTCACCTCAGTTTTATTCTTTCTCTGGATAATTAATCTTTCACTTCTCTGGTTTGTGGTAAGGGTTTAAACATGCCCATTATTCCTATATTTGCAACACATTTATTTATAATTCAAAGGTTCATTACAGTCATAAGAATGACTTCACAGCAGAGATCTTTGGTTCTTACTGAGACACTGAATAAAACTGAGCCATAAGAGAAAACATGACACATTTATGCACCGAGGGAAAATAAATGTTTTCATTAACACTGCTAATAATATCATATTTTGTGTAATTCAGATGGTAGCTTGGTAACAAATGTTTGTATTTGATTAAATAACTGTGGTCTTAAAGGAATAGTCTGTAGTTATTAGAAACAAAGTGTGTATTCTAAATAGTTTCCAGTAAGGATCATAATGTGCTTTTTAAATATTAAAATAATAAACTAATCATGAACCAGTTATTATCTAATGATGAGCTAGTGAATACTTTTTAATTTGTGGTTATTTAATGATTGATTAGTGGTTAGTTAAGGATTTATTGGTTATAGATAAATTGATGGTTGATGAAGCTTTTTGTTAGTTAATCAATAATGGGTAATGAAGAACTAATATTAAAAATAAAGTAAATGTTGACCATAAACTAATAGTAATGAATAAATAATGGTTGGTTATTGATGAACTGATCATTAAAAATGAACTAAATGCTAGTTATTCATTAACTGATACTAAGCTAAGTGTTATCTGATCATATAATTTCCTAATGATGAGACTTTGAACAAATGTATTACTCTTTAGATAATCAATTCATGAATCATTCTTTAGGCATCTTTTGTTAAATGTTATTTGTATTGTTTTTTCTTGTTTTGCAAGTTGTTTCTTCTTTCCTGCAAAGTCAGTTTTTACAAGGCATTTCATATCCTGCAAATTTTAAACTGAAAACTTAGAAAGTCTTTAGTTTTTCCTCAGCAACTTCCTGGGAATTCTGCAGTTTTGGTCCTATAGGAAAAAATAGATCTTTGTCCACATTCCAAGAAATTATTTCTCCTGCAAGCTAGCAAAGCAGCAAAACAATTTCATTAATTTTCACAGCATAATAAAATCATTTATAAATAAGAGCAAGGAAGATTACAAAATATAGAATTAATAACTTTTATCTCTCTGTCTGCATAACATAAAAGCAAAGCCTTGTGTGAAACCAACCAATATGTGAGAAACAAAATGTGGATGATGTAACTAGGGCTGCAGCTATCGAATATTTTTGTAATCGAGTACTCTTATCGAATCTTTTATAAATTAATCGAGTACTCTAATAAATTACATGTATGTATATATAAATATAAATATACATGAATATACATACATATAAATATATATGTATGTATAAATTACATGTGCAATGTATAAATCTGAGAGAAAATAACAAAGTATTAAAAAAATTTTTAAATGAAAAAATATATAAACCATGGTTTTGTGGTGCATTTAGCCTACTATTATTACTGGTATTTATTGCTTACCTCGGAACGTTCTGTTATGCCACTGTCTTCCCCTCACACACCTTTTTTTCAGTCAGACTGAAGTGAACACGTTGCTGCAGCTCGCAAGTTAATTCCATACGTGATGCGTGGCTTCAACTAATTGCTGGAATGCCTGTTTTTCGCGGCACAAATCTCAGAGCATATGTTTCATTTTGCTCTGTTCCTGTTTACCTTTCCAAAATGCGGCAAAACTTTAGAGTTTTTCGGAATTTTTAACCCGAAACTTGCTACGCTGTTTTGGCAGGGAGGGGAGGGGCTATCTGCTCCTCCGTCTCACCTGTGTCTCCACCCGTGTAGCTGCGCAGGCGGATAAATGAAGCATCTCATTTACAGGGACATTTTATAGTAAAAGTACCTGGTCGTTACCGTGTTTTTTGGTACCGGTACCTACCGATGTCTTTCGGTCTGTACCGGTCTAGTACTAGTAGTACTAGTACAGTCTAGTTGTCAGCCATGGCTTAAGAGAAAGTTAAGTTACATTCGCTACTTGCGTGTGCATTCAGTGCAGTGTGTATGTGCGTCACTTATTTCGGTCCGGGTGTAACATGACCCCGGGCGATTGCAAAGCCATGAATTAATTAAACATGAATTAAACAAAGCTTTGAGGCTTTTTTGTGCTCGAATTATTCGAAGTACTCGAGGAATCGTTTCAGCCCTAGATGTAACCAGTTATTAATTTTTCTGCCAAAACAACCAAGAATTTCATCACAGATGATAATTAGAAATTATTTATCTGAACTCAGTTCCCAGAACTGAATACTTCTGGAGGAATCTGAATGAAAAAAAAACTCTTGTCTTGATTATCTTCTGATATAAAACTAAACTATTTTCAGTCTAAAATAAAATGGAAACAACCTGGCCTTGCTATTTATCTGGTTTTTGTGTAGCATTTAAAATGTCCAAGTCAGATTCCATAGGACAAAAATTGCTTTCTAAAATGAAAATTTATTAAATAACATAGCATAATATCTTGGGTGTGATCAAATAATTGAATAATTCTTTTGCATCTAGACTAGAGGAACAAGAAGATTTTTTTTATACATTCCTTGCCATAAGGTTAAACCAAAGCAGTGCATTTGTTATACACATTTTAGTTATTTAGTTTAGGTGTCTTTGGTCTTGTCCCTTAGGAATCATCTCCATTGAGAGACTATTGATTTCCACCTAAGCCTTAGGAATATTGATTCCATATTTAGCTTCAGCGTTCTGCTGCTGATCATAATCTAAACATGGGCTCATTGATTTCAGGACACCTGCAGCGCTCCGTAAGCGTCAGACAGTGTTCTGCTTGAGATGGGTCACAGATTACTCAGCCAGTCAGAGGGAAAGGGTATAGAATGGCTGTTCTGGCCTCCTCCCAAATCTCTCACCTGAAGAAATGCATCATCATACAGAGTGGAAGGAACAGACAGACTGCACCAGCTTTGGAGGATTTATGATGACAGTTTGGCCATGCAACTTCAAAGAAACGAGGGGGAATTTGTAGTCAACTGTGGTTGCTTCAATGTGCACTAATAAACTGAAATATTAAGCGATTTTTGAATTGTAACCCCCAAATGTACATTTAGTACGATTTACATATTCCTAATGTGTTCTCATGTTCTTTCAAGGCCACTTTGGATAATATTCCATCATCCTTTTACTGAGAGACTTTTGCAATAAAAGCTGGAAATGGCCCAGAAAATAAGTGTTTGATCTATTAGTGAGGTAAAGATTCATCCAGGGAAGTGACAGCAAAAGGAAAAAAAGACTGCACACCCCTCAGTCTCACTGGGAAGTCAGCCATAGGGAGTTAGAAATGAACCTCCATTCGACTGCTGAACTACAGATTCAGGAGGAGCTAGTTGTGAAACAGGATCAAACCAGATCTTCACTGTTGCAAGATTCCTGATGGGTTTCATGGGAATTTGGTTCTTCAGTCTACATGGATTTGGTGGATCTGGAGAAAGTTCATCCCTTGAGACATGTTATGAAGGAGCTGCAGGAGGAGTATGGGGTGCTGGAGTTTCTTATAAATTACATCTGATCCCAGTAAAACCAAAGCAAGAACTGTGTCCATATTCACTGGACAAAGATGAGCTGAGTCCAAGTGGACTCGTTGGCTTTCCCCTTGTCTCCGATTCTGTTTGGGATGTTGATGGACCAGGTCTTAAGGTGTAATCATGCTCTCTGGGTCTCATCTCTGCTTTTGGCAGATGTAGTTCTGTTGACATCTTCAAGCCCCACCCAGTTCCTCCAACTAAGATGCCAAAGTTCTCAACCAGGAAAAGGTAGAATGTTCCTTCCAGGTTGGGAGTGACTCGTTGCTTCAGGGAGAGGAGTTCATTTTTTGTTTTGTTCACCAGTGATGTTAGGACAAAGTGAAAGATGCTGTATCAGGACTTCATTTGCAGGAAGAAGGGAATTTCTCTGGTCTGGTGTGGTAAGGAAGGAACTGAAAGAACTGCTTGAACATCTGATTAGGATGTTCCTCTGATCTAGAGTGGCAAGCCAGACTATATATCCACATTAATAGTTTGGCTTGCCAGGCTAGACCAGAGGACAGACTGCAGATGTGGATAGACTGGCCACAGTCTGTTGAATGACTCATTCATAGGGGTGGGATCAACGGTTGTCAATCAAACTATCTTCACATGCTATTGGATAGCATTAGGACCAATCAGAGCTGTTTAACAGCAACCAGAGCTAGCTGGTAGAGTAAACTTTTACCGTATCCCATTGGCAAAGCAGCCAATACATCTGTTTTCAAAATAAAAGACTTAAGTGTCGCTATCTGTTCACGTCTTAGAGAAAAGCCCAAATTTAAATCGTCCAAAGTTGCTGACAAAGCCGTTTCAAACAAACGTGGTTCCCAAGCTGCTGCCATGTTGTTTAATTTCAGTCGACGCTCTGCCATCATCGGCTAATCCCTCCCACCAGACCATTAGAGCGTTGTGATATGCCCGGTATGAGACCGGACCAATCAGTGGGCTACTGAGGTTCCAATGGAGCATAGCTAGACCAAAGTCTGCAGAGCAGAACTGATGGAGTAGCTCAGTTGGGAGAGTGGTCAATCTGGCAACTGGAGGGTCGCCAGTTCAATCCCCAGCTTTGTCTGGGTTACATTGTCATTATGTCCTTGAGCAAGACACTTCACCCAACTTGTCTGTGTGACTGAGTGAATGTTGGTGGTGGTCAGCAGGGCCGATGGTGCAGAATGGCAGCCTCGCTTCTGTCAGACTGCCCCAGGACAGTTGTGACTACAGACGTCTGTTGGTTTACCACCACCAGAGTGTGAATGAATAATGGAACTTTTGTGAAGCGTGTTGGTTGTCTGGAAAGGCGCTATATAAATCCAATGCATTTATTTATTATTAGTTTCCTAGGCTACCTCTGGTCGCCTCCTTTGGAGGTTTTCCAAAATTTCTGTTTTCTTTGTTGATCAGATCCCTGCAGCTTGACCTCTGGATAAACCACAGAGGATGGATGGATGGATGGATGGATGGATGGATGGATGGATGGGTGGATTGATTGATTCTACACTTCCATAATTCTACAATGTTACTGTAATCTGATTGTTCTTGACATTTTCTTTTCATGTTTCCTTGTTTTTCAGCCAACCAACAAAGCTCCTAACAAACCAAACAGCTATAAAAAGGTCTGGTTGTAGAAAATAAATCAATTCATTACTTCATTCCCTAAACCTGGACATCACCACTTCCAGTTTGTTTACTCCTTTTGAACATTAATTACAACAACTGCTGCTGCTTCTCAGAATAACATTCTCACTAACCATTTGCTGAACCGACACTGATCCCTGGTCTCCTCCCACTTCTGTATGGAGAACTGGTCCAACTCCAGCAGCAGCTGATGAATGGGTCAAATTACTCCACATGTCAGAATATGTTCTCTTTTTTTTCCCCTTTCTGTAATTGTAACAAATGAAGTCCGGATAGAGTGTGATTTGGTTGCTGTTATTCCACATATAAAGAACAATTAATTCTAAGTGAAGGCTCCAATTCCAAGACAAACGACTTGACTTAACTTTCTTGTGCACACAGCGCTAATCTTTGCCAAAGATTTAATTTGATGCAAAGTGCTGCTGACTGCAGGATATTTATCTTTGCTGGACAATGTTGACCATAATTTCATTTTGCTGTGTACTTAACACCATTGTTTCTAATAAAAGGGAATCCTATGCGACAGTAAACAAACACTGCTGTTCAAAATATCCACATCAGGTTAATCAGTCATTCACACTCTGTGAGCAGAAATCACTGAAATCAAGTTAAAATGTTGTATCTGTCAAGTTATTGGCTGAATGTGATTCTAAAATGGATCCTCAAACTCTTAGATCTGACTTTTGTCAGACGAAGGCAGAGCTGACACATACAGCTCATATTCAACTGGATGTGGAAGAAAAATGAAAAACATTAAATTGCATAATGAACCTGGAGAAATGCATGTGGCTTCATAATGTAATATTTATTCATGTTTACTGGTTTTCATGTTCATAGATTTATAGATTCAACATAAATGTTGCAAACTAAAGTAAAAATGTATTAAAATGTATCTGAAAACTCAGTCGAATCAGATTATTTGACTTCATAAAGAAGTCTTTGTTATGTCAAAGCCTTTTTACAAATAATGCATGTTACACTATAGTTCAAAAGTTTGGAATCACTTGGGAATTATCTTGTTTTCCATGGAAGCACACATCAAACAGTCTGCATAGAACAGCAAAGGAACAGGACATAATGTCAGTTTGAAATAAAAAATGTAATAAAACGTTTTCTTCAAACAACCATCTTGTGCATTGATTCCAACCAGACAGACACTAGGTAATCTGTCAGTTTTCATGGTGACCTGATTAAACTTCACCTCATGCTTCCTGAAGCTCCCACAAGTCCAATTGACTTGATGGAGTCTTCCTCCGTAGCTTACGGTCAAATTGCTCCCACAAATGCTCATTAGGGTTCAGATCTGGAGACTGCACTAGTCAGGAATCTAGCTGACTGCTTATTCTTTAAATAATGCTAACTCATTATGGAGGTCTGTTTTGGATCATTATTCTGTTCTAGAATGATGTAACTGGTCCCAATCAAGTGCTGTCTATATAGGGTATGGGATGGCATTGCTGAATCTTGTGATTACCTCCTTAAAGCAACTTTCTTTTCTGTACAATAGTTTACCCCTAAAGACCACCACACTGTGCAACACGATAAAAAAAACATGTCTTCTGATAATCAGTTAGCCTCAACAAATGGTTAACTTGAATTAGCAGCCATACCAGGAGTTTGATACAAAGCACTGACAGTTACTGATAATGGACCTCTGTTTCTTCAAAAATCATCAGATTTTTAATGGATACATTTGTTTGGGAATTACATGACTGTGATTCTTTAAAAACAAAGACAAATTTACTTTTGAGCAATGACGTCTGTTCTGGCAGACAAACCCTTGTAATCCAAAAGGAATTGCTGATATCTAGCATATCAAGCCTCCTTCACATCAGATGAGGACTGAGAGACACTCTCTGTGACCTTTTTTAGAATGTCTGAATCCCTGCTAATTCACAAAAACTCCTTCAATGCAATCGCCACAGTATATTTATAGCTATAATATGTTAGAATGTTGTTAAGAGGCATGAAAAAAATGTTTTAAACTACACTGTTTACCAAATTCTTCACGGTACCTTTAAACTTAACTGAACGTTTTCACCTTAACCTGCTCAGTCTGGTCAGTTTTGTCCTCCTTTGGTCAAGTTCTTTCAAAAACAAGTTGCTCCTTTTGGAATTTTGAAGCAGCATTGTCTTCTTTGTATTGATCTTTTTTGTTTAATGTCTCAACAACTGATTGAAATAGAAAGGAAAAAAATGATCATTGTTCCTTGAGCTAAGGTGAAACTACCAGTTTAAAGCTTTTCAGTCAATGCTGAATCAGAGCCATCACTACAATTTAGCTTTAAACTGGAAATTTAAAGGCTGTAAAAGCTTTAAATTAATTTTTTCTAAAAGGAAAAATTGGTATAAAAATAAGGCTGTTAGCTGTTGGCACATGTACAATTTTGTGCACTGAAGGAGAGCTTTACAGACTGTGTGTGGGACAAAAAAATAACTCTGATTCTGTCACTTCTTTTCAGTAAGTGAGCTTAGTGCATGTAATATAGATGAAATCTCAACACAGCAGCCTGGAAATGCATTGACGGTGATGCATGATATGGAGTCTTTATGGACCACTTCCTCATAACAATTTCAGATACCTTTTATTACCGACAATAGACACAAAAATTTAGGTAATAGGAGCTATAATTAAGGCAGTTATATAGAATCCATGAGCGGAGATATTATGTGAGAATAAACGGGTTGACACAAGCACAGGGACATTTTATTATCATAATATGATTTTCACCTTCAAAAATATCGGTGAAAAAGACTTTTGGCCCCCATAGGTACATTGTGGACATACAGATACATCTCAAATAATTATTTAGTACATCATGAAAGTTTTTGCCATTCATTTCAAAAAGTGAAACTCATTCAGTATATTATATAGATTTATAACATATGGAGTGAAATATTTCAAACCTTCATTTCTTTTCATTTTGATGATAATGGTTTGCAGATTATTAAAACCCCAAATTTTGTGTCTCAGAAAATAATATCATCACAAAGGATCAATTTAAAAATATATATTTTTGAAAGACACGTCAGGCTTCTGAAAACTGTACATTTCTACTCAGCCTCCTATTGCATGAATTACTGCACAATGCTTTATGGCATGGAGGAGATCAGCCTATGGAGCTGCTCAGGAGACTCAGGTTGGTTTGATAGCAGCCTTCAGGTCATCTGCATTGTTGGGTCTGGTGTCTCTCCTCTTCCTCCTGACAATACCTGATAGATTCTAACCATTTAGAGCTCAGTATATCATGGTCATTGAAGCAGCTTTTGGTACCTTTGGCAGTGGGCAGGTGCGTACGTACGTACCTACTGTAACGAACATAGACGTTATTTCTAAAATTATATGGTCCAGATCAAGAAATGGATTATGTTTGTGTGACAATTGACTCTTTTCCCTACCAGCTCACACCCTCTTTCAAACAGATTCCCCCTCAGGAGGTCATAAATTCCTGCCTTGGTGTCGAAGAACCCCCTTTCATCTTTCTGTGACAGTAAAGATAATGCGGATGCTAATTTACAGCTTGGTGATAATTGTTCAAATAACAAATTTTCAGGATGTGATCAAAAGGAGTTCGATCACCCCCAGACGGATTGGAGCCTCTACCCCCTCACCCCACCTTTTCTCACCCAGGGGGAAAACTGAGGAATTCCTTTGTCTCTCCTTTCCTTAAGAAAAATGTCTGCTAACCTCTTCACCCTCATAGGTTCTAGATGAAATAAAAACTTCAATGTGATACAAATTGATATAAAGAAAGGTTAATATCCACAGGTTTACTTTTAAAATGTGTTTACAAGATAAAGTTTGATTTTTCCCTGTTTGATTTACTTAGGTAAAAGTTCTTTGGTTAATTTTCCTTGAAGACTTTTCATATTGTTTATCAATATGATCCAAAATATCTAGGGATGTTTTTCTCTTTTAAATCTAATCTAGTCAAGAAACTAGAAATGTTATTCGTCTAATGTACTCTTAAGCTAAGAGTAACTGATTTCTCTGATTAATCTGATGTGGGATTTAATGTATTTCTATGCTTAGAATAAACATGATGCACGCAGTCTAAAAGGTGATTCTGAATAACTCATCACGTTTCAGAGAGAAAAGTGGTAAAGGTTTATTTTATTGATTAGAAACTTTATTCCTCTCATCAAAAATTAATCCCCTTTAAGCCATTCCTAAGTACTTCCCCTTTATGCAGATGAAGGTGGAGTCAACCACACCATTGGCTGAACCAGACTCCACCCTTGCCCCTTTAAAACCAGAAGGCGCTAACTGCTAGCTCTCTTGCTTGCTCTCTTCGACTCTCTCGTGGCTTGCTGCTTTTTCTACTCCGCCTCTCTGCTTAGATGACCTGATGACCTCACCAGCTTGCCTGCATGCTGGCCCTGCTTCCCCCCACCAGGGAGCCAGGATGCAGAGCTGTGACATGAGGCCTCCCCGGAAGAACAGACTCCAAACCTGTAGTCTTAGAAACTTTCGGCGTTAAGCTTTTCTTTTATTTTCACGTTACATTCTTCTCAACCAAGTTTAGACGTTTTAAAGTTTATTTTTCTTTTATCCGTTGTTAGAAACCAAAAGTTAGACGGCGTTATTATGAAACTAAACTACCTTAGACTTTTAATGGAAAACAATGACATCTCCATGCCGAGAGAACTTCACTGCTTGTTGAAACATCCGGAACCTGCATCCTCTCCAGCTGCCTGCCAGACCTGAGTGGTGACCTAGGAACACCTCTGATCCAGTGACCAAAATCAACTCCAACCTGGTAGAGAACCGCGGAGGAGTTTGAAGGAACAAACCACTGTGACACTTGTGTATCCGTCCAGGAACCCTCTGAAAAGGTCTGTGATGAACGCATTTGTGGCTATTAAGAGTGATGCAATCTGATAAAGCAAGCTGAACCTAAATCTCTCATCCATCCTCCTGAAAATCCTTTAATCTTCAACTTCCCTTCATAGGCCAATAAATTAGCTTAATTTCATTAGTAAACCATTTCTCACTCTGAAACATTAGTCATTAATATTTATTTAACCTCAATAATTCATCTTGTCAATAACTTGAACTGGTTACAAAGTCAAATTCCTAACTTTGCTGTGTTGCTGTTATAACATGTTCATTTTGAGGTTTCTGTAAATAAATTTATCCGTATATAATCATAAATGGGCTTCCAGTAATTTTTGTGTTTTCATATCGAAAATGGGTAAAGAACTTACTACTTCCTTCAGATTCAGACTGATAAATGATAAATAACAATAAAATACAAATAGGATAATATTCAAGGTTGTCTCAGCTTACCTTCCAAAGAAAACACTGGGTGGTGCCCTAATTACGAGGTTTTGACTATTATTATTAATTATTAAGAATAATAATAATAATAATATTCAATATATACAACTTTACCCCTATATAACCCTACACTACCTACCTACCTACCTCTGCCATCTTTGGAAGACATTTACTCATCCCGCTGTCTCAGCAGAGCACAGACCATCATTAGAGACAACACCCATCCTGCCCACCACCTGTTTGACCTAATGCCCTCTGGCAGGCACTACAGGTCCATCAGATCTAAGACAAACAGACTCAGGGACAGTTTCTTTCCACAAGCCATTAGCACCATGAACGCACACATGCACCAGTCACTTCGCATACAATCTTATGAGCAATGAACTCTTGTGCAATAATTTTACCCACACTGTGTATTATGATCACCCGACTCCTTTTTTATTTTCACTGTTGTGTTTTTAGATGTTTTTAGCCCATGTATTTATATTGAGAGCAGCACCTCGAAGGAGCTCTTGCAATTTCGTTGTGCCTTGTTGTACAATGACAATAAAAGCTTTCTATTCTTTCTATTCTAAGTAAGTAAGTAAGTAGGTAGTAGTAGGTACGTAAATAAAAATGAAGGTCTCTAAATGGTCCTGGTAGAGGCTGAGATAACTGTGGACTTCAGAAAAAAAGTGGACCAACACCAGTAGGACATGGCTCCAGACTTGGAAACTTTACATTGGACTTCAAGCAATGTGGATTCTGTTCTTCTCCACTCTTCCTTCAGACTGTGGGACCTTGATTTCCAAATGACATGAAAAATCATGAAAAAGAGGACTTTGGACGACTGAGCTACAGTCCAGTTGTTTTTCTTCTTAGTCCAAATAAGACGCTTCTGATATCTGGTTCAGGAGTGGCTTGACATGAAGAACAACAGATGCTGATTTAATTTTCCACCATGGTGCTACTGGTTTGAGAGAAGCCCCACTACAATCATAACATTTCTCCAAGCAGTTGTTTACCAACTACTGTTTTTAGCTTCAGGGTATTTTTTAAAATCATGTAAAAAGACTTGATTTGAATATTTTTCATTTTTGTAAAATAATTTTATTTTTCAGCAGAGGATAAAAAACCTCTCTACCACTGAAAGAGGAATATTTTTTCATTTAAATATTTTTCTATTAGTTTCAAAATTTGAGAGACTATTCCATGCTAAAGTATATGCATGTTTAAATGTTGTCATAATAAATACATAAATATAATAAATGCAGCATTTACATAGCACTTTTTAAGACGATTATGAACAGTTTAGGTCTTCAACTTTTACTCAATAAATATATCAGTCAAAGAATTTCACCAATCCAGAAATTATTTTCCTGTTTTTATTTTTTAAGGTAGGTTTTACATGGTTTTCTTTTTATTGATTTTATGTATGTGATGAATGATGATGTCGTTGTTTGGTGTCGGACAAATAAAGTTTCTATTTTATTCTAACTCAGAGCTCTCCCAGATCAGCTGACATGATCTGTAACCTAACTTGACCTATAAATGCTTCTAGTCACAGTACTAATCACCTTTATTCAAAAGTAATTTGTACAGAAAACAAGAATCAAAGACTGTTTCAAATTATTTAGGCAACAGCCACTCAGGTAATGTTCATGTTGGTGGGTTGAACTTACTTTAGTTTTTATCGTCATGCAGTTAATTCACCTCTAAAATAAAATGTTCAGTAAAGTATCAAAAGGCTTGGATGATAATGTTTTTTCTAAGTGATGCTGGAGTGTTCTGTGTCTCTGGATGATTGTTGTCCTGCGTGACTTCCTCATCAACGTCATCTTCAGATTCTCGCCTAACACTTAATTGAATACCGGTCAGAGTGAAAGTGGAGTCTTTAATGTTTTAGTGGTGTAGAGATACAGCGCGTGCTGCGTTCATGATGGGCGGTCGTTACAACCGGAGGTTGCAGGTCAAAGCAATTATCCATCAGCAGCACTGAAGAACGCTGATTTCAAGACTTCATCTGACACACACTGATGAGAAACATCTTTATGGTCTGTCATTTTTTAGTATCTCTGAGTGGAGCGCTCAGATCAAATTTATTTTTTTAGAAAACAAAGCTAATTATTATCCAGTTCATTATTAAGTTAAATGTATTTATTTGCCTTTCACAGACAGAGGACATCACAAAGCACTACACTGGTAAAACCAGAACAAAACAGTATAAACAAGATCAAATAAATCTACAAGTTCAATGAGAGTTGATCAAGAATGTGTTTCAGCTGTTTATTAAAATCCTCCAGGTCAGAAAAACTGAGTTTCAGAGGCAAACTGTTCCACAGTCTAGGAGTCGGAGCCTGAAAGGTCCTGTCCCCCCTGGTTTTTAGTCTGGTGTGAGGAACAACCAGCAGGTTTTAAAATGGACATCAAAGGTTACATGTGAGGATAGAAGCTGATAGGAGCCTGGCCATTCAGAGCTCTGTACGTGAACACGAGCACTTTGAAACTGATTCTAAATTCTACAGAGATCCAGTGTAAAGAGAGCAAAATCAGGGTGATGTGAGTTCACCTGCTGGATTTGGTTAAGAGTCTGGCTGCTGCATCTTGAATGGCTTAAAGGCATAGGAGGGAGGATTTGTTCAGACTGGAAAAAGGGAAAAATTAATTATCAATAATGATTGATTTTTCAAAATCCTAGACTTTTGTGTAATTTTTTGTGTATATGTCCAAATTCTCCAGCAGTTTCTTTGTTTGCAGTGTTGTGACCTTCAACTAAATGTACAGTAGCAGGATTGAATCCACCTGGCGTTAAGTGGCTGACCTATGATCATCAGCCAGAGGGCGCTGCATAAAAGGTGAGCTCGGTATGCCGGTCAGAAGTTTCCGACAGATCTTGCGACTTCCCCTTTGCCCTGGCTTAGCGTTCAGGCCGGTAGTGGGCTTTGAGGTGCAGACCTGCCAACCTGTACGCATTTTGCATAGAAACTACACAATTTGACATCCAAATACGCTGGTACGACTTCCCTCTCTAAACTACGCAAAAAGCTGTGGACAAGTGAGTTCCTTATGGAGACGCATGAAATCACGTGCGTTTAGCTTTCCACAGTTCTGTGCGCGCGTGCTCATGTCTGACCACACGATGCAGCAGCGTGGTGAAGCAGTCAGTCGTTGTAGAAAAGCAGAGAATAACGAGTCTACCGAACTGGTTCAGTCTGGAGTCGAACTGAAGTTCAAGTCCATGTGTCAGAGAACTCGGTCAAAAAGGAAGTGCGCGCGGCCCAAGTCGCGCGTTCACGGCAACTAAGGCCTGTTTAAACAAATGAGAGCAGCGCTCTGGGAAATAAAGTTGTTTTATGATAAAGAGTCACTAAGATGAGCTGACGGGATTCTTCAAATTAGAAATTGGACAGTTCGCTCAGCGCGCACCGAGCAGAGGACGGCACACGCTGCATAAGAGGGAGCTACACGAGGAGGAGACAGGTGGATGGAAGCAGACAGGTGAAGGTAGGAGTCTAATGAATAGGGAGCTTGTGCAGAGAGATATGTTTACAATTAAATATACTGGATGTAGATATGATGGATCAATATACAGATGAATGGATGGATGGATGAGTTAATATACAGGTGAATGAATGGATGGATGGGTTAATATACAGATGGATGGATGATGGATGAGTTAATATACAGGTGAATGAATGGATGGATGGGATAATATACAGATGGATGGATGCCAGGGAGCTGCAGGTAATGTCTAAATTAGCCCCAGTGATGTGTGCATATAATTTTTTATAATCAATTTCCATACAGTGAATGTGGAAATTACTGCGTGCAAAGCAATGGAGTAGCAAAAGTCTGGGGAAAAAATTTCACGTGAGTTGCCACACAAGTGGTACTCAAAAAATGTTGACAAGGTTGGCAGGTCTGGAGGTGGCATGCCCATGATATGTTCTGCTGCAGTGGCAATGGTGGAGTCTGGGGTTAACCCTTAGCTTTTTGCATTGATCATTTCACCGATCACTCAGAGGGTCAGATTTCTCATCATCCCAGGTGGCCATAACCAATGGACGGAGGATGTCTCTGGAAGGAAGGCGCCCGCGTCAGTATATCTGGACCGGGACTGGCACTGCTGCTGCCACTCGTGAGTAGGCGATCCAGCTGGAGGAGGAGCCGGCCGTGGAAAGGTCAAATGCTGTTTTGACTGGATCAGTCCGTGGATTGGGGCAACATATCATCAGGACTCATGAATAGGACGAGCTTGGGGTTGAGGGGAGCTACAAACTGTGGACAGTGTAGTATTGGATCATCCTCTGGGTCTCCTCCGTGCTGTATTTTATTCTGACTGGCCGAATTGGCGGTGACATATTGTGGCTTTTGTTTTCACTGTTTTAGCATATGAATAATAAATCGTTTGGTTATATGGAAGCACGTCTCTGAGTGTGTGCTACTTCTGTAGAGTGAGCCTTGAGCCTTATGGGGAGCTTTAATGTTCCAGCAGATCCAAGCTCTTCTGGTCACAAAAAGTTGAAACAAGTCTTTGTCATTTAAAGCAGCATTTATTAACTTTCCTGCATAGACCCCTACTGGTTAAAAGTGTAATTTCAACTGTCGTAAATGCTCCCCCAGTTTGTCACTGCTCTCGCCGCTTTTCAGCTAATAATCTCATCAGAAAAGGTGTTGTATTTTACATTAGTCTCTCAGTCTCTCTCTCTCTCTCTGCTATCTGAGCGACTCAGTACGTCCAAATAGTTAGTCGACCCAAGTCCGACTGGACCCGTCAGGCTTCAGTTCAGATCCTGCTAGTGGGGAAGAGACTGTGCAGGAGATGTTATTGTGCGGGTCGTGAGTCACCGTTTCCAGCAGATTTATTTATTTACCTGTGACTGAGGTGGTGCGGGCCGTGAGGGTTTGCGCCAGTCCGATACCCAAATCCCTCCTCAGGCTGACCAGCGCTGTTTGATCCAGAATCAAATGCCTCACCATCAGCCAAGCTGCTGGGAGTCTTTGTGCCGTAGGCGACCGGAGGGAAATGCATACAAAAATGTGCGCAACTCTAAGCAAACTTTAGACCTTGCGTAAGCACATGTTGGAGACGTGAAACCAGTCAGAGCAGCTGGTGAGATGGAAAAATGTTGAATTTATGACACAATTAAAGACTTGTAGACCCTCGTGCACACAGAACCAACAATCCGTCTCTAAAAATAATAAAAATTTAATTCTGAATGAAAATGTCGCATTTTAGAATAATATCACATTATGTTCATCCAGTCGTCTTCAGATTATACAACAACTGCCCTTATTGGTGCATTAATTGTGATTTCTGAGACTTAGGAATCCTGCAGTGACACTTGAGCGTAATGCGCTGGATGAGCTGCAGCTCAGCCAGCAGGCAGAATCCGGATGAATGGGAGAGAGTTTTTAGAGATTTCTAGATAATGACTGGACGATCGATCAGCTGAAAGATTCATTACAGCATCCTATGGATCAACTGGGTCCAGTATTAGGATCAACAGAACCATCGGAACCAGTAAAACCCAGTGTCACCGGCCGTTCTCAGGTTCCCTTCAACCAGCGATTTATCCAACAGGTTGACTGTTTAATAGGATCAACAACATGACGTGTCTTCCCCTTTGGATTAAATTAAATGTTGTCATTAAACGTTTCTCTTAGATATTCACGATATCTCTCTCAGACTGACAGCAGACGCGCTGCAGCGAGACATCTCTCGGAGCACTTCCGTGTTCTCTAATTCGTCACATTTCACCACCAAATAAAACATTTTTCCGTCCATCCACTTCACCACAAGCACCTCGAGTTTCAGCCTCTGTAAAATTACGCTTCCTAAAGGCTGGAATACACCGGACACGTCGGCAACACGCCACGTCGTGGCTGCGGCGTTATTTTGATTTAAAACCATTCTAGTCCATCAGATCACTCACACAGAGCTCGCCACAACGTGTCCCAGACACGCGAGACGCCGCCAGCCTGCTAAAGATTCGCACCAGTTTAAAAAGGAGCGCCAGTCGCAGCTGTGCGCGTGTGTCACGACATGTTGAGTACTTTCTGACACCGCCATTACCATGACACCGACGTTACGACGCAGAACGGCTCCTATTACGGCACACAGAAATAAACTGCCACAAACTTACGGCACACATAAACAACAGCTTCATTAAATAGCTTACTTACCCATTTTGAAAGAATTAGAATTAGGTTCCCACAACACACGACGGCAGCTCTGATCACATATAAACAAATAATTCACTTCCCGCTTCCAGTTTTCAATTCCCGCGTGATGTTGTGACTATCGCGCGATTTTTTAAAGCAGCATTCTACGGCGCGCTGTGTCAGGAGCGCATCTTGTGTGAGTACAAGACTCACCAACACCGCAGCCAAAAGGTGGCGCATCGCTGAGGTATCCGGTGTATTCCAGCCTTAAACCTCTCCGTTGTCACGATTTACTGTTAAAAACCAGAAACCCACCGGTTTATGCATATGGAATTATTCATGAGGTACTTAGCATTGACCGTATATGTCAGAATGTGGGTGTGTAGGAGGAGGGTTCTGACCCAAAAACAGCTGAGCACAGTTCTAGGTCTGACATCGATTTATAAAGCAGAATTGCGTGGATCGGTGCGTCCGCAGGGTTTTATAAATCGGAAATGGAATTTGCGTACCTGAAATTTTTTGGCTGAGCTTAAGCAAGTTTTAGTAAGGATTCTACACAAAGTTTTATAAATGAGCACCCAGAGCTGTAGTCCACAGCCGCCTCGGTCTCCTCCACAGGAGACGTGTTCTCAGCCTCTGGAGTTTCAGCAGGACAGACAGTCGAACCATTGTTTGGTCCAAGAGACATCACCAGCGGGAGTCACAGCGGTGTACTCCTCGGCTCCAGCTGCGTTTCACGGAGGAGCGCTCACAGGTGAGCGGAGTGCGACTTGCAACCGGCTGCCCCCCATTATAAGGCACACGCCTCCTCCGTTTCTTCCCGCTGGCGCCGGGCCCGCCTGACACAAAATAAGGAATAACTAGCCTAAATAAAGCCAGTAACGAAGAACGCGTTCCTGATTGTAACGAACCCAAATGCGTTACTACCTCTGACCTTTGACCTCAAGATCATCACAAATAATAACCATCTTTTTTCCCAATACCTTGGAATAAAATGACTCTGTTATTATGGTTTAACCTGAATCAACATTCCTCCAGGGTCACGGTCGTATCGGAAGATTTCCACCGGACTCTATTTATTAATAATAATAATAATAATAATAATAAAGACTCTTGGTGTCTCTTCCTAAAATGACACTTTAATCTGTTACAGAAATGTCTTAAATGATTAATGCATTTTCTTCCAGCATTAATGAATGTTGATCTGCATCAGTATTATTTCACATACATACTGCTAAAAGGTTATGACAACCACATCACTCATTACTACAACCAATAAGAGTTAGCAGTCTGAGTCACGTGACATTAATAAATCTCATTGGGCCACGTCCCCTTTTAGATTCCCTTAACTTCCGACCCCGGAAGCTACAGTTCAGTTCAGTTCTGTTCAACGAGAGAACTAGAGAAGAGGAGAGCTGTTCTGGTCTGACGCTGACCAGACCTCCTCTCAGCTGTCAACCTCTACACAGCTGACGCTAGTTGCCGGCTCATTCCTGAGACGGTAGCCCAGCCCGTCTGAGCCGATGAAACCAGCTTCCCTCTGAGGTCAGACACCTTCAGTCTGACGCTCCGTGATGGGAATGCCAAGCCTAGACGCTCCCTGCTAGAGATGAGTCATCTAACTTCGTATCCACGGACGACACCTGTGGCCTCCGGCGGTCCTCGACCCCCGTTGCCGTCTGATCCGGACAAAGGGGGGACCCCACCTCCACCGTCTCATCCGACCTCCAAGCGGTGACGATCTAAGGAACGCAGTTAAGTGACCACGACTCTGGTAAAGCTTAAAGGCCTCTTGATAAAAGCTAACAACATTAGCTTACTCAGACTAGTTACTAATTCCATCCATAACTAGTTCCCCTCCATCAGAATCCTTAATCTAAATTAAGTAAATCCCTAGTCTCCTAAAACCTCATGAGACTCAGATTGCTAAAACTTATTTAAGATTCAATTCAAAACACCTTACCATCGTGAATGACTTAATGCTGCTTAAACCTGCTAACTACCTCTTTCTTATCTGTGATATTTGTCGTATGTTTCTTAATAAAATAATGAAGTCTATTTCCATGACTCAGATTTCTATGGTCAATATTAAATGCATAATCTACTCACTGTAACATCAGAATCGAACCTAGATATCCCTGTAAACACTAAAAAGGTGATAGTATCAGAGGGTTTCCTCTGTGTAAAACTTACCAAACCTGGTAGTGAATTTACAGAAGTATGTGCCAATTATAAACCATAAAATAGAGTTTATAACGCTACATGATTTTGACAGACTAACGTGTTACCATGCTTGTTACCATAATAATAACGTAGTTACTGTAATGCGTTACTTAATAACGCGTTAGTCCCAACACTGATAATCAGACTGGTTAAACCGTGAAACCCTCGCTGAAATCATCACTCCTCCCAGACCATCGCTACACCTGGTAACTCTGGCCGTAAAGCAGGTAGTGACATCATCTAGGAGACCTAACCGCTCCTTAAAACTGTTTAGTGTGGTATCTGGCCAGTAGAGGGGTGTAGAGTGGTGTAAAAAAGTATTTATTGTTGCTTTAAATTGCATTTTGCTTTTGTCAGTTGAGCTAATTTCTTCAGCTACTACGTCTCTTTCCAGACACAATGGAGGCACTGCCAGTGTTTCCTGGATCAGTTGACCATGAAGAACCAGGCTCTAGTGATGTGTCGTTGGCGAACGTTACGGCTCATAGACTCAGCTCTTTGAAGTGACCGATGGCAGCCGGCTCCCTGTCGGAGGAGTCGATTCAGTGTACTGGTAGTTTCTCTCTCTCTCTCTCTGTGTGTGTGTGTGTGTGTGTGTGTGTGTGTGTGTGTGCGCGCGCGTGCGTGTTTAAGCCGCACATAATTAGTCAGCTCCAAGGTGCGCTCTGCTTTAGCGTCTGTGTGCCTTCCTTTAGCGAGCAGGAGGGGAGCAGGGACACAGACGGGCTCTGGCTTAAACTAAGCAAGAGGAGGAAAAGAGAAGAAAAGGTGAGGACAGGAGTGATAGCAGGAAGCAGGCTCCCTCAAAGCTGAGACAGTTGTTTTTTCTCAAAGCTTCACTAAAGCCTAGTAGCTGCTGTTTGTTACCTGAATGTTTTTTCTTTTTCACACAGATTCATTTAAATATTACTGTGATGATCTTAGCTTGTTGTTTACCTAGTTCAAAGGTTATAAATATTTTACTTACAAACTTTATTTTTATAATTTAAAATGCTTTTTTTTGCACATAATTAAGGTTTGATATAATGTCTGTTTGTAGGCTGGTCAATAATTATATGATAAATGTCCTGTATTTAAAGAGTGTTTTCTAGAGTGTTCTACACTCCCCAAACCGCGGTACACCACAACAGTCATGCATTCACACACTGAATTTTACACACATTTTACATAATTTCTGGTGATAAATTAATTAAAAAACCGTCAAATGTGAGGAGCCATTTGAGAGCAGAAAGAGCCGGTTCTTTTTCGAGAGCCGAACCGTAAGAGCAGGTTCTCCTAAAATAGCCAGAGTTCCCATCACTACAAGGCTCAAAACACCAAGAATCCACACACCACCGATTTGAAGCTCACACCCAAAGATTTCTTACACTTCTTTCACAAATGAACGATTCTGACTACTTTGGCCAAAAAATGTGCTCCTGTCTTAGACCAGCTAACCCTGTGTTTGTAAAACATTTTAATGTAAAACAACATTTTCCTTTTTCATACCATGAAGTATACAGTATGTGTATGTAACTTAATCATTTGTGCCAATTGCTAATTAAACTGTTACAGCTGACGTGGATTTTTGTGCCACAGAAGTAAAGACTGTGTAAACAAACATATTAATCCTAGATGAAGAAACAGACTGACAGAGATGAAAGCAGCCATGTTTTGATGTCAGTGTTTTGCCTTCTCAGCTGCTTAGTGTCTGATTGGTCTGGAACATCGCTCCTTTGGTTTTGCTCATCAGACATCTCGGGCAGTCCTGGAGTTTTCTCATCTCAGCGCATTGACACTTGGCAAAGGAGCAAAGCGCTCTCAGAGAAAATTGGCCCCTTTTCTTACAGAGATGCCGTTGCTCTCCATCTCTAGTGCCGCTGTCATTTCACTCCTCGGCCTGTATGCATGCACAAAATCACCTCACCGGGCCGATCGCTGGAGTTCATCTGACACGGTGCAGCGGTGTAATGACTCAAGGTTAAGAGCTTGTCTGCCAGGAGCAATGATAAGTGTCAAGACTGTAGATATCAGGTTTAAGGGTTCCATTTTCACTAGTGTATCTGGAAAACGGCTTTTTATTCTCTTCTTCTGATGAAGAAGGGGAATATTTTTAGTATGGAGTGTCTCCTCTTTCAGGTGTAATTCAAAATGAAAGAGGATGTTTCTCTTGGTGCTTAAACGGACTTTCAAAGTGAGGTATGATTTATTAATTATATTAAAGTGCCCAAAACCTTACAGGCATTTGTTATTTTGTAAAGATGACCAAATCTTAGACCACGAGTCCAGTGGTAGTGACCAAAGATTCAAACTAAAGGTGCCAGAAAACCAAACATTACTTCCATTGACTCTCATTCAAATGTCAACATCTGTTAAGAAATCTGTTGCCAATGCTCCTCTTTACTAATTTTGTTGTTTTTATTGCTTCTTTAACTTTGTGGTAAAATCTCCAGAAAACCACTGGATAATCCAGTCACTGAGGGCAGCTTGTGGTTCTGTATATGAGCCAAGACCTTTTGTTTACAAGAATCCTTTGTGCAAGTCAAGCAGAAGGATGCATGCTGCTGAAGCACGTTTTTAAAACTGCTTTTGTTCTTCCACGATGTCACATCCAGTTTGCCTCTTTTATGAACAGCTTCAGACGTTACTGCAGTTTAGTCTCTGTTTTTCTTTTTTAATTTATTACAAAGCAAGTAGAAATGACTAGAGTTCAAAAAAGAGACACAGTGCAGTAAATGGCTCATATATTGATGACAATAGTAAGTTTTTATATTCGACTCTCACCAGTTATTTGGTTATTGATGATTTGAGGAGGTTTGGCTGTTGATCAGAATCCAGATTGACAGTCAGATATAAAGTATGCACGTGTATCTGAGAGAGTTTGATATTGCAGCTCTGCATTTTAATGTGCAGCACTCCATTGCTTGGAGAAGAATATTAAAAAGACAGCTGATGTTTGGAAGATATGCAGAATTCCCAGAACTCACCAGGTGGTTCCTCTCAGTGAGGCAGCTTCAGGCTGTGATTTATTCTTTCCTTTGAAAGATTTGCTCAAAGTTCAGCTGTGAGTCCTTTTGTGTCTTTTTGGAACATCAAAAGGTCAAAGGTAACCTTTATATTCTTTGATATCTCATTTAGAGAACTAGTTACCCTTCAAGCATTTTGCAAAATTAGTGTAATCTGCTTAGCTGTCACAAACGTAACTCTTCATTTTACTGTAAATGTAAAGTTTCACATTGCTGAATTTGTTATTGCTGCAGTGTAACCAAAATATCTCATCAGCCATTGAATGGATGTTCATGACACTTTTATAAAGAAGTCACTGGATGTGCATCTAAAACAAAGTTACTTTTGGAATCAACTTGATGCAAGTTGACCAGCAGATCATTAGTAAACACAAACATGAGTTTAACTTAGGTAATTTTACAGTTACTGAGCAATACACGTTGCACAGTATTTTTGCATAAAATGTTAGCATTAATTCTTGGCATCCAGCCTATTTGTTAGTAAAATATTGTACAAATTACTTGATGGATTTTAATGACAAACTCAGCAGGTCTTCTATCTAGAGCTCATTCATTTTGGAGTCAACCCAACTCAATTTGACACCCACAGCTAAATCAAATGAACAACCACAAAAAGTCAATAACTCAGTCAGCGTTACAGATACTGAGCTAAAACGTCACATTGTAGTAGATGAAAACACACTGAGTGCAAAATCCTGCAATATTGTGAAAACTTGTGTATAATACTTCATTCTAGAACTTAGAACTGAAATTATATTTCACTATGTAGTTTTAGAATAAACTCTGTCAATCATAAATTAATCACAGTTTGAACCTCATAGCATGAGAGGCAGCAGGTGATCATTTAAGGAATGCTAGGACTTTAAAGTTTTCCATTTTACATTTTGTAAAATTGTCAGCAACACATCAACTAATATCTTATTGTGGGTGTAAAGTTTCACATTGCAGCATTTGTGCTAACTGCTCTGAGAACATAAACTGTGAGTTTGAAATGAAGATGATTTCATTTTCCCACGTGACTTGGCCCTGCTCACACTGCCAAAGGAACCAAAAGCTGCTTCAGTGACCGTGGTGTTACTGAGATCTGATTGGCCAGCAGACTGGCCTGACCTGAACCTCATAGATAATCTGGGGGATTGTCAAGATGAAGATGAGAGACACCAGACCCAACAATGCAGATGATCTGAAGACTGGACTTCCATTACACCTCAGCAGCTCCAAAGGCTGATATTCTCCATGCCATGCTGCATGCAGAAATTCATGCAAAGAGGCCAAACCAAGTATTGAGTGCATAGAGATGAAGAGATCTTCCAGAATAAGGACATTTCTGTTGAAAGTATCCTTGTTTTTATTGATTAAGTATTATTTTAATTTTCTGAGACATTGGGTTTTCATTATCTGTAAACGATAATTATTAAAATACAAGAAATAGGCTTGAAATATTTCACTGTGTGATGAATCAACGAGTTTCAATTTCTGAAATGAGTGACAATTTTTTTATTTTTAAATTTAGAGATGTACCTTGAGTCTACAAAGGGTTAATGAATACTTGTCTTTTAGTTTAGTGTTTTTTTTCCCTCTGGCATTTAGTAAATTTAGCCAGATTTATCCAGAGCATTAAAAAATATCAATACCATCACCAGCTATTCTTGTCTAACTGTAAGAGTAACATTTCATGTAATGGAATTTGTGCAAACTGCTTTAAATGTTTAAAGTTTGAGTTGTTTTAATTATTTTGTTTACTCTGTGTTGTTAAAGAAACTTCAACACAATCTGTGTCACATTTGTACTTGTTAATTTTTTGACCACCAGATCCAGTGGGATCCCAGTATAATCGTCTAACTTACATCGTCTGCACCAGCCTCGCCAATCTGTTGTTATTTATGCACAGAGCACTTGACACGCTGTAAAAGTTTCTCTTCATTTAGTGTAGAGTGACGAGCACCATGAATATTAATTTCTTCTTCAACTTTCTAGAATAAGTTCTAATGACTGCCTCTTGTTCCTTCCAGGTTCTCAGTTTACACCAACTCTCGAAGCAATTTGCAGCTCAAACTGAGTGGGAGCTCACTTGACAATACTTTAGTTTCAACTCCTGTCGACGTGAGAATGTTTGTATTATCAGCTGCATCCCATTCCAGCGGATTTTCACCCGAGCTGCCATTCTGACTTCAACTCTCTGAAAGCTGACACATTTTATGTGCAATAATTAACTCTCCCGCCCCACAGTGATGAATAGCACAGACGGCTGAATGACACAGTTTAGATTAAAAACAGTTTGCATCCTTCCTCCCACAGTAACTTTACAAAGCTAGGCTTCTTCGCTTGTGTTTACTCACAACAAGTTATTTGAGACAGTATTGCCGCTGTCTCTCCTGGATGTCGTCTCGTCTCACATCATTGTCCTTTGTTTGTGTTGCTTCTTTGGGCTCCCCCTCGTTTCTGTTTCCAGTGTTCAACAATAGTCCCCCTGTCTGCTGCTTCCAAGTTTAGCTCTGCCTAGCTCATTTGAAAGTCAAATACTTGCCTTCACTTTTTCCCACCACACATCAAGCCATGCACAACGGCTGCAAACGCTTAATCAAGTCTTTTGCAATGGTGGAGCCATTGGAGATAGCTGACAGGAATATGGGTCATCTGGTGCCGTGCACTGAGCTCAGCACGATCAACCAGCAGCACAAAGATACGCTGACCCTCACTGCTGTCAGGACGGGGTTTCTGGCTGATCTCTTGACTGGAGTTGTCACATCAAATCATAGGAGTGCTCTGACTGGAGCTTTACAAAATCCTTGTTATGAAATTAAAGCAAGGACCAAAGAAAATACATGCATTTTTCCCCCACATTTGAGAAACATGTTGAGTGAATTGTGTAGAAGATTTGTTAATGGAAAATATGCAGGTGGTATTTTTTTCTTTTGGGGGAAAAAAACTCTAATGCAAATACTGAAAGGTTTTACTACTGTAAGAATTAAGATCAAAATATAAACTTGAAAGTCATAAACACCTATTTTACAATAGTACTGACAGATATTTTCTTTTTTCTTTTCAAAGGAAGCCTAACTTATTTGCTTTAAGAAAATTGTTGCACAAAGTTGCAGCTCACTGAAAGTCTTTCTCTATTATGATTAACTTTTCTCATTCTAACCATTAATCAAGATCTTTTTCTGTCTATTCATGAAGCACAAAGAGCCTTTTGTTTTTGTACAAGAGTCTGAATATTGTCAGGTTATTAAAGCAGCACTCCGGAGGATTTCAGCAAGTAAGCAGTTTTTGAATCTAACGTCCAAAGGCTCCTCCTCAAAACATCTCGACACGCACGTCCGGTCGCGTGTGCGCGCGTGCACGCGGCGCATATACTTCGGACATGAACTGTACAGCTCAATGTGTAGGGTTTAATCACTCACAGTTCACAATCTTATTCCAACAATACTACGAGGGTCTGATGAGCCCTCTCTGTCCCTGCTGCTTCTGATATTAGCTCTGTTAGCAGAGAGCTGCTGCTGGACTCTGAAGCTGAACTTGACTCGGCCCTGGATGAACTTTCTGACCAAAATAAACGCGTAACCCTGTCAAGCCTTGCCATTCTGTGAGGTGAAAGGTTTAAAAATAAAAATAAATCCATCTTTAGCTGGAGAATGGGTAGGTTTTTAGTAGAAATGAGCTGTGAGTCCTCAGTGAACGGCTGAGACGGCAGAGAAACACACGGAGCGTCCTGTACGACAGCGCCCCCTACTGGTACAGGTTTGGTCGATGCGCGTGCATGTTGAGAGAATGCAGAAATTTGAATTTCATTGGCTGAAATAATGGAAAGGGGTCTCTAGGAGGAAGGAGGGTCTTCATCAGAATGACAGATGTTGTGGAACTCAACCCATAGATCATAGTTTAGACCTGAAATATCATTTAAAACATTTAGAAAACTTTGATACAGAGAAAAATGCTCCAGAGTGCCGCTTTAAAGTCATACAAGTGTCTCCCTTGGTCTTTGTTTTATTCCAGCATTGGTTCCAGTGACGTAGCTAGGTTGAGCTGAGCCCTGGTGCAAGTGTTGCTTAAAGGACCCCCATCCCAAAGGCCGGCCTGAGGGATCAAATCACCAAATACTTCTGTGAAAAGAGTTGTGATGATCACAGATAGATCTGATCAAAGAGAGAAGGAGGGAGACAGAGTATTGATACTGATAAGCACTGATAGCTGAATGTATCAAATGGGAAAAAAATCAACAGTAAAACAAAATATAGTGTTTGTCAGAAAACAAAGATGCCATGTGAGCCTTTAAGGCAGGGGTGGGGAACTTTTGATTGCTAGGGGGCCACATTTTTTAAATAAAGTTCTCTGAGGGCCACATTCACAACGTAAACCAGTGATGTCCAATGTTTTCAAGACACAGGGCAAAAATCAAGTATAAAGTTCTCAGTCACAAACATTTGAATTGAAACATGCAGAAAAAATAATTCCATTGTATTGTTTTTTTCACTTTTAGATGGTCAACAATATAATAAACGTGTCAAATTTAACTGAACAGAACAAAGTATTAGTTTCTGTAGAAAAGGATCAGTAAATCTCTGTAGATACAGGACATAAATAAAGGGTCTGACATGTTGCCTTAATTTAAAAAAATAATAATTTTATTGGCTGATTGTTTTCTGGTTTCTTGGTCTTGAAAATAAATTTGAGTCCAACAGAAACAAGAGCTGGATCCATCTTTCTTCAGAAATACTGAACGTATTTTTTTATTTTCTTAGTACTTTATTTATTAAATTTTTTACTCAGTACTTTGTTAAAAAATTGCTAAGTAAATAAAGTATAGTCAGGTTTAATGAATGGAGCTCGTCATTAAAGTTAATGGGAGTTGTGGTTCTTTTTACCATGAAATTAAGTTAAAAGTTAAAAATCTGCTGGTTAACAAAAATCTACTTAACCATTTTCATTTTAAAAGACTTTAATTTACCTGTATTTTTTTGTGTGACCTCCAGTCTGAGATACTTGTGTCAGGATGAGGCCCAGGCAGGCAACAAGAGTTAAAACAGCATAGGGTTTTTAATACAGTATGATGAGGGCCTACTGATGAATGTCAAAATATATGATGGAAAGAGGACCTGAATGCAGACATAAAAGAAACAGGTTGCAGATAGATGGAATGATAATGGTTGCAGAGACAAACATTCACACACTCATTTAAACCTATGTACAGTTCAGTCGTCAGTTATCGTAACATGCATGCTTTTGGTACGTGGGGGAAAAACCAGAACACCCAGAGCAAACCCACGGATGCATGAGGAGAACATGCTAAGTAAATGCAGAAAGGCTGCAGCCAGAATTTGAACCTGGTCATCTTCACAATCTGCTGAACAACGGCACAAAATAAATCAAGAGCAAAACATTTCACAATTAGAATGGTTACACAAGTTACTATGGTTCTACACAAAGGTCAAAACACCACAGCATGACCTAACGTCCATGAATGCTGGCTTTGATGAATGCCTATCCAAAAGTGTCTGAATTGCATGTCTTTTTCCAGACACTGGGTCTGTGGGAATCCTCTCCCTCACTACCGCTGGGATGGAAATGGAGAACATAAAGTTTAGGTTCTTCAAAAAAAAAAAAAAAGACCCTGAAAGGTTTAAAAGCATTTGAAAAAGTTACAGCTAGTGGAAGCATTGTATTCCATGTGCTCTCAAAGCTGCTGAGAGAATTCAGTAAAAATGCCAAGAACAATGGACTCAAACACAAAGAGCCGCCACGCCGTGCAGCTGAAAATGTTCCTGTGATTGTCCCCTTCCGAAGGCTGGTCCAGCATACCTTCCCTCCATGTGTCTTTCTGTGCTTGTTAAACACCGTAGGACATCCATTAGGGTGTGCAGACCTGTAGAGATGCATTGGATCCAAATTCAAGGTTTCAGCAAGTTAAATAATATCTGCTTCATGTTTCCTGCTTTGTTTTTAACAGCACGTCCAGGAATGCTGTGGAAGCAGATGAGTGTGATGGACAAAAGATAAAAAGAACTCACCTCTAGAGAATTTGACAGCTTTTATGTGAGCAGGGTTTTTTAAATTTTCCCCTCCTATTTTCATTTTTTTGTCCTTTTTATATTTCTTTTTATCAATATTATTTAAGATAAAAAAACTAATATCTCCTCCCATTTTCACCAGCGTCTGTTCAGAGCAGAAATAAGCAGCATGACTGCATTTATCTTTTTCTACCACACACCATGGTCATTGTAATCGTGCACAAGCCTTTGCACTCTTAATTAATCCCATCATACTCCACATTTGCATATTCGCATCATTTCAATATCAAAAGAGCCTCACAGAAACCTTGAATTTAAAAGGACAATCAACACTAAAAAAGTCAACGCAAACCATGAAAGTGAGGCCAAGGTAATAAATACGAAAAGAGACATAAAAGTAAAAAAACAACTCAAAGCTCAAGTGTGCAGAAGGAATCATCTAATTTGTTAACTGTGCCCAAAACACATTGAAGCATTGAAAGTCCTTGAAGGAAGGTAGCTCAGAGAGGGAAACGGATAAAACAGCATCTGCTTCGTGGTTTGATTAAAATCTTTTAATATTTTATTTAGGTATTGAGAGCTTTCATTTTGAGGGATTAGTTTAAAGTAACAATTGATGATGTTTTTCCAATATTCTTTTTATTTTAGCTTTTTTTAAAAAGTAAACATAAAGCCAAAAATAAGTATATCTCATTCTGAGCTCAGCCTTAAAACTTTTCCCCCCCCCCCCCCTCCCCCCTCCCAATTTAAAATAAATAAAGGTTGCAGAGACTCAACACCAACAATCAGTTGGTTGTAGTGTTTTATGACCCATAAATGTGGTCTGACCTCAGTTCTGGGAACTGCTGGCTCACATGTTGCAATTCACACATTTACACACTGTAAACCCGAACAGTACAATGAGCTCAAAAGTTTTATAACCATATTAATCAAAAGTAGCAACCAAGTCAAACCAGCATAAAACTTATAACCTGGTTCAACTTTTACTGTAGTTATAATTTTACTGGAATAAAAGATTATGAGTAAATGAAATCTTCGCATCAAACTTCATGAGTAAAGACGCGTGATGATGTCATGACGCAAGCTACGTGCACACAGCTCAGCTGCGTACCAAGAAAAAGTTTCAAGATGGAGGTTTGAAGCGAGAGCGAAGTTCGCTACATTTACGTGAGTAAAATGAAACACATTTGTATATGTTGCCATTTTATTTGTTAAGTTTTTGTGAATTATCACCAGTGAAACATTGTGCGCGTAAAGTTACGTTTGCATGCTGGGTGGCGCAAATTTTGAATTTGCTAACCGGAAGCTATTTGTCAGCCTCGATAAAGACTAAAATGCCAGTGGCTGCTAGTTATTAGTCGGTTTGAATTGCTATCATTGTCTGGGTTTTATTTCTTGTTTTACCATAAGCTACGTGGGTTGATATCTACGGAGCCCCGGAAGGGTCAGGTAGGGAAATAAATTTCAGGTCGGAAGAATCCGTTCCCTCAGTTTACAAAACCGTGCGCACGGATTTTATTCCGTTCCCTCGGTTTACCAAACCGTGCGCACGGATTCCTAATCCGTACCCTCAGTTTACCAAACCGTGCGCACGGATTCCTAATCCGTACCCTCAGTTTACCAAACCGTGCGCACGGATTCCTAATCCGTACCCTCAGTTTACCAAACCGTGCGCACGGATTCCTAATCCGTACCCTCAGTTTACCAAACCGTGCGCACGGATTCCTAATCCGTACCCTCAGTTTACCAAACCGTGCGCACGGATTCCTAATCCGTACCCTCAGTTTACCAAACCGTGCGCACGGATTGCATCACGACTCCAGCAGCTGTGCTCGGCATCACTGCTTCCCAGGGCGCTGTGTAATGTACTCTAAATGCTGCATGTTCAAACCACAGATTCTTGGTTTGTCCACTAATCACTAATTTCTCTTTTTGTAATTATACTGTTTATTATATGCACATTATTAAAGCATAATATCATACTTGTCCATTCCTGTGATTAGTCCAATTTGGGTTTTCTTCCTTTAAGAACAGTACTTCAAATGAAGGTATAAATGGCATATTTTGATCAAAATTATGATAGCAAATCCTGAATGATTTGCATAGTTGCCTATTGTGAAATAACTGACAAACGTAGTAATTTATTATTGCATTTTATTTTTAATAAGAACAAGCAACAGGCCAATAACAAAATAACATTTGCAAACTGTTGTGAGAAGAGAACTCTGGTAGCCAACTTAAATCAGTTTCTTTGGTCTTCATATTTTTG